>OW052045.1:19356075-19956075 GCA_932526495.1 Bombylius major
TATTGAACATTTTGTTTTAATTTTTATTTACATATTTTCAAATATTTTTAAATACCTGTAGTAGAAAATTAAATGTATGAACATTTTATAATTTTTTTCACGTTGTTCATTTATGTTATTTTTAAGGAAAAGGAAATGTACATATATGTAAATGACAAGTATGTAATTCATTTTCTTCAAAAAAATACATGTATCATACATAGGTATAATGTTTTTAGTTTTTTTATTATAATTTAAAAAATGAAAGTTTGAATGAAATAATTTGGCTTTTAATTAAAAAAAAAAACAATATCTTTTCAATCTAATTATGATTTAAAATATTTAATTTAGGATTTTTAAAAAATGCACTAGAATTTTCTTTTTAAGACGAAACTTTTGTGCAGACATATTTTTGGAATGAGTTTTTAATTTCGACTTAATAATTCTATATTTTCTTAAAACAGTGGAGTAAAGTTTCCTGTAATATTGAACTGCCTTTACAGACTTTTTGCACGCCTCACATTTACCAATGATTGATAAATCTTCTTCCTTGTATTTATAAGGATCCATTTCTGCAAATTCTTCAAGTGTAAGATCATCATTTCTCTTATTCGAATACGTTTTTCCAGAGAAATTTACTACTATTGCTGAACTTTCTAACGAAATTCTGTTCGAATTTTCCATGGAATTACCTTGATTTTCTTCAACAATAGGAGATAAATTTAAGGAAGGAATAACATTTTTTCTTTTTCGGTTATTAAAAGTACCAACAGCAAAATGTTTTTCACATGGGTATGCATTTTTAGCTTTTGGTGGTGTAGAAAGACCCAAAATATTCATCCATTTTTCGAAAGAATCTGTATTTCTAGGAGGAAACTTTAAAAATTTCATTGATGGAAATTTTCTTTTAGTATTTCCGCAAAATGATAACTCACATTTCACACCCCATACCCTTTTATCAGATTTTTTACTATCCATATTTTTTTTATTTGAAAAAATTGAATAGTTTTGTAAAAAGTGTAGGTATATATATAGATATATGTATGTATATTCAACAATTCTGAATAAAGGTAGTTATGAAAATAACTGATTTGTGTCAACAAAAGGAATAAGCAGATACGTTTTGAAAATTACAAACAAAATTTGTAATAATTAAAAATAGTTATGAAAATAACTGATACTCCTACAAAAAATTAGAAATTAAAAAAATCTCAAAAATATATTTTTATTACGAGAGCGAGTGGTGAAAAAAGTTGCTTCGCTATTGAACACTAAACAAAAATTAAATTTTGCTTTGCTGATAAATATTTAGAATTGCATAAGCACAATGATGAATGAATGTGCCTACCTACCTACTTGGTAAAAAACCTAAAAAAAATTACAGTTGCTATAACAAAAACAATATACATATGTACATATTGATTATTGCAGCTGTGACTGGACTGTAGCATTTTTTTTACATTAGAAAGCAACAACAAATGCGTATCAATGTTAAATCATATGTCCGATGAATAATAAAAAAAAAACAATGGTTTCGAAAACTTTCGAAATTTATTTTAAATTTTAAAATGTTCTTTATCGAAAATAAAGTAACGAATAAAAATTAAAAGCTTATGGGATGCATCACTGATAGTCGATGCGAGGAAAATTATTTCTTGCTTTAGTACGTGTTGAAAATTCTATATGTAAGTATTTAAGTTTCTTTGATAATATGCAGATTGTAGTTTATACAGTTGCGGAAAAAACGCATGACTCAAATAATTTTCATTTTTCTAAAAATAATTTATTTATTAAGCTGTATTACAGAATCATGTATGGTTTTTCTTTTCTTATAGAAAATATACTTTAAAAAACACACATACTTAGTTAAAAAACAAACCATCATCCATCCCCACCAAAATTTAAAGATAGTATCGAGAAAAGTTTTTAGAAATTATTAGTTAGGCGACTTTCATGACCGCTACTGTATATATAATGCACATTGCACGTACATTAACACTTTCTAAGCATTAGCGATTTTCTAATTTTCTAATAATGACTGTGATCATCTCCCGGCTGCAAGGTTTTAATAAAGGCCCTTATTCTGCTAGTCGTATCACTTGTTATGTGATGTGAACTGACATACATGGTATTACCGTATTCGATTTTAGTGATAAACATCGAAAAGTGGTGAATATCACAGATTCGATTATTTGTGCTATTCTAGTATTCACATAGAACTGTCATTTTATAGGTTTCAGGTGGTCATTTAATCACGAGAAAAATTAAAGTGATGATGATGAGTTTAAACAAAAGGTAAGAAAAAAAAAGTACATTCCGACTAAATTTTACTTTTTTTATGATAATATAAATTTTCCTCACAAAAGCAAGAAAATTCCCAACAGGAAGCAGTTTGAAACACTAGTTAATTTTATGAAGCAAAACGAACATATAGCGAAAGGAAAAAAATTTGCTGAAAACTATATAAACAAAGAAAATTACAAACAACAATGGGCAGAAGTAACAAAATCCCTCAACAGCCAGGGTCCTCCAACAAGGACAGAGCTAGAATGGACGAAGGTGAGAAATTTATAATTTGTAAAATTATTACTAATTAATATTTTTTTAGACCTGGACGGACTTTAAACTTAAAATAAAAAAGAAATTGCAGCACAACAAAAAAGAAATAAAATCAACTGGTGGAGGCCCTAACAGCATGCATCATTTCTCTGCTCTGGAAGAAGATGTGGTAAATTTGCTTTCATTGGACAAAGCGGTGAATCCTACAGGAAATACATTTGGATTACCATTAGATAATCAAGTAACAGAATCACATGATATGTTCAACAGAATTGCAGAATCAGATGATATGTTCAACAGAATTGCAGAATCAGATGATATTGTTCCTTTAGATGAAATAATTGATCTTGAAAATAGAGGATCAGCAGAAATAGGTGAAGTAAATTATATACCAAGAGTAAACCCATCCTCAGTTCGGATTACTACACCCTCCACATCTGTTCCACGCACAAAAAAATTACGAACATCCATAGACTATAAAAAAAAACTTCTCGAGGAACAATCTGTACTTTTAAAGGACATTTTAAAATGCTTGAAAGAAATTGAAAGATATGAGAGAAAGAAATATTATCTCAAAGAAAAAAAATTCGAATTTATGAAAAATATGGAAGAAAAGAAATTCAAGTTTCTGAAAGAAATGCAAGAGAAAAAAATAGAATTTAAAAAGAATATGCAGAAAGATAAAGAAAAAAGAAAAGCAGATGAATCGAAATTACAACTAGAAATCGTCGAATGTAAAAAAAGAAAATTAGATGTGTTAAGTACAAATTAATTTTTTATAAACTAGAAAATAAGTAAGAACTGAACTGAACTATGTAAACTTTGTTTTTTTTTTTTTTTTATATATTAGAAAATAAGTAAAAACTGAACTGAATTTATGCTTGTTATGTTTTATAATTATTATTTTTTTATTAAAAAAGTGAAATATTACTGAATTAAACTATTCATTATTTCATTTCTTATATTTATTCCAGCATCATTTTCTGTTTCGGGCACAAATAAATGATCATCATTAGTCTGTACGTGTACAGCTTCCTCGTCAGGAATGTTGAATTGTATTCTTAAATTGTGCAAAGCACAACAAGAATTTATAATTTGTTTCACTTTATATATCTGTTTTGTAATGTAATTGCCGCTCTCCTAATATACATCTGAAACAGTTTTTTAAAACTCCAATTGTCCTTTCAACAATATTGCGAGTTTTGGAGTGTATCTCGTTGAATTTAGCTTCTCGACTGTTGACAATTGTGTTCCTAAAAGGAGTTATCAAGTAAGGCTTTAGTGGATATCCTGCATCACCTAAAAGTAATATGTATGTACCTATGTATAAGTGTATTTTATTTCAATTAATTTCGATTTAAATTACCCAATATCCAGGTATTTCTCTCATTATTTTGGTAATTTTGTGCCAAAAAGCCATCTAGGGAACTTCCTTCCCAAATGAAAGAGTCATGGCTTGCACCTGGATGAGTAGCATCTACATATGTATGTGATTTTCATTTTGTGGTCGCAAACCTTGAAGTGTTCATTTTTTTAAGAATTTATTTTATTTTCATATATTCAAAAAACTTACAAGCATAACATTTAGGCTATGAAAGCCTTTTCTGTTCATATGCAGATGTTTTTCTTCACCTGGAGGTGCAACAATTCTGATATGTGTGTCATCAACACACCCTATCACTCCAGGAAACCCTGTTTTATTATAAAATTCCATTTTGATTTCGTTTTTCTCCGCATCTGATGTTGGGAATTTTATATATGTTGGACAAATTTCAGACTCGAAGAAATTCGCCACATCTGAAATTACTTTTGATACCGTTGGTTGCGCTAAGCCTGCAAAATAATCATTTCCAACTCCTTTTTGATATCCGCCTTCAGCGAAAAATCTCAGAGAAGCTGTTAACTTTATTAAATTAGGAACAGAATCACTTCTAGTAGGCATAACCATCTTTTCTTCCATTTTTCCCAAAATAAAACGAAAAAGCTCTTTCGAAACACGGAAATACTTTTAAACCTTTGGTGAGAATTATAAAATAATCAGTTTACATGAACAATGCAAAATTTTCTTGAACAAATAAAAACTCACATTCTTTCTGGTAGTTCTAGGGGATTCGAAGAATCTCTTAGAGTTCTACGAACTCTAGCTACAGCAGTGGTATCCTCCATTTCATCTTCACTGCTGCTAAACCAAGCCTCTATGCTAAACATTTAAATTATTTATTTTTATTTCTTTCTCTCAATTTTTTAAAATCACACTTTAACGTCTTTTAAATTTTGAATAAATAAAAATATTCAAACGAATTAAACGTCAAATAACAGTGTTACCGGTTTTATTTACAATTTCATCACATCACTTATTTTATAGTATCACATGAATACTGTAATACCTCTTTTGAACTTAAGTGATACATCTCGTGATAGTGATCAAAAAGTGATACGAATAGCATAATAGGGGCCAAAATTTTATAGGTACACCTAATTGATCAAAATATGTAGAGTCCAACATATCTAACTACCTCACATTATGTAACATTTTGAAATATAAATATGGGTAAATTAAATGTATTTAAATGTGTATTGTAATGTTGTTAATTAGGTACTTGAATTGAAAACAAAATATCTTAATTCCCTTTTTCATTTGAAAAAAAAATATATATGTAGTTACATAAAATAATTCTAATTCTAATTCATATTCCTATACAATACAATACATATATATTTACATACATAATGTATGTACATACATATTGATATTCTATGGATGAAAAAATAAAAAATATTATACTATTAACCGATGAAACAAATTTTAAAAAAAGAAGAAAAAAAAAACAAATATTAAATGAAATGTGCACAGACGGTAAATACGCATTTGTGTTCATGCAAAAATATGTACATATATATATGTATATACATTGTTATATATATTATATAAATATAGGTATACACAAAGTTATACTGGAAACTGGTTTGATTTGGTTATACACAAAAAAAAAACAATAACAAGAGCATGAGCGAATGCATAATAAAAAAAATCACTCGATCATTTTTTTTAAGTTTGAATTTCAAAACGTTAGTTCTATTTTTGCTCGCCAGATAGGACAGACAAGAAGGTTTCGTTTAGGAGCCTTTAATGAAATAGAGTGAAAATACAAATGTACTACGCGAAATATCTATTGTGTAAATCTATAATCATTGATATTTGCTTTGAAAAAAAAGTTTTTTTTTTAAATATAAAATATTATTTTTATATATATTTTAATATTTTTCTAAGTTTTTATATCCAAACATTTTTTCGTGGTTTTTTTTATCCTCATTGAGGAAAATGAAAAATTTATTCGTACTGAATTAGGAGATCAGAATCAATAGGCATATTATTTTATTTTCTTTTACATTATAAAATATCTAATGCTTTATAGTTTTTAACCTTAGGACCGCCTAATCGACATTGTCAAAGTTTTGGCTGTGCGTATACAAATGTATACCATACTGTGGACCAAAAACCGTAATTCTTTAATCTTAATATTTATTGAAGTGTCCCCTTCGATTGACCCGTAGGAGTTTTTTCTAATATATCTATATTTTGAGATAAAGTGCAAAACAAGGTAAAGAGACGAAAAATTCCCATAAATTTTCAAGACGAAACACAAATTTATCTATAACACAAACGTATCTATATATCCAATTATCAACTGTACTAATGTTCACGTCTGTTCACCACTTATTTTCCCAAAAACTATGTTGTGTCGACTTCGAAAACGTTAGTTCCATGATGGACTGCATTCGAAATCAGTTTTTCCAAGGCACGTCCAAATTTACTTGCTTGAATTTGCAAAAGCGGTCTAGATATTGCAATATTCTTGCTCCTTTGGACTTTGAACCAATCTATCAAACACATCTTTCTTTCTTCAATTTTAATTTCTGCTGTTCAAAGTTTTTCTTTATTTTATCTTTCGATTTATTATAAATTGTAGATATAATTGTAAATAAGTAGTAGAATTGCATACTCCGATTTCATTCGCAATGTTCTTGTTACAACGATTTTTTAACGGTAAAATCGCAACAAAACAAAACACAACATTTTAGAAACCAGTTTTTAAGAATTGAAGAACAAAATTATGAACAAATGTTGAAAAAAAAGTTTTTCGTCGTTATAACCGATGAATGTGACTTAAAATTTCAGTAAAATTCGTCGATATTGGTCGTTAAAACCAATGTCGTTATAACCGGAACAAATAAATCCAAAAACACATGCGGACCAACCAAAGTTTGGAGATTTGTAGCCCATTTCTGTAACTTAATCGAGAATTTCTCGATTAAAAATGGCGTCTTATGTTCTTGATTGGTAATTCTCTATTGATTGAGTATTCCTGTTTCTGTAACTCAAAAAATTCACCACTCGACAAATATGTGGTTTGTATTATGAATCGAAACGGAATAATGGAATTGAAATTCAAATTACCACAGTTTGACGGTTAATAATGTGATTGTGCTTTTGTTCACTTACTACAGAGTTTAATTATAAATGATTAAATTTTTGATTTTATGTATTAAATTGTATTTCTATTGGAAATACATAATACTGAAGAATTAAATGGAAGTATTTCAATTTTGAACGAAGCGAGAGGAATATGCGACACTATTGTGAGAAATTATTTCCGGTATAAAATGAAAATTTTAATTTAGTTTGAATATATGTAATTATATATTATACTATATTCTAGTGAAAATATCATTTCTTCGTCATTATATGTAAAAATAAAATCATTTTTGTAAAATCATAGAAGTTGTCACTATCAAAACACCAATCGAGAATAAACTCGATTGACAGATATTCGGTTCTCGATTCACCACAATTACAGAAACACTAAAGTCGAGAATTATTTCAAATCGAGTAAAGCAGTCGAGAAAACTAATCGAGAAATGATACAGAAACGGGCTGTTGGTCGTTATATCCCATATGTTGTTATAACCGGAGTCGTTATAACCTGTTTTCACTGTATTTCATATTAAAAAAAAAATTTTTTTTCAAAGCAAATATGAATGTATTTTTATTCAAAACGAAAAGAAATTCAAAAGTATAAATCGTAATTTGTTATGTTGCCGTAGCAATAAATCATTATTAATATTTATTATATATTTGTAAAAAATGAAAATCATAATGTATGACGTCATAAAATACTCTCAAAATCAATGACGTCAATTAGAGAAAATTTTGAGAGAGCATAACTAAGCTTTTAAAATAAAAGCTTGGGGTACTCGCGTCAGAACCCCAAAATACAAATTCTTATTATATTCTTATTACATATTTTTTTGCCTTTACCCTCTTGAAAAAACGAAAAACCTCACTTCCTTAGCGAGCAAATGAGCCAAAATTTTATTTAGCTCACTTACTCAGATCTGTGTAGCAGCTGTTTCTGATGGGAAAATAACATATGGAATTGAAGTTTCTGGTTATTACGTGATTTGTAATTCGTATTTTATATTTTTTCTGGAATTGATTCGTAATGTTGAATTTTTTCAGTGAAATTTGTTCAAGCACACCTCACTTCCTCAGTTCCAATAAAACGTAGCTAGTTAGTATGTTATATAAAATATTCAGAAATCATTTAAGTTTTTTTTATACATATAATTCTAAAATAGAAGTATCTGTACAAGTTCCACAATCCTGTAAACCTATTTTTGAGGAAAAATTAATTTATTTCAAATATATTATAAATATTTTCGATTTTCAATAATAAATTCCAATTTTTGTTTGCTCGTTTTTGTATTTCTTAGAATCAATCACATTTGTTTCCGAAACTAAATATATTAGCACATTCGATATTACCTTTTACACAGTTTAATTGAAGGCAACTGCTCTATTTAACTGCCACCTATCGCCATTTGTAAATATGAAAAATTAAAAATTGAAGTGTGAAAATATAAAGTCGATTCGTGGCCGATGTCCGTGTAAAAAGTTATAGGGTAAAACAAGGAAAAAGCACCAAAAATCTTTCCCCCTCTCTAACTCCGTAACGGTTGAGATTACCCTCCCCCCCACCAATACGATTTTTTGTTCGCCTCGCCGAGACCTATCCGTAGTTTCCCGGTCGGACACCGTAACGGAATCACCCTGTATAAACAAATTCCTCATATTGAGATCTGATTACCCTACACAAGAGACGGATTTATGCAAACGACATTTATTACTGATTTTCATTATTTAAAATAATATACATAGCTGTTCTATACTTTCTTCGACTTCTAAATATAGCTGTAAAATACCGATTATAACAGTCATGAAGTGAAATATTTATTATTTCTTAATCATCAACATGAAAGTTACCTAAAACACTAACAGCCAACTGGTTTCACAGTTGAAGCTTAAGCCAAAGTTTAGCTAAGCTTTTGTATATAGCTTAAGCTTCAGATAAAGACTACTAAATTTCACAGTTTATTTTTTTTTACAGCTTAACTAAACCGAGTTTAACAAAAAAAAAAGTCTACAGCTGCTTTGTTTCTGAAATTTATTATGTCAATATAAAAAGTGTCATGCGTATTTTATTATTTTTAAAAAAATATTAGTAAAAATATATAAAAATGTCGTACAGAATTGGTGAAAATAAAAAAAGAAGTCCAAATTTTTCTAATAAAGAAACCAAAACATTGATGAATGTAGTTCTAAAACATAAAAATATCATTGAGTGCAGACGAATATGTAAAGAAAGTGGTGCATCTAAAATTAAAGCATGGACGGAAATAGAAACTGAGTTTAATTCAAAATCAGGAACTTTTTATAGAAGTTTTGATATTTTGAAAAAAAAAATGAAAATATAAAAAAATGCACTAAAAAAAGTACGCTGAAGAAAAAAAGTAGATGTACGGTACTGGTGGCGAGCCATCGAAAGAAAATAAAAATTTTACAGATGATATTGACGCAATATTATTGAATATTATAGGAGATCAGATTGATGGATTACCATCATTATGTGATTCCGACAGAATGAACGGTAGGTGTACAATTAGAATATTTTTTCAGATAAACAAATAATGATGTAAAACTTTTTACTTTTCTATCATAGATAAATTAAATTATGGTGGTGCTACTGCAGATACTGAAGCAGAAGAAGTGAATAATGTAAAATATAGTACAATAGTTGAAGCAGCAAGAGCAGAAAAAAATAACAGTGAAAAATTATTTAATTCAAGAAATTACAATGAAAACACGATTTTTTTTTTTATATTTGTTGACATTTGGTTGACTAACATTATATTTTTTACTTAAACTCAGTTTAAGCTCTGAAATTTGACCGCTTAAGTTTAGCTAAATTTAAACTCAGTTTAACAATTAAGCTTCCACTTTGAAACTGAAAAAAGTGATTAAACTCAGTTTAAGACTTAAGCTTACACTGTGAAACTGGCTATTAAGCAAAATAATGGGATCACGTAATTTAAACTTCCTCATTTAAATTTATGAAATAAAAGAATTCCATTGTCTAATTGCTTTTGTACATTTACATATATGTATGTATAGTATAGTAGTTCTTTTATTATTACATTACTATATTTTTTAATGTTGTCACAAAATATGTAAAACTTTGTAAATATTTATTTTATTTGTACATATTTGGTTATAGTGCAATTTTATTTGAAAATAGTAAGAATGCAAATATTTCTACTAATCTAATACAACATGACTTAATATAACGGCTTTTTAAATACATTTAAAATGCTAAAAGTGTGACAGGCAGTCTATTCTTGTTGGTTTATTCCATGACCTAGCATTGTGCTTTTGTACTTGCTTTTAGTAGCAGAAAGTAAATAACATTTAATGATTTGTAATGATTTAAAATATAGTATTTTTCACATTTGGATGGCACTATGTCAATATGTCTTGTCCGGTTTGTTTCTGATAGCTTCCTCACAACTTTTTATTAGGAAATTATAATTCAGAGGTTCCCAAAGCGTGGGTCGCGAGTTGGCTTTAGGCAAAGAATTTAAAATACTTATATAAGAAGTCTCAAGTTACTACTTGTTCTACTACTATGATATATGTATATATGTACATACATTATACACGTACGTTGAAAAGAAAATTTTCTCGACAATAATATGTTTATGAAATTGTTCCTCTATTTATGTATATTTTTTACTATTTTTTTGCAAAAACCTAAAAATAACCAAATAATTTTTATGATTATTTATGGCATAGAATTCAAATTGGCAACATAAAATCGGTTGCACAAAAGCTGCTCTTATATAGGTACAAAAAATCATTATCACAATTCAAATTGTCGTTTTTTTCAAAATTTATTCTACTTCATTTCTTGTGCATTCTTGTGCAGAAAAATAACTTTAACGGAGGAGTAGGACGTTGGAGTTTGGCCAGGGTGTTCCTTGAAGGGTTCTCTTCCAAACAAACTTTAAACGAAGAAATCCATGCACTAGGGCAAAGGTCATAGTGTAAAATGACCAAAAAAGTCATTTTAAAATGTTTTTATTAGCTTGGTTTCTTGTCTGTCTGTTCGGTACAAATTAAGAAATTGATTTTTAACCAACTTTTTGATGAGATAGAGACTTGAAACTTTCAACATAGCTCAGAATTGCATGACAATGCAATATTACATCGCTAATGAAAGTTTCAAGATTTTACTTTTTATGATATTCGATCCTCAAATTTGGTCTAAAACAAATAAAATATTAATTTTTATTTACTAAAATTTAAAATAAGCAAATTCTGATTTTCAAGTCAAAAATATTTTAGTATGCTAAAGGCAGACTTTATTGGTTTCAACAATACTGAAAATTTGTTAATTTTAAATAAGTGTTCAATGACCTATACCAAACGTGTATATATATAAGAAAATATATTTATTACAAGAAAAAGAAAAAGGAAAAGAACATTCGGCAAAAATATAACAAGAAAGTATATAATTATTTAAATAGGTAAAAAGTTTTTACAATTTTAATATATACACACGTTAAATTTATTCAGATGCAAATGTTTTGAGAGCGACTGTATTTTACATATACAGTAGACTCGCGGTAACGTGAACTCATATCAGACAAGCAGAGTTCATGCTTACGAGATTGTTTATGTTTGTGAGACTTTAAAAATTAAATTTAAAAAAACATATTTGTGTTTGTAAACGTGTATTTAAATAATTATGAAACAAATTTCAGTTGGCAAAATATTGTGTAATTTTTGTTTGTTTTTGCTTCGCTTCAAGACTCTTCAATATAGCTCTTTCTCTGAGTCGTTTCAAACAACAAATGTCGGTAACAAGGTATGTTACCTTACTTCCTTTACCTATTTCTTCTAAAATATAACATTTTTCTTTCAGAGTTAAAAATTTCACTTTTTTCGGCCCCATTATAAATAATTTTTAAAATTTAATGCACTCACTAATGTGTATTGTGTATAACAAGCAACTGAAACTTAACTGCATTAAACTGACTAATGCATGTCTGTACGTGTTTTAAAATCTGAAAAATTACTAGGAAATAACGGTAAAATATATGTATTTTCAAACATTCATTTGATTGAATGTTATGTATTACATATTCTTTTATAAGCAAATTTTCGTTCACGCTACAGGGCAGTTTTTTGTTCACATTATAAGGAATACAAATGGTCAAAATTTTTGGTTCACGTTACGCAGAGTTCACGCTACCGCGAGTCTACTGTATACACAAATATATTTTATTTTTTAAAAATTAAAAAAACTTTTTTAGTTTTACTTATATTATTTTTTAATGTAAAATAATATCAATAAAATCGATTGACAAATTTCACATAAGACTAAAAAGCAAAAAATAATTAAAATAAAAAAAAACTTTTTAATATAAAACGTTTTTAAAACCGACTCAAAAGTATAAAATAATTTTTCCTAGCCACATACACATTCTCAACCCCATACAGATAATCCTGAAAATTTGTGATTGCGAATTTTTAATAGCTATAAAAATACTTGTAAGATTAAAAACGAAAAACATGGGGCGCAAGATAAAATAGTAAGAAGTGTAAAGACTAAAGAGTAGTGCAAGTTAATAGTAAGAAGTGTAAAGAATAGCGCAAGTTAATAGTAAGAAGTGTAAAGAATAGCGCCCCACGTTTTTCGTTTTTAATCTTACAAGTATTTTTATAGCTATTAAAAATTCGCAATCACAAATTTTCAGGATTATCTGTATGGGGTTGAGAATGTGTATGTGGCTAGGAAACATTATTTTATACTTTTGAGTCCGTTTTAAAAACGTTTTATATTAAAAAATTTTTCTTATTTTAATTATTAACTCACAACTTTACATAATATTTTAACTCACATACTGATTGAACTGATATGTGTGAATATAAATCGACTGAAACTGAACTGAGACTGACCTGATATGTGTGAATATAAATCGACTGAAACTGAACTGTGACTGACGTGACGGAACGGAGACTGACCTGAAATGTGTGAATCGACCTTAAATCGTAATTTATGTTGCCGTAGCAACAACCATTATTTATATTTGGTAAAAGACACATTATTGGGTACATATAATGTTTAGCAACATCAACGTATTTTTGGTTTGCTCTGGATTTTAAAATTGTTGCATAAGCATAAAATGTTGATAACATTCAGTAAACATGTAGCCACCTGATATCAGGTGTAGAAGTAAAAATTAATGGTGACATAAGGATATATGGCAATTGTTTATCTTTGTAGTTATATGATTTTTGATATTATGTAACATGCTGCTAAAACTGCCAAATGCTAACTGCTAATTGCTAATTGTTAAATGCATATTTTTTTTTGTACTATACCTACCTGTCATACATATTACTTATGCAGGTACAAATTCACAGGAGTTGATGCATCACCCAATTCCCATCAATAAAAAAAAAGATATTAGTCGACATTATGTCTACTTAAGGTTACTTTATTCACAAAGTTTTTCAGTACAGGGGGCCGTTTTACGTACAATGGGAGAATGAGAGTATGAGTTTTATCTCATTTCTCATGTTATTCAAAAAATTCATCAATATTTTCTCATTCTATCTTAAAAGTGTTTCTTGTACATGAAATGAGAAATTTCCAATGTGTGAAACGGAAAATGGAATAATTTCATTTTTCATTGGAAAAATTAGTTCTGACAGGACAGTTGTCAAATTGTCAATATACACATGATGTACAGTAAAATAGCGTATTTGTTTGTATAAGTATAGCTTCTAAATTTCATTTGTATAGGTTTTTATAAATTTCATTACATTATAATAAACTTTTTTTTATAAACTACATATTTGTATAAAAAAGAAGTACCTACTCATTTTGCTAGAAAGGTTTTACAAATTATTTAAAATAATATTTTATTATTTATAATTATTTAATAACAAATTAAATTTTATACTCACATTCTACCTTACCCATATTTTTTAATTATACACATATTTATTATTTAATTTATTTTATTTACTCTATATATTATTAACTTTAAAAAAAACTCATCGAACTCACTGTAAAAAACTCAGTGAATAAAGTTTTGCTCACTGAGAAATTTTTGACAGTTAAATCCCATTTTCTCATTGAACATGAAACACTTTTCCAAAAGTCACTGAAAATGAACTCATTTTCATTTCTCATTGCACGTGAAAAGGCCCCCAGGGGTGGGGGGGGCTGTACTGGAAAACTTTGTGAATAAAGTAACCTTAAGTAGACATAATGTCGAAATAAGTGATAATTTAGCGCCGATTTTCTTCAGTTGATTTATACTTGTGAGAGTGTTTTAGTACAAAAATCCCAGATCCCAGATTGACAAATCTTACATGAGACTAAAAAGCAAAAAATAATTTTAAAAAAAATTTTTTAATATAAAACGTTTTTAAAAAGGACTTAAAAGTATAAAATAATTTTTCCTAGCCACATACACATTCTCAACCCCATACATATAATCCTGAAAATTTGTGATTGCGAATTTTTAATAGCTATAAAAATACTTGTAAGATTAAAAATGAAAAACATGGGGCGCAAGATAATAGTAAGAAGTGTAAAGAGTGGCGCAAGTTAATAGTAAGAAGTGTAAAGAATAGCGCCCCACGTTTTTCGTTTTTAATCTTACAAGTATTTTTATAGCTATTAAAAATTCGTAATCACAAATTTTTAGGATTATCTGTTTGGGGTTGAGAATGTGTATGTGGCTAGGAAACATTATTTTATACTTTTGAGTCCGTTTTAAAAAGTTTTATATTAAAATTTTTTTTTTTATTTTAATTATTTCAAAATATAAGCTGTACGTAGGTTGCTATTTATGTATCCGGAATTGGCAACACTAGCGTTCCTAGGTGACATCTGTCATCGTGAAGTTTGACACTTTTGACAGTATACGTACTCTGAAAGTTTTGTCATTCGAACGGTTGTTTTGTTTGTACAGTGATTGCAAAGTTTTATCTCAGTCCAAAAATGGAATTAACGCGTGAAAATTTTCGTGCTATGATTTATTACGACTTTCGATGTGGATTATCTCAACAACAGTGTATCGATCAACTTACTTTGACTTTCGGCGATGAAGCACCATCTAAAAATACTGTATACCACTGGTTCAGTGAATTCATACTTCGAAACACTTCAAGCAAAATGATAAAAGTGCTCTGAAAATTAGTTCAAGCGCCTGCGAAAGTATATCGATTATCAATATCAAGGAGAATGTTTCCAAGAACAATAAAATAACTTCAATGAAAAATATTTGTTTTTGTTTGTTATTCCGGATACATAAATAGCAACCTACGTAGTAGCTAAGAACAGAAAAAACGACATTCGACTCGACTGGGAATCGAACCACAGTCCTCTATCTTGCCGGGATAGTGCGCTTACCAATGCGCCACCGAATGTCATGCCGTTCACTGCTCTTAGTTACTACTTCTAAACATTGATATTCAAATCTCCTACAAAGCGTTTTTTCCTCTACCGCGACCCCTCTGATTTTGCAGTTTTTTAAGCGAAATTTTAATCTAAATAATTGTACACAACTATAAAAAGTACAAATATACTGTTTTCTGATCTAGTGCTTTTTATTTGACTCCAATCTGTCCGGCATAATCCGAGATATAGATGTCCAAAGTTGATAAGTCCTCTTTTTCCAATATAAAATTTTTCAATATATTATATGGAAAATTGAAAATGATTTTTTCCATACATTTTTCATTTATTCACAAAAATCTACAAATCATTTTTTGATATGATATTTTCATAGAATATACTTAATTTTTATAATATGCGAATTTATTGTTTCATTATTTTTAATTTCGGGTGTGTTCCTTTATATGACACTGAATTTTGAATTTCTTCTGTTTTTTTTTTTTGACGGTATTTTCTTTCATTTCTAAAATATTTATGTTTTGGATCATTTTAAAATCGTATTTGGTAGAGTTCGGAAGTGTTTTTTTTTTTTTTCTTTTTTTTTTGTAGTGGTGGTTTATAGTCGATTATTGTTTTAGGGATTATTTTCAAAAGATTTTTTATGATGAGTGAAGAAAAGAAAAACCAATCAGCCGTTATCACGGCTAAGAAAAGGCGTTATGAGTATTGTTGCATTGAAGGTTGTAGTGGTTCATCTATTACAAGTTGCAAATTATTCACGTTTCCTAAAAATAAAGATCTCAGAGAAAAATGGGTAAAAATTTGTAAAATTGATGCAACATTAGCTTCAAAAAAATTTGTTTGTGAAAAACATTTTGACACTAGCTGTAAAGGAAAGAAGATACTGAAAGGTGCAAGATAAATAGAATAACAGGTATGCTATTCAGCGAAGAAAATTTTCTGTGACGTCATAGCTTGAAAATTTTTAATATACCTACAGATATTAGTACAGTTGTGTTTTAAAACATGAGCGTGAATTGAATTTCTTTGTATAATAAAAAGCAATTTTTAATTATTTTTAACAAGATTTATTTTATTTAAATTCAATATAAATACATTTATATTATTCTAAGTTAATTTTTACATTTTGATTATACTATTTTTCTTTTTGGAAGTCAGTATTGTGCTTATGGAGGCATTACCCGATGAGTTTTTTGCCTTGGTAATATTTAATTTAAAATATTTCCCTCGACTAAAATTGAGATCTGATCACCCCACACACGAGACAGATTTATTCAAACAATTTGTGAAAGAATATAGAAAAGTATGCCTATCTTGCCTGTACTGACATCCAAAAAGAAAAATAGTTTACAAAAAATGTGCAGTAATATACACTCAAAAAATGCTTATATAATAATTTTTTTTTCTTTTTATTATTGCTTTTAGCACTGTTAGAGATGATTTAATTTTTGTTTAAACTTTTTAAACGGAAATACATTCGGCATTTTAAAAAACAAGATTTAAAAGATTAATTATTTTAAATAATGCATCGTTGTATCTTTATTGAAACATTCGAAAATAACCTCTAATTGTTTGATTTTTTTAAGAACTCTTCCTTGGGCTTTTTTAAACCCTCTTCAGTCACCACTTCATCGATCCATGTATATTTGCTGCATGTACCGCCTTCATATACGAAATCTTCACCAAGTTTCAATTTTTTGGAGATGTAACCAGCCACATATTCAAGAGCATCTTAATGAAGTTCATCGTTTTTCTGATCTTATAATCCTATCTGTTTTTTTTTTTAAATTTACTGGAAGGTTCTTCGTCGGTATAGCGTCTTTTCTTAAATGTTTTTTTTCAAACGGTGTATTTAAAAAACGGTCTTTTGAATATAAGCATCTTCATCAAAGTGATTCGAGCATATTTTATTATGTTTCACATTAATTTTTTTTCCTTTACCACAAACACTTATCCACTTTTCTAGAATTTGTTCATCTTTTAGAAATTGAAAATAATTTACTAAACTTTTATTCTTTTTAGTACTATAATTTTTACAAGTTTTCACTGCACAGTTCACCATTTTTATAAAAGTTTTTAACTAATTTATATATTTCAAAATAATAATAATTTTTATACTTTACTCCTTTATAGTTTAATAAAATAAAAACACAAAAAAATATTTCACAAATATGTAGCACACTTTATTTTCACTTCAATATTTGTTTTGATGAACATTTGATAAAAATTTTTCAAGTGTTGAAGTCACGAAAGAAAGAGACAGTTGCCCACCATATACCGGAATATCATACCTTTAGTATTCTATTTATCTTGTGAAAGGTGGTGCCATTCCTTCATTATTTTTACAAATAAAAATCACTATGGGAAAATGTAACAAGGAATCAACGTAATGTAATAGCACAAATTTAAATGAAAAGTTATTTAAATTTACAAAAAATAAAAAATTAAACTCTAATTGGGAATCCGCGTGTAAAATTGAGAACCATACCAGAGGAAAATTTATTTGTTCAAAGCATTTTGAAAAAAAAATTTTAGGCAAAAGAAAACTATTGGCAAATGCAGCTCCAACTTTATTTTTGGAAATTAGCAGTGAGGAAAATATATCTGACTCCTTTTCTACTATTCCTGAAAAAATTTAACAAATACTGTCTATGACTTTCCAGAAACTACTTTTCCATTAAACAAAAGAACATATTTAAATGCTTTTAATGACAACAGTAGCGATTTGAACATAAATGATTTAGAAAATTTATCACCACCAGAAAAACGTTCAACAGGAAAAATCAAACTGAATGATAATTTTGTTTGTCCTCGATGTCACAAAAATGAAAAAAATCTTTACTTTTATAGAAAAAAGAATGCAATGTTGTTGGCAAGAAATGAAAAATTGGAAAGAGAAAATCGTGAGCTACTAATGGAAATTAAAAACTAAAAACAAATGCAAATATTATGCAAGAAAACTTGTATAATTTTGAATATTTGGATGAAAAATGAAAGACTTTTGCAAAATGTTAATAAGAGAAAAATGTACAACTAAAGAATGGACTCAACAACAAAAGATAATTGCCCAAATTATTTATTTTATAAATCAAGCTCAACATATTTATTTATGCGCATGAATTTAGGGTTTGCGTTACCATCTATACTTTATTTAACAATTAAAGTCAATCGAGGGAAATTTTTTAATAAAATTTTATGAAGGGCTACCAGATGCAATTTTTTATTTTTTTTTTTTCAATTTTACAAAAACTAGGTAATTGTGGGAAATTTAAAATAAAAATAAAATTAATAATATATACAACAAAACTATGCACTTGAATATATTATTAGCTTTAAAATCACTTCAATTCACCCACTTTTACTTACTGAGTTTACTTGAAACACTTGGATTTTTACAATAAAAATATTCTAGTGAAACGAAAATAAAATAATAGTAACAATAAAAAACCAATAACAAAGTATGCAAATCGAAAATTCATACAAAACTAATGGAAATTTCTCTATAAGAGATCAAAAATATCTATGGTGTTGATGAAAGTAGTTTAATTCAAGGAATTTTATGTTTTCATTTAACGATAGATTGATTTTGCCTTGTAATTATTGAGTTATTAAATTTTTACTTTTTGCTATTTTTTTTGGTATTTCGATAACATAATCTAAAGTGTACTTCCCACTTAACGATTTATCATTTAATTTATCAAATGACTAGTGTAATTTCTTTTTGTAACAACAACAAATTACATTAGTCAAATGATAAATCAAATTATAAATCGTTAAGTGTGAAGTACACTTAATAAAATATATCTTTTGTTTTTTGATATTATTTTGATATTCAATATTCTAATTGTATTATCCAATTAAATAAAATTTATTTCTAACTATTAGTTTTTTTTTTTTTTTCACAATTTACACAATTTATAAAGATCAAAAAGCATTACGTTTTTTTTTTAAATAATGATAAAAATATTGTTTGTTTAGGAAATTTGGAAAAAATTTAAATTTAAATAATAATGAGTATTCAGGCTTAAAAACGTAACGAAATTACAAACAAGTACGTAGATAAATAAAACAAAATATCATAGATGATGTTAATACAATCAACACCTTATATCATAAGTTAATGTTCTTACAAATACCTTGTAATTGTAATTTTTTACTTTTCATTGCAACAAGAATGTGCTAACGTAGCATTATATTACAGCATAATGAACTTTAGGTAAATTTTTAAATGCTAGTTTTTTATAATAATTTTGATGACGCTATCTTTTTACTTATATGTTTTGTAATACAAATAATGAAGTAATTGTACATTAAAGGTAAATGCATTGTGAAAATAATTTTTATATAGATTTAGTGTTGCAATTGATATGATTTTATTCTTTTATGTATTATTAATCAATACAAAATATTGGATTAAAAAATTGGTGGTCAATACTGATGTATAAGCAATTTTTATGTATAAAAGCATGTAATTGTTCAATAAAGAGCCAGTAGCTGTTTTACAGTGATTTCAAGCCTTTTTCTTTTCCTTTGGTGAGGCTGCCAAGGGCACTGTAAATTTTGGAGATTTTATGTTCAAGTATTGTACTTGGATATAATTTATACACGTTTGCTATAGCAAATCGTTTTACTCTTTATAGCGTGTTCAAGTTAGTACTTGAATACAAATATTTTATTTCAGGTAAACATAGGGTGTTAGTACAGATATTGTATTTGTACTTGGGGAAAATTAGGGAATAGTTGAGAGGTACAAATTTTGTATTTGTGCTTCATTTGGCAAGGTGGTTTGAACTTCCTTGTGTAAACGGTAAAGAAAAGCCTTTGCCTAAACATTGGTGACCCCGACGTGATGGACGCGTTATTTGATAGACAATCTGAGTTAGGGGGTGAGCTGGAACGAAAGTGGACAAATTTCAAGAAAGATTCCGCTTCTAGAAAAACTGAGCAGTATCTACTAGATCGGTTACACGCGATAGAAGAAATATGGAGTGAATTTGATGAAAATAATCAAAAAATATTAGAAATTGAGGCCATAAACACCGAGCATCCATACTTCAAGAAAAATTATTTTGAAACCGCAAAAAATATATTCAACCAATTCAAGGATCAGATAACTAAGTTGCAAGGAAAAATACGAGAAGAGACTAATGAAATTAACAAACTTGCCCCAAATACGTCAACGAAAACGACGCAGCAAGCTTCAGAATCAAAGGAAACAGATTCAACTGATACCAACGAATCTTTAAAATTGCTACGTCGTCAGAAAACTCTCATGAAGACAACTGTACGTGTTATACAGGATATAGAAGCTGGAATAAACACACCAAGATCCAACGCATATTATAAAGTACAAATTGACACTTTACAACAGTACCAAAAGGAATTGATGGAAAATCACCATTCCATATCAGAATTAATGGATGAAGAATTACCAGAATATGATTCAACTCATTATTTAGAATTACACGCCTGGATTCAAGATACCATTATAGTGATGTATAAGAAACTGGAAGACAACATTATAATAAAGGACATCGTGCAAACTGAAGCTAAGACACCTGTAAAGCTTCCAAAAATAAATATTCCGAAATTTGATGGAAACTATCTGCAGTGGCTTCAATTCCGAGATTTATTTGTTCAACTTGTGCATAATCAACCAATTGATAACTCACAAAAAATGTATTACCTAAAAGGTAATTTATCGGGAGAAGCCCACAGATTAATTCAACACCTCCCCACCTCCAAAGAAAATTACACCGCGGCGTGGAAAATTTTGTGTAATAGATACGATAATAAACGTCTTTTAGTTAGTGAATTGCTCAAAAGATTCTTAAATCAACCAGCATCGCACCAAGAATCAAGTCAGGCTATCAAACTACTTCATGATGTCACAACAGAGTGCATCATGGGGTTAAAACATCTCGGTATTTCAACTGAAACTTGGGACCCCATTCTGGTATACATTTTAACTAAAAAACTTGATAAATCGACTCTTTCTCTGTATGAACAATCTGTAGCATCTCCGCGTGAATTAAATCCATTAAAAGGTTTACTCGATTTCTTAGAAACAAGATTTCAGTCTTTGGAAGCCATGAGTGGCAAACAACGAACAAACTCGTCGCCTGCAACGCTATTAGGCACAACTGTAAAAAAGTACTGCGGGTGTAAATTAGCCCATCCCTTATACAGATGCGATGCGTTCAAGGTGAAGAAACTCAACGATAAAATCGAGTTAGTAAAAAAACATAATCTTTGTTGCAACTGCTTACATGCAGGACATTCGGTTAGCAGTTGCAAGGCCAGAAACTGTGTAAAGTGCGGTAAAAAACACCATACCTTGATACACTCTGACGAAATAACTTCTGCACGTAAAGAAAATTCAACAGAAACCACAATGAAAAAAGAATCTGCAAATTTAGCAACTCGATGCACACAATCTGATGAAGATTACGTGTTATTAAGTACTGCAAAAGTCAAAATTATAGCTCCTAATGGTAAGCATGTCAATTGTCGCGCAATCATTGATTCCGGTTCCCAATCCAACTTTATAACTGACAATATAGTAAGAAAACTCTGCCTTACGGGAGTAGACGATCAATTGGACATTCATGGTCTTGGCAATCAAAAACAACAAGCCAGTAAAAAGGTTACAGTTGTATTAAAATCAATAAACTCTGGATATGAAACCTCTATGAGTGCATACGTTTTACCTCGTATAATAGGACATCATCCTTCAGCTACGCTGAATATTCAAAAATGGAAAATTCCTAAGAATGTACAGTTAGCTGATCCAGAATTTTATCAACCTGCACGCATAGACTTGCTAATAGGAGCTGAGAAATTCTTCGAACTATTCAACATAGGACAAATAAAACTAGGTAATGGACTCCCCATACTTCAAAATACTGTATTTGGATGGGTTGTATCTGGTTCAATAGCACACGAAAGAGAACAAAATAATATCTGTGGTATCTGCACCTGTGAGGAAACTAAACTCAATGATCAAATTGAGAAATTTTGGACCTTAGAAGAACCAGAAAAGCAATTAAAACTCTTCGGCAAGGATCACCAAAAATGTGAGGCATTTTTTAATGAAACAGTTCAAAGGGAAAAAACAGGACGGTTTGTGGTAAGACTACCCTTTGCTCGCAGCCCAGAAGTCTTAGGAAAATCGCAAGACATGTCTATTGCTCGTTTAACAGCAATGGAGAAGAAATTTAGACGAGATAATACCTTAAAAAAGCAATATAAAGAATTCATAGATGAGTATTTAAAACTAAATCATATGCGCGAGATTTCAAGCAATGAGATTCCAAGCTCAAGTTATTTTTTACCACAATATTGTGTATTAAAACCCGACAGTACTACGACCAAATTGCGAGTGGTTTTCGACGCATCGGCCAAGACATCATTGAACGTGTCTCTTAATGATATATTATACACCGGTCCAAAAATTCAAAGTGATTTGTTCTCAATTTTATTACGATTTCGTTTGCTTAAGTATGTATTTACGGCGGATATAGAAAAGATGTATAGGCAGATCCTCATCCATCCAGAAGACAGAAAGTACCAAATGATCGTTTGGAGGGATCATGAACAGCAAGCATTTAGATATTTTGAACTACAGACAGTAACATATGGTGTCACGACAGCCCCATACCTCGCAGTAAAATGTTTGCAAAAACTAGCTGAACAACACCAAATTCAATACTCACTAGGTGCCTCCTGTATAATGAAAAACTTATACGTAGATGATGCTATGGCAGGAAGTGATGATCTTCAAGAAGCCTTAACAAAAAGAGATCAGTTAAACCACATTTTACTATCAGCAGGTTTTAAACTTAGAAAATGGTGTGCCAACCATCCTGCATTATTTTAAAACATTGCAGTAGAAGATAGATCATCACAATTGGATGTACACGATGATGACCATTACCACATAAAAACACTAGGCCTAAGTTGGTTCCCCAAATCAGATGAATTTCTGATCACAGTGAATAATCAGGAACCTGACACAAAGGTAACGAAAAGAAAAATACTCGCCGAAATAGCTCATTTATTCGATCCATTAGGGTTGTTGAATCCAGTCATAGTGTCCGCAAAATTAATACTACAAAAATTATGGGAACTCAAGCTTGATTGGGACGCGGCCGTGCCTATGGAATTACATACCCGTTGGATCAAATATCGCTCCGAGCTAAATCATTTAAAGGAAATTCGAGTACCAAGACACATGTTTAATAGTCAGATACCAAAATCAATGCAACTACACGTATTCTGCGATGCATCGGAGCAGGCTTATGGAACAGCTATATATATACGAGCTGCATTGGCAGATGGAACCATCACTGTGCGACTTCTCTGTGCGAAATCACGGCTTGCTCCGTTAAAAAAGACAACATTACCCCGTCTGGAATTGTGCGCAGCCAAAACAGGTGCTGAGTTGTGTCATCAAATAAGACAAGATTTATCTTTGACAGTGCCTTGTTATTATTGGTCAGATTCCATGATAGTTTTGTCCTGGATTAATTCCCCTTCAACAATATACCACACGTTTGTAGCCAATAGAATCGCTACCATTCAGGATCTATCTTCCTCTGAACAATGGCATCATGTACCATCAAAAGACAATCCAGCCGATTGTCTTTCTCGAGGAGTGCCACCTAGCAAACTCAAGAATCACAGCCTATGGTTTTATGGCCCCCTGTTCCTGTACAACTCAGAAAATAGGTGGAACGCTAAACAAATGATACCAGAAACAGAACTGGAGAAAAAACAACCTAAAGCGACTCTAATAGTAACCACAGCCCCGAAGTTTCAATTGGAAAAAATTCACCATAAAAACTCATTTGGTCGGCTGCAAAGAATAATTGCATACGTGTATCGCTTTGTCCAAAATGGAATATCAGATAAGCCAAAACGCGAAGCCTTAACAGTAGAAGAAATGGAAGCATCTCTAAAAATAATCCTCAAGACGGTGCAAAAAGAAGAGTTTTATGACGACTACCAACACTTGGAACGTGGCAACTCAGTTGGTGCTCAAAGTCCATTGATAAGTTTAACCCCATTTTTAGATGAGGATGGAATTATGAGAGTAGGAGGTCGATTGGAAAATGCTGCCATATCATACGAGGCAAAGCAACCGGCACTCCTACCATATGGTCATTCAATCACCAAAATGATATTCACCGAGTTACACCAACGCAATTCACACGTAGGACCTCAAACACTCTTGGCATTGTCACGACAACGATTCTGGGCCATCAAAGGCAAGACCATAGCACGCTCAGTGGTACAGAATTGCGTACGCTGCTGCAAAGCAAAGCCAAAACTTATGTCACAATTGATGGGAAACTTACCAGCAGATAGAGTTCAACCCGCCCGACCCTTTGTAAATGCGGGGGTAGATTTCTGTGGTCCGTTTTGGATACACAATAAAGGCCGAGGCGCGAGACCAACAAAGGCTTATGTAGCAATTTTTTGCTGTTTCTCCACCAAAGCCGTGCATATAGAGGTAGTCAGTGACCTCACTACAGAAGCATTTATAGGTGCGTTAAAACGATTTATAGGGCGACGAGGTCACTGCCGTAAGTTGTATTGTGACAATGCCACAAATTTCGTTGGTGCCAACAACCAGCTAAAGGAGTTGCAAGAGATAATATACGATGAAAAGTCATATCAGTTCATTACCAAATTTTGTGGAACAAGCAACATCGACTTCCAATTTATACCACCACGAGCTCCTCACTTTGGAGGCCTTTGGGAGGCCGCAGTGAAATCGGCCAAGCATCTGTTTGTTCGCAGTATCATGAGTGCTTCTCTCACATACGAGGAACTCATAACTATAATGGTGGAAATAGAAGCAATTTTAAACTCGCGTCCGTTAACGCCCCTTTCATCTGATCCCAACGACCTTACAGCGTTAACTCCAGGACATTTTCTGATAGGGGAGCCTTTAACGACTGTAGTAGATGCCCATGCACGACCAGTAAAGGGTAATATGCTATACCGATGGAAATTGGTAGCTACTCTGAAGCAAGAGTTTTGGGAAAGATGGACCCGAGAATATCTTTCTGAGCTTCAACATCGACATAAATGGAAACAAGAAGTCTCTAAAATTCAACCAGGCATGATGGTTGTCATAAAAGAGGATAACATTCCTGCCCTCTCATGGCCATTAGGAAGAATTATGGAAGTCTTCAAGGGAAACGATGGTCTTGTTCGAGTAGTTAACGTAAAGACAGCATCAGGTATTCTAAAACGACCAATTCATAGGTTAGCCCCCCTGCCAATAGAACAAGAAACCATTGAAAATTACGACCCGATAGGAAAGCCATTACCCACGAAACGACGAATTACTGAAATAGAAAATAATCAGAACGACACCCCAATCACTCACGGTAATAAAAGTGATTCAAAACGGCAAACCAAACGACATCGAGGCAACGCTGCTATTGGATTACTTCTAACAACTTGCGCGCTTCTGCCCACATTAGCAAATTCTCAAGCTATCATCAAGCCATTCAAAACTCAGCCTGGACTATATTTTGAAAGAATCGGTCTGACCAACCTTATAATGGACGAATGGAAATTAGTTGTATACTTCAATATGACAACCTATTGGAATGAACTCAACCACATAAATAAAGGAGTAACACAGTTACAAAACAAACGTGCAACTTAACCATACTGCAATTTAAGGAAATAATCAGAGATATACAAAATGGCAATGAACTGTTTCACTTTCATAATCGATATAAACGATCTCGTTTTGATTTCGTAGGCAATATGGCTAACTCACTGTTTGGAGTGTTGGACTCTGAGTACGCAAAAAAAATGGCTCATATAATTGACAACATAGACGATAATCAACACCAATTGCTTGATCTACTAAAAAACCAGACGTCGATAGTAGATTCAACGGTCAATATTTTCAATCAATCTCAAACAGCTATGAAACAGCAAATTCAACGCGTAAATGCACATGTGAACCTGCTACAATCGGAAGTCAGAGATCAGATGTTGGAAGAAAACTTTAACGCTTTAGCTACACAACTTATATTAGTGACAACCCACTATCAGAGAATGCAAACTGCATTACTAGAAGTAATTATCGACACCCATCATGGAAAGCTCAATCCGTTTCTGTTGACGCCGCAGCAACTACAACACCAACTAGCAATTATTAAGGAAAACTTACCTCCAGCAATCAAATTGCCAACAGTGCAAAACAATCTACCACTAATCTACAATTTAATGGTAGTGGAAGGATACGTTGCACCAAAGCAGCTCATATTCAAAATAAAACTGCCGTTACTATCCTTGGAGGTGTACGAGCTACTTCAAATAACCCCAGTTCCAGCTAAGATTAATAACACTTTTATCAGCATTTTACCATCAACTAAATACCTCGTAGTTAATCTTCACCGAGATCTTTACTATCCGATTACACAGCAAGAACTAGAGAAATGCTTGACCGTTAAGGACCATACGATTCTCTGCAAACCCACCCATGCTTTACACAGAAGAGGTTCAGTTACTTCAGCATGCGAACTTAGCATATTGTCAAAAGGTACAACTCCACATATGTGTACATTTATAAATCAAGCGGAGCCAAATTCATGGACACCGTTATACCAAACTAATAGCTGGATGTTTGTAATACACAATCAAACAACAATCACTGTGCTGTGTGGCAGTAACATGACACAATACAACGTACAGGGGTCAGGAACGCTAGAACTTACAACTAGATGTACACTCCGAGACAAAACGACTATGATTCAGGCTCATAATGTATACTACAGTTCAGCTAGTTCATCATTTATTGCATTCGCCAATATCTCTGAGTACATTCAAACGTCTGAGTTACAACAAATGAAGCCAATACCTGAACATATAATGCTTCACAACATGACCGAATTAAAACGAAGAATTGATGAACTTAAAACCCAACAGCATCTTCAGAAGAGAGGACATGAATATGACATACACCACTTTTCTCTAGGATATGTGACACTCGGTATGGTGCTCATCATCGGCATTTACATCATTCACCAACGGTGTCGATCTAATAAAGAGCAACCACAACAAAACCCTCCTGCTCCTGCTGATAGACGACCACAACATCATAATTTCGAATTTAACAAGGAAGAAGATCATAGTTGAACATCCGTTCAACGGGGGGGAGAATGTTAATACAATCAACACCTTATATCATAAGTTAATGTTCTTACAAATACCTTGTAATTGTAATTTTTTACTTTTCATTGCAACAAGAATGTGCTAACGTAGCATTATATTACAGCATAATGAACTTTAGGTAAATTTTTAAATGCTAGTTTTTTATAATAATTTTGATGACGCTATCTTTTTACTTATATGTTTTGTAATACAAATAATGAAGTAATTGTACATTAAAGGTAAATGCATTGTGAAAATAATTTTTATATAGATTTAGTGTTGCAATTGATATGATTTTATTCTTTTATGTATTATTAATCAATACAAAATATTGGATTAAAAAATTGGTGGTCAATACTGATGTATAAGCAATTTTTATGTATAAAAGCATGTAATTGTTCAATAAAGAGCCAGTAGCTGTTTTACAGTGATTTCAAGCCTTTTTCTTTTCCTTTGGTGAGGCTGCCAAGGGCACTGTAAATTTTGGAGATTTTATGTTCAAGTATTGTACTTGGATATAATTTATACACGTTTGTTATAGCAAATCGTTTTACTCTTTATAGCGTGTTCAAGTTAGTACTTGAATACAAATATTTTATTTCAGGTAAACATAGGGTGTTAGTACAGATATTGTATTTGTACTTGGGGAAAATTAGGGAATAGTTGAGAGGTACAAATTTTGTATTTGTGCTTCATTTGGCAAGGTGGTTTGAACTTCCTTGTGTAAACGGTAAAGAAAAGCCTTTGCCTAAACAGATGAAAAAGGATAATTTAACATTATTATACAGTACAGCTAAATAAGATTGGCAAAAAGTCGCGCAGGTGGGGAGAAATTTTAAAAATATTAAAAATATCCTTTCATTTCCCCTTTTTTGAAGAAAACAGCAAAAGAAAATAAAGATTAAATCTTCCACTCAGTAAGTATAATGACTAGCGATCATCTATCGCACACACAAGGCATATCTTCTTTTTAGCTGAAAAAAATAACAACATTTCTCCATCCGATGTTGTTTGTATGACGAACGCCAATTACGCCATACTACTGAAAAAATATTTAAAGGAAAGTGAAGAAAATACAGAAGAACAAAAACAATATGAGTGATCAGTGATGATAAGTATCCTTTTAAAATAGGAAATTATTATGAATAAGAAAATGAAAATATATGTGTATAATAAATTCCTACTAAAGTAACAAAATGAGAATTTCTCTTTTCAAGAAGGATTTTTGTAAAATGTGATGCTTACATCACAGTGAAATTTAAGTGGAAGGGAAACTCAGATCCTACTGCGCATACTTCCCATTTGCCAATCTTATTTAGCTGTACTGTACTTATGTATGTATGCATACATTCAATTCAAAATCAAATTTATATTGAAAACATAATTTTATAAATCAAACATAAAAAAAATTTTTATTAAAAATAAAATATAAAATAACGATTACGTAGGAATATTAAAAATAATAAATTTAAATTTTACAATAAAATTAAAAATACTGAATATCATTATTATCATAAATTAATTTTTTATTAATCAAGGCAATACTTTCAATAGCTACGGCAATCCTGAAATTTAATCATTTTCTTTTTTACTCATCTTCCCGCTGACACGAATGACGATTGACGAATCAAACAACATTTACTAGTACTACTATGGTACCAAGGTTAATATAATATAGGTTACATCTTCCCATAGGCATTACCTACTTACAATAAAAAAGTGATCAATGTGACGTCACAAGTATCAAATAATTGACATAAAAAACAAACAAAAATTTATTTCATATATGGGAAGATGTAATCCAAGGTTAATATAATATATAGGTTACATCTTCCCATATATGAAAGAAATTTTTGTTTGTTTTTATGTCAATTGTTTGATACGTGTGACGTCACATTGACGTCACATTGATCACTTTTTTATTGTAAGTAGGTAATGCCTATGGGAAGATGTAACCTATATTATATTAACCTTGCTATGGTACTACTTTGATTGAGTGGAAATCGGCTGCGCAACGAATTTATATTTTTTACTTCGGTTTTTTATTTTTCATAAAAACAAATGGCGACCACTGAATAAAATAAATCAGTTCAGTTTTCTTGATTCTTCACGCGATGTGACAGACAACATCGAACGGGAGGATGTACTTCTTTTTTCCATAATAAAAAAAAATAAAAACTTTAAAAGTACAAAGTGATTCGTTCTTAGAAATTAAAAAATTAGCGAAAAAAAATTGGAATATCTCATTAAAAATCGAAAATTTTTATTATATTTCCAATTTGAATTACTTCTTTATCAAATATAAAGATACAGGAATGTGAAATTCGTACAGAAACTGGTTTTTTTAAAAATGTTTTCTGAACAAAAAAAGTTGAAATGATTTCTGTACAATTTGAAACACCCCGTTAGCATATTTCAGATTTAAAAAGTACCTTTGTTAGGGTTGACAGAAATATGATTTTTAGAATTTCCTACGAACAATATTATTTATATGTAAAATTATCACAAACTCATCAGGTACTGCCTCCATAAGCACAATACTGACTTTAATTGTTAAATAAAGTATAAGTCCTCTTTAAATCGATGGAATCCTTTAAAACATATGCAACCCAGGTTGCAAGCCAGCTTCACCACAAATTTAATTGAAAATTTAAAAAAAATAGTATCATCAATGAGTCCATTTGAAAAACAAAATTCTCTGATATTAGATGAAGTGAAAATTCGCAGGGAATTAGTTTATGACACATTTTTAGATCAAATAGAAGGAGTAGTAGATTATGGACAAGGGGAAAGAGGAAACCATGTTGCGAAAAGTGTCTATATGTTTTTGATACGTGGTATTGCATCAAACTGAAGTTCAGTTTCTGAAGAAGTTATAAAGGGTGAAAAACTAAAAGAAATAGTTGAACAATATTTGGAAAAGGCCTTTGAAATAGGGCTAGATATTCGATCCGTTATTTGTGACCAAGGATCAAACAATAGAAAATGTTTCAAACTTTTAAAAATTTCTGAAACAATTCCTTTCTTTTATTTTCATGATAAGAAAATTTTTGAAATTTTTGATGTACCACATTTGATAAAATCCATCAGAAACACATTGGAAAATAGCGATATAAATACAGAAAGTGGAGTCGTCAGTTGGAAAGTTATTGAGAAATTCTATGAAATGGATAAATAAATCAGAAACTACTAAAATATGTCCAAAACTCACAGAAAAATATGTCTATCCGGAAAAAATTGATAAAATGAGGGTTAAATATGCAACTCAAATTTTCAGTAGAACTGTTGCTTCAGGTATTAAAACCTGCATTGAGGTAGGACAATATCCCTTTGAATTGGAAAAAGAGGCCTGGGCTACGATAGATTTTATTACATTTCTAGATATTTTCTTTTCAAAAAAATATATTCGGCTATTTTGAACTAATATTTTACTCCCAAATTTAAAAAACTAATGTATATAGTATTTAGAGGTATAATAAAAATAACGGAAAAAAACAATGTTTCATATTAAAAAAAAAAAAAAATTTTTTTTTTCAAAACAAATATGTATGTATTTTTATTCAAAACGAAAAGAAATTTAAAAATATAAATCGTATTTTTTAATGTTGCCGAATATTTGTTATGCATTTGTAAACAACGAAAATCAACGTCGAAGTTTAGAGAAATTTTATTATGCACGTTGAAGTTGGTATCTCATTTTATACGAAAAAAAGTTTCCCCGTTGATCTTGGGATCTAATGTTCGAAGCTCTTTTATTCAAAATTTACAACTTTAGTTGAGACTTCTTATATAAGTATTCTAAATTTTCTGCCGAGGGTCAGGGTATAGGAATTAGAAACAAATAAGCACTCGTCGGAAATGCCGAAGAGTTCTCTGTATTTGTTTTCATTATGGGGTGACTGTTAAGTGGGCCGTATAGAAGATTAGGGTGATTTATAAAAAATACTTTTATTAAATAGATTTTAGGCAACTGGTTGTTTTTCCTTATTTTGTAAAAAATAATAGTAAACAATAATACGATAATAATAATTTTTCAGAAGACAGTAATAAAAATTATATTTCCTCTAATATCGCTGTTGATGCTGTTTCTATTTTTTGATTATCCAGTAATTTTAAACAATTTTTCTATCATTATGAAGTTGATTTGAAAAAAAAAATTGTTTCTGTGATGATAATCAAATGACTAAAGTATTTTATCACTTTCTATACCAAAATTAAATGTTTTACAAAATCATGAAACTACAATAACGTAATGATAAATAAATTCCATAAATAAAAAAATAATGAAATCTTTGCTTTTTAATTTGGTTAATAAAGAACTGTTACAGTATAGATTTAGAAATAATAAAAAAGCGTTATTGATTTCCGTTCTCTAAAAATAGATAAACAGAACTACATTTAGTTACATACTAAAAAAAATCTTTATTTACTTTTGGGTTGAAATTTTATTTTTGGATATTTAATGGTGAATAATTTAAAAAAATTAAAATATCAGTTTTTAAGATTATCTTTCACTTTATTTTTTTTGTTAATCTCTTTATATTTAGTTCACACATACAATATATGTATAACAATTCTGTAGTGTCATGAAAAAGTAGCAAATTGAGAATATACTAATATGTATTTAAATTTAGTAGGAGTAATTAGTTTTAAAGTAATATACAGCAACTGCATAAAATAGTGCGTTTTGTCGCGTTATAGGAGAACTATTGGCCCCTATTTCTGAACATGAAACAACTTTGACAAGTATTTAACTGTCGTATATGAAGAAGAAAAATCCATTTTGACTTTCATATTATTTGGAGTTATACTTTCTTTTTTTTTAGGGTTTTAGGGTAGTAAACGTGGATGGATTTACATGGCGTTTTCTGATTTAGAATGAGTGAATGGGGAGCTTACAAGCTGTTACTGAGAAACTTCCAACACTTCCTCGCACAACTCTTTACTCGAATATCATCGTAGTTACAGAGGCTTTATAATCAATTTTTTACTTTTGCATTTTATTCATAGAAGTGTTTTCAATATTCAAGCTTATTGAAAATGGAAAAAGTTAAATTTCGTGCCATAGTTAAACATTTTTTAAAAATAACTTTCAGTTCAACAGATACGAAAAGTGAATTATTTATTCGAAAAAATAGGTGTTTATTTATTAATGAAGAATATAGCAGGAGCAGATTCTTATTGAAAAAATGATTTGATTGGAATGAGTGGTACACTTGGACTACAGACATATTTCATTACGCTTAGCTGCAATGATTTTGCAATGAATTTGGGTATCCATAACTATGATCACAATTGTATAACTACAACTCATACCCAAACTTTTACTAATGTTCTTGAAAAGATTGTAAATTTACACAACTCATTGATAAGAGCTCAAACATTTAAAGTCAAACGAGATAATATAATTTTAAAATATTGTTAATACATTTAATTTTAAGATTTTATTTGAGTTCTATCACTTCTTATTTTGCAATGAAACTTTTCTTGCGTGTATCACTGAGAAAGAAAAAAATATTTTTTACTTTCTAGTGCATTTTATTTATAAAAGGTATTTATTTGAAAAGTTCTGTTATGGATTTTGAATTTTTTATTTGTCATTAAGTAGTATAAAACATGTTCAAACATGATTAAGCTTTCTTATGTATTATGAATTAGTATAACCTTTTGGAATGTATTACAGTCAGTCGCAATTAGTCACTCAGTAAGTAAAGTACATGTATTAGCAGCGCGATTCAAAAAATGTAATAAAAGATTAACTTAACAGTGTAATAAATGTAAATGTAGAAATGAATAAAAGAATTTAATTTGTGTGGTTTAATATTAATAAAGCATTTCAATTTCAATAAAACAAGAATACAATGCATAATTACAAAAATTGCAAAGTATAAGTCCTAACAAAATGGTGCCGAAACCCGGGATTAAAGAACATAAAATCATAAAGTGAAGGTATAAAGTACATATATTTAGGAAAAAGTGTTAGTGCAGTAAATTTTAAACAATTAACTATAAATTGAGTTAGTTAAAACAAAACAATATATAAATAGTTGCAAAAGAATAAATTTCAGGTTATCTATTATTCATTAAAATAAAAAATATAAAAAATATAAATTTTGTGCCACATATTGAAAAAGGGGAATAATAGTGGCATCACAAATATAAAAAATATATTTGTGTGGGCTTTTTGGATCAAACCAGAATAATACCATACATAATAGTACTAAGAGAGAATCCTGACTTAGTAAGTTATAATTGAACACAGATTTAAAAGCTTTTAACTTCCAGGTTGTTGCAGAAGATATTATAATTAAAACTTCAAATTTAGTGTTGCCGCTGTAGCTATTTTAATTTTCAACTAAAGTTTTATTTCAAAAATTTTATAAATCAAAATGTCAGCTAAACAAAAAAGTTTAATAACAAAAAGAAACAGACTTAATCAATCAATTAATAAATTATCAAACTTTACTGAACGAATTCCTAATAATCAAAATATCACGATTGAACAATTACAAGTTAATTTAAACAAGCTTGAAGAGAATTATGAACAATTCTGTGAAATTGATGATCAATTAGTATCAGTACATGAGTTCAAATCGGAATTTGATGAATTTGAAACCAAATATTTAAATATAAAACCTGCATTATTGAAAGAAATAAAACATTTAACATTTAATGACCAAGATGCTGAGAGCAAAAATGATACTAATGAATTGAACTCATCAATTAATAAACTTGTTGAGCAACAGCAAAAATTCTTAGAAAATTTATCAATCGCTAACACAACTAACACTCGTCCTATAAAAGAATTAAATCTTCCACATATTAATATTGAACCTTTCAATGGTGATTATAAAAATTGGCCTTCTTTCAAAGATCTTTTTATTCATTCAATTCATAAGAGAGATGATATCTCAGATGTACACAAGCTACAATATTTGAAAAGCCTTCTCATTGGAGAAGCTGCTAAGCTTATCAAACACATTAATATTACTGATAAATGTTACAATGAAGCTTGGTCAAAACTTGTAGAAAGATATGACAATAATAAATACATATTAACTTCTTATATCAAATCGTTTATCGAACAACCAGTGCTGACTCAATCTTCTCTTCCACAACTACGAAAGTTATTAGATACTTCAGATGAAGTAATACGAGGAATAAAAGCATTAGGGTCATATGCAATTACACGTGATCCATGGATTATTTATATGGTTATTAGTAAAGCAGATTCAGAAACCAAACAAGCATGGGCTGAAGAGTCATGCAACAAAGTTGATCCGTCGTTTTCAGACTTATTAAACTTTTTAAATAAAAGATGTTTGGCATTTGAATCTGTTGAAACATCAACAAAACGATTAGTTCCAAAAACGATGAGAAATTTACATACTACTATTTCCAACAAGTGTCATAAATGTTCTCAAGATCATCAATTGTTTAAATGTCGATCATTCAAAGAACTTGATGTCAATGCAAGAAGAGAATTTGTAAAACAAAAAGGTTTATGTTTTAATTGTTTGAGAGTAGGTCATGTTTCTCATAAGTGTACATCTAAACAACATTGTTACAATTGTTATAAGTCACATCACACGCTATTACATGTAAAAGAAGAAGTTTCCTCAAATCATGCTACTATAGAAAAAGAAGAATTATCAACACAATCTTCAAATTTAAATTCAGTCTCTTCTAAAATCGAATCTAAAATAACACAAGTATCAATTAATCGAATTTTGGATTCACACACTTCTATGAAGAAAGAGATTCAAAGGGTCACTCTACTTCCAACGGCATTGGTCTATGTTTATGATGCACAAGGCAATTTCCAACCATGTCGTCTGTTACTCGATTCAGGGTCCCAAGGAACTTTTATGACAGAAGATTGTGCTCACAGATTAGGAATTAAACGAAAATATGACAAGGTAGCAGTGAAAGGAATAGGTGCAAAGAAAATCACTTATACTCGAGGATCAACTACAACAATGTTAATATCAAGATATGATGAAGAATCAAGCATCATAATACAACCATACATTTTAGACAAGCTTACTTCTGCACAGCCATCAATGAATTTTGATACTGATGACTGGAATTTCCTTAAGGATTATCAACTTGCTGATCCACAATTCAATATCAAGGGTAAAATTGATATACTAGTAGGTATAGAGCAATTTATTGAAATACTTCAACCAGAAAAGATTATAACACCTATTGGGTTACCAAATCTTCAAAACACTATTTTTGGATATGTGGTAGCAGGAATATTTAATGATAACATACCAATGACTATTTCACTTCAAGCTGACATCACTGAAATTGATAAAACTCTACGTCAATTTTGGGAAACTGAAGAATTTCCTCAAAAGGATGGAAATATGACGCTTGAAGAAGTAGAATGTGAAAACCACTTTTCATCAACTCACAAAGTAGAAAAAGGTAAATATGTTGTACGCTTACCTTTTAAAGAAATCGAAAGACCTTTAGGAAATATATTGGAGCTTGCAATGCGTAGATTTTATTCTACCGAACGAAGATTACAAAATAATGAAGATTTACGATTAGAATATCACAAATTCATGGAAGAATATGAATCACTAAACCATATGGAACTAATCGATAAAAAAGTTGAGATTAACAAAATTCAGGGTTACTTACCTCATCATCCTATTATAAGACCTTCAAGTTCTACAACCAAAGTACGCGTTGTGTTTGATGGTTCTGCTGTATCTGATAGTGGTTATTCATTAAATAAGTATCTAAAAGTTGGACCCAAGGTACAAAGAGATTTATTTCCAATTCTTCTCTCATTTCGAGTTCATAAAATAGCAGTAACCGCAGATATAGAAAAGATGTATCGTATGATACAAGTACATGAAGATGACAAAAGATTTCAGCTTATATTATGGCGAAAAACACTTAATCAACCCATCAAGAAATACAAGTTGAATACAGTTACTTATGGAACTTCTGCAGCTCCTTTTCTCGCTACTAGATGTTTAAAACAAGTAGCATTTGACTTTAAGGGAAAGTATCCACTAGCAGAAAAGGCTATATTAAGTAATTTTTATGTAGATGATTTGATGGCGGGAGCTAAAGATGTAAATTCAGCAATAAAATTACAACAAGAACTAAATCAGGTTTTATCATTACGAGGATTTTCATTACGTAAATGGGCTTCCAACTCAGCTGAATTTTTAAATACAATTCCGAAAAACAAATGTAGTTTATCAGCACATCAATTTGAAGATCATTCAGATTCACTTAAAGTTTTAGGACTGAAATGGATTCCATCAAAAGATTATTTCTCATTTGATGTTATAAAAGAGGTTTCACCAAGAACAACTAAGAGACAAATTCTCTCTGAGTCCAGTCGAATTTTTGATCCTCTTGGGTTTATTTCACCAATAACAATTAATTTTAAAATTATATTACAGCAATTATGGATAAGAAATTATGATTGGGATGATAATGTTGATGATGACTTATCAAAAACATGGTTTAAAATTCGTAACGAGTTACATCATATTGAAAAGCTCACAATTCCGAGATGGTTAAGTATTGAAGATAATAATTTTGAATTACATGGTTTTTCAGACGCGTCCAAACAAGCTTACGCAGCAGTAGTATATTCACGAAGTATAACATCAACTGGTAAGATACAAGTATCATTAATCACATCAAAAACTAAGGTATGTCCAATAAAAAGTGTGTCCATTGCTAGACTAGAATTGTGCGCTGCACTTTTACTAACACAATTACTCAATTCAGTAAAAAAAGCATTGGATGTCTCAGATATTAAAACATATGCTTGGACAGATTCCAAAATTGTTTTATGTTGGTTAAATAGACATCCAGGACAATGGAAATGTTATATAGGAAAAGAACATCTGAGATACTTAAATCATTGCCCAGCAGTAATTGGAGCTACATTTCGTCTAAAGAAAACCCAGCTGATATAGCAACTCGAGGAATTACACCAAGTGAATTAGAAACAGCCAAATTGTGGTGGAATGGTCCATCGATTTTGAAAAATAATACAATTGAAGATATGAATTTTAAGTGCGACCAGTTGTCTCTTCATGAAGCTGCACAAGAAGCAAAACATGCATCATTGAATACTCTACTCACTAATATTTCAAATGATACAATTAACGTATTACTGAACAGGAAGTCTTCATACGTTGAAATAATAAGAATTCTAGCAAGATGTTTACGATTTATTAATGTTATTAAAGGTCAAGTTCAAAGTTCTGAAAGTAAATCATGGTTAACAACTAAAGAGTTAAGGCAAGCATTAAACGTAATTATTAAATGGATTCAACAAGAAGAATTTCACAATGAAATCACATCATTGTACTCAAACAAGGCCATCAACAGTTCAAGTAAAATTATAAACCTAACTCCTTTTCTTGATCACGAAGGAATATTACGAGTAGGCGGACGTTTGGAGCGAGCAAATGTCTCCTATGAAACAGAACATCCAGTTGATATTGTTCAAGGAACCATATTAAACAAATGGCGGTTGATACAGAAGCTTCGCAACGATTTTTGGAAAAGATGGTATCGAGACTACTTAACTAGCCTTCAGAATAAGCCAAAGTGGCTAAAAGAATCTGCAAACTTGAAGGTAGGAGATATGGTTATCTTAAAGGAAGACAACATGCCACCAGCTTGTTGGTCTCTTGGGCGTGTATCCGAAGTTCATCCTGGATCTGATAAATTAGTTCGAATCGTAACGATAAAAACAAAAAGGGGTTTTTTCAAAAGATCAATTACGAAATTAGTTAAGTTACAAATTTGTTAAGAAGTACTTCATACTTCTTAAGGCGGGAGTATGTTATGGATTTTGAATTTTTTATTTGTCATTAAGTAGTATAAAACATGTTCAAACATGATTAAGCTTTCTTATGTATTATGAATTAGTATAACCAAAAATAGTATATAGGAAAAGATAAACATTTTCATATGTCGAAATGGAAGCAATTTTATTTTTGCCATTACCTGATATCAGGTGGCAACATGTTGAAAATTTTCATTAAACATTCTATATACACTTCGCATTACTTGGATACATAATCAAAAATCTTTATCAACAATTTTCAAATTTTTGCAACACTTGATCATCGTCTATTAAATGGTAGCAGTGTAGGAATTTAGAAGAGACGGACAAAATTTTGAGGGGATAAGACAGCACAAAAAAAGGAAATGTTGCTTTAAATTGCTTTACATATAATACAAAGCCTCCCACATAAAAAAAAGTCAACTTTTGAAGAAACGTTTTTGTTTTTGTACATATATTTCAATATTCGTCATTATATAATATATAATATATAATATACTGCTTCACACAACAGCAACATTTCCTTTTTTTGTGCTGTCTTATCCCCTCAAAATTTTGTCCGTCTCTTCTAAATTCCTACACTGCTACCATTTAATAGACGATGATCAAGTGTTGCAAAAATTTGAAAATTGTTGATAAAGATTTTTGATTATGTATCCAAGTGATGCGAAGTGTATATAGAATGTTTAATGAAAATTTTCAACATGTTGCCACCTGATATCAGGTAATGGCAAAAATAAAATTGCTTCCATTTCGACATATGAAAATGTTTATCTTTTCCTATATACTATTTTTGGTATAACCTTTTGGAATGTATTACAGTCAGTCGCAATTAGTCACTCAGTAAGTAAAGTACATGTATTAGCAGCGCGATTCAAAAAATGTAATAAAAGATTAACTTAACAGTGTAATAAATGTAAATGTAGAAATGAATAAAAGAATTTAATTTGTGTGGTTTAATATTAATAAAGCATTTCAATTTCAATAAAACAAGAATACAATGCATAATTACAAAAATTGCAAAGTATAAGTCCTAACAAGTTCTTTTAAGTATTTATTTTATTCATATAAATTTTAAATTTAATTTTTTAACTTTGAACTGTTCTTTATTTTCTAAGAAAAAAATTAGAACATTTGTGAGTAAGGAAAACATTTTTGAGCTTGAGCATAAAATATGTGAATCAGTTCATTTCCATATGAAAAATTTGTTTTTAAAGGACTGTTTGAAGATCGCATAGAAAAGAAATTTTTTTAGAAAAAAGTTAGATTAAATTAAAATACCTAAATAATAAAATACTTTTCAATAATTTTTTTTATAATACATATGTACATACAGCTGGCGACATAAAAAAGACCGCACTGCGAATTTTTATACATTTGCAAAAACAAATATTTTTGTGATCATTTTATGACTAATAATGTTGGGATAATAAAGAAAAGGTAAGTCTACCTACCAAGATGTTTTTTTTTTTTTTACAGAACCCTATCCCTATAATAGTTTGATAGCATAAACAAATTTTAAAAAATTTGGGCGCAAAATAATAGTAAGAAGTGTAAAGAGTAGCGTTAAATCTTACAAGAATTTCCACAGCTATTACAATTTGCAATCACAAATTTTTAGGATTATCTGCATGAGGTTAAAAATCTCTATGGGGCTAGGAGAAATTATTTTATAGTTACTTGGAGAATTCCATTTGTAACAGGTGCAACATGTTGACTCTTAAATATTCAAAAACCCCTACAGCAATTGCATTCTGATTATACTTTTATGGTTACGATAAAACAGAAAACTTTAAACATCTCTAATCAGAACCGTCATTTTAGTAGCGTAACGGGTGTGACGCTGACAATTTCGAATTCCACAGATTTCCGTATAATTCACTTATTATCCTAAAATTTTCACATAAACAATTCAAAAAATTACTTTTAATTATGTATTAACAATTAGGAACAATGCAATACTTTTTTCATAATTAAAAAAAAGAAATGTAATGGGAGTTACATATTGTAACAATAAAGATTAAAATACGAAGAGTCCCGAATTCTTGGAACTCATAAAATCAATAATAGAACTCATAAAGTTACAATACTTGTATGATCACAAAAACCACAAAATAAAGGATACATAAATATGTCAATGAATATTCTTTATTTCTTAAAACAATCGTGGGAAATAGAAAACAAAGTAAACGAATACATAAATATGTATATCCTTTATTACCATCTCAATGATCGTGAGAAATAATTAAGTGGAAAGGCAAGTAAAAAGGATACATAAATATGTCAACAGATATCCTTTTTACTATCCTAGTGATCATAAAAGGGATGTAGCAAGTAACAAGTATCAAGTAGCAAATAACATAAAATAGATATTTAGAGTTAAGTAATTTTCTCACGATACTTTTAAGATAATATGTACGAAACCGAGGTTTCATTAAAGATTAAGTTTAAGAATAAGTTGAGTTATAATTTGTACACTAAAGTGAACGGTTACCTCCGTTGTGAATCTGAAGATTCACATTTATTAAATAAAATAAAGTCTTTTTATTTCAAAATAAAATCTTGGTGTTTTATTTAAAATAACTTTGAATTATTTTCGTTTTCCTTTATTAAGTGAAAACATTCATAATATAACTCGCGTGCAATTTATTATTCTTTAATTCTTCAATTTCCTTAACATGTTTCTTCTTTTCACATCTCTCCTCTTGCACTCTTGCAAAGCCAATCATCTCATGAGCTGAATTGAAGCCAAATAATTTCATCATAATATTGTTTTGGAAACATAAAGACATGAAAATTCAAAAATTTTGAATTTAACGACCACATTAAACCTCTATTGTCGTGAATATTTTTTGGTATTACCCACATTTTATTTCAAAAAATGAAATCTCATTCGATTCTACATCGATTTTCTTATGATCAAATTTCTTGAAAATCGTAGTTTTTATATTATTGCTTCAAAAAGAAATCAAAAATTTATAATTTTCATATAAAAATGGATTATAATGTCGCTATTCAAGCCATAAATGGTCATTATACCATGAATATCGTCTTTCCTAGTTACAGTGTTTTTTTGTACTTTTTTAATTCACTTGTGAAATTATATTATATGATTCATTTGTCTTTTCTGAATAATATCTATAAAAACTTATCATAATCAAAAAGTGATAAATATTGTATCATAAAACCAGTCATTCCGTTTTAATATTCTGAGTATGACACATCAAATAATGTCGTATTACTGATTAGAATTAAGTATAATTATGATGTTTTAACTATTATATATAGTAACATTTATAAGAGTACAATGAAAAGTTATACATGCGATTGGAGTTCGCATCGGAATTATTTACTTCACTTTAATTAACAATAATGCACTTTACGTGCTCATTTTAGTCTAGAAAACTTGTATGTACAATGAACGCAGATGTCTACTACTTATCAAATAAATTAACAGATTAAGCAAAAACTTTTAGGCATCAATATGAGTTTATATCAAATGATTAGAAAAAAAAAACTGTTATCAGATTCAACACTGTAACTACTTAGTTTAATTTTGTATACTTGACATTGCAATTTGGATACACGGATGCCGCTTTGGTTTTTTTCAACCAATTTCGGTTCTTATAACTTATTTTAGTCCTATATATACAATACGGATACTATTATGTATTAGGAAAATCAATATAACTACATATGTATGTATATCACATTTTCTATTAAGAGCCAAATTTAGTGAAATGGCCTGCAAAGTGACCGCCTACAGCCTACATTTCTCAACCGATTTTAATGAAATTTCAAGGGAATTGTGGTGCTTAAGCGAAACAGATTTTTGAAAAAGTCCTTTATTTCGAAAATACAAGGGTTCAAAGTGAGTCAGTTTTGCGATTTTGGGCCTTCAAAGTGACCACCTACAGCCTACAATTTTGAACCGATTTTCATGAAATTTTGAATATAGATAGGTGGAAGGGAATTGTGGTGCTTAAGCGAAACACATTTTTAAATTTTGATCCTTAAATTTTTTTATATTCGATTTACCAAGGTACAGGCAAAACAAAAATTCACTCAACTTTTCACACATTTTTCATGTATTAAAACGTTTAGATATTGTGATTTCTTTTTATAAGATTTAAATTTAACCTTTTCCAAAAAGTTTAAAATAAATTTCAAGGAAATTTTGTTGTTTACTTAGGCTGCACATTATATTGTATATAAATATACGAAAAAATTTTTAGGTAAAATTCAAAAATTTTGAGTTATTTTATTTTTTTAAATTTTTACATGGAAGGATATGTGACTTTCTAACTTTGAACTATTATATATCAGGCTGTATTGCATCGATTTGAGTCAAATAAAATGCAATAAGTCAGAAAATAGTTCAAGAATTAAAATGTTTACTTTTTTCAAGGATCAAGGTATGAACCAAGGAGGGCCCCATTGAGGTGGAAAAAAAGTTGTTTGTCGAAGGGAGTTTTGTAGAGGTGTTGTAGGTGTTTTTATTTCGAATGTTTGCTACCGGAATCTGTTTTTTAATTTATCTTTTCATCTAAGGACTGGAACGAAAAGTATTGCACTCCCTTCCAATTTTTTTTATAAATTAGTGATAACACTTTATCTGCTCAGCCCTATAAATTTGCATGTCTTAAACGTTCTATTTATCAGTTCTATTTAGTTTTTGTAATAATTAGTTTCTAATTTAAAAATGGACAAGTCACAAGAAAATATTAGACAAGAAATAATCGCCAAATATTTACAAAATAGAAACAGTTCAACAAAAGATATAGCATATTCGGTTGGTACATCGGTTTGGACAGTTCGTAGAGCAATAAAAAGATTCGTAGAAGAGGGGACGATAAGGGAAAAACCCAAAAGTGGTAGACCAAGAGGTACAAGTGATAAGAAGGTTGAGAGAAAGGTACTGCAACAGTTGGATAACTCTGCCGTACAAAGGACAATCGCGTCAATTACATTTTCACTCATTTTGACTTAGATATATTTATGATATAATATATAGTTATACATATGAACTAGTGAAAAAATTAAATTATATATATAATATATAATATATAGACATATTTTTTAATAGAGAATTTTTCCTTCAGTTCATATATATAACTATATATTATATCATAAATATATTTAACTCAAAATGAGTGAAAATGTAATTGACGCGATTGTCCTTTGTACGGCAGAACTCACCTGGGCTATCAATTAGAGATATCGCTAAAATAGCAGGTACATCACACACAACAGTAAAAAGAATAAAAAAATTACATAGCTACAAGACATACAAGAAACAAAAAGTACCTAAACGTACGGAAAGACAAGAAAAAATTGCAGTGAAAAGGAGTCGTAAACTTTATTACCAAATTTTGATTGGATTTGAAGGATGCATCATTATGGACGATGAAACCTATGTGAAAGCTGACTTCAAAACATTGCCTGGACCACAATTTTACACAATAAAAAAGGGAAAACAAGTAAGTGACGACTTAAAATCAATTCCAGTCGAAAAATTTGGAAAAAAATTCCTCGTATGGCAGGCGATTTGCACATGTGGTAAAAAAAGTAAGATTTTTGTGACAGAGGGTACGATAAATACCAATATATATATCACAGAGTGTTTGAATAAGAGGCTTATTCCTTTTTTGAGAGAACAAAACGTTCCTACAGTGTTTTGGACAGACTTAGCGACGTCCCACTACTCTTCACAAACTTTAGAGTTTTTTCAAAGAAATAACATCAACTTTGTACCAAAAGATATGAATCCACCAAACTGTCCTCAGCTTCGTCCAATAGAAAGATATTGGGCAATTGTGAAAAGAAAGCTCAAAAACGAACAACAAGAAGTTTCATCAGTTGCAGATTTCAAGACAAAATGGATTAGGGCATCGAAAAAAGTCAAGGAATCAACTGTGCAAAACCTAATGAGAAGGGTCAAATCAAAAGTTCGAAAATTTAGTCGTAAAAACAAAATATAGTTTTAAAAATTTTTGTAAACTACAATTAGGCTTAAATTTAAGTAAAAAAATAAAATATACTGTTTTTTTCCCCACAAAAAGCATTTGTTTTAATTTTTTTTTGGAGTGCAATACTTTTCGTTCCAGTCCTTAATTGAATTTCCGTTTATATTGCATGAGTATAATTTTTTATATGATATGATATTATATTCATACAGTTTGTTCAAAATAATTGTGTTGTCAGTTTTACAAAGTGCATAGCGTTTAAATAAAAATTATTTAGCAAATTAGTCAAAAATTAGGCAACAGCAAAGATTTCATAAAAGAATGAAAACTATTCAACGTAGGTAAATTGTACGTACTGTGTGGAAAATAATGATTGGCCAGTACCAGACCTGTCTTCTTTCAGCTTCAATAACCGGTTTTTTCTGAAGACAGAAGGCGAGTTGTAGTACATTTTATCCAAAAGTGGGGAAGCTGAAAGAAGACAGGTCTGGTACTGGCCATTGAGAAGAAACAATAACAACTTCAGCATAGCATAGCATAACAGCTGTATGCTAGCTGTAGCCTGTAGAACAAAAGAAAAGATGTACATATTTTATCATGCAATATGATCGCTACCCAGTTAACCTAGAACGTATTTTTGATATATCAAGTTTGGATTTTTAGAGCACGAGAACAAATTCTGTTGACATTAAGATTAGATAGGTGGAATATATATCATCGATGGTTAACTGGGTTTGAAATTTTTTCAAATCATGTACACCAACACTTAGAAGAAATTTATTTGCTTGTGTTGATGAAGACACAAATACATTTCAGACGATGTTGTTGTTGTTTTCGAAAAAATTTTTCACTAAATTTGGCTCTTAATAAATGTTTACAATCTTAATTCGAATAATTCATAATGCATTATTGAAAATAAAACAATGTTGAAAGTACATAAATATGTAAGTAAATACTTAAAGCAATTTATTTTTTGGAAATCGAAGGCATGTTTCTGATTCGAACCCAAAACGTCCAAGCCAATTTCAGAAGAGTATCTATCGCTTCGAAAACTGACCGCTTGTATCGTGTTACCGTAGTGATGATAAAATATGAAAACTGTTTTAAATTCGAAGTATTTGAAACGAAGGCTAATTAAGAATACATAAACTGAGAACAGATATCAGAAATCAATTTTGAATTTAACAAAACTTATAACTTCCACAAAAATAACGGATTGAAACAAACGTTAATTAAAATAAGGTTTTCAGTAACGTTAATTGTATTAAAACCAAAATTACAGTTTTCGAGATTTTTAAAAAAATTCAAAGAAAAATAGACAAAATAACACTTCATGTATAAGCCATGTACACTCCGTTTCAAAATATAGCCTCACCCTTACCATATTGTGTGTATATCTCATATAAGAAGTGGAATTTTTACAAATCTTTGTTCTAGGATTTTGAAGACCTGTTGTGTTAGGAAAATTTTTGCAATTTAATTTTTGGAAAATGTCTCCGTATTGCAGGAAGTGGGGGGAAGAAAATAAAGAGTGCCAATAAAAATCGTTGCAAAATATAGCCTCACTCAAAATTTTTTTTAAAATTTGGTATTGAAAACACAAATAACTTGTTTTTTAGATTTTATTAATAACGAGTTGCTTTATCATTTTAAATTTGAACCTAACAAAGACGGTTATTAATACTTTTGTTCAATTTTTTGATATACGAGTATACTCTTGGAACTCCATTTCGCCTCTTCTATATTACTTTTCTTGGATCCTGAACAGTTTCATACTGCTAGCTGTTTGAAAAACCTTTTTTTTAATAAATATTTCCAAACGTTATCTATCATGTTTAAGTCCGGCCACTGTAATATTTGTGAAAATTTTCCAGAAAATCAGCTTTTAACTATATCTGAAATATGGATTACTGCATTATTTTGTTGAAAAATGAAGTCGTCCTGCTCCAAATTCTTTGAGATTTTTATTTTCTGTTTCTCTAACAAATCTCAGTATTTTCTGGTAGTATACTTCCACTCATAAATCTAATGTGAATGACAACTATTGAAAAAGTCACATAAATTAGTGAAAGCAAACTAGAGTTTTTCTAGGTATAACTTAGCAACATATTCTCCAACACCCCACATCATAACAGAATCTCTATCCATTTGTATGCGTGCTAAGTAACTTTCCTCCTTTCTTAAACTATGAAAATAAAACCTCTAATTATCTAGTTTATTTTAATTAAACTTGTTTCATCGGTTAAAACCACTTTGTGCCATTTTTTCTTACATGGTATCATACCATCACTACTATCGAGGTATCGATAATTTTGACCCGATACTACGTTACTGAGTACTCGATACTCAGTCTCCGATACCTTTACCGGTATTGATACTTTTGGGCGATACCCTATACCAGCAGTGTTAAGTTTTTAAAATAGTGGTAAAAAAGCTATATAAATAAAGGAGCCACCGGGAAACGAGAACGAGTACGTTGTAGACAACAACAAAGTTATTAATTTCGAGACTACATCCTCAAAAAAAAAATAAATAAAAATAAACCTTTTCATTAGATTTTTCTTTTTTCTTTGTGTAGTATCGGATTTTAGAGTATCGGCCGATACTATCGGGTATCGATACTGATACCCAGTATCGATACTTTTCAAAATTTTGACGTCCCTAAATGGTATGTGGTTGATTTGCAAAGTTAAGGCGATATTCTCTATTTTTTTTGTGTGGCCCGGATATTTTGTTATTTTTTTATGCGAAATCTATGTTCGTAATATTTTATAAACAGTAGGATTCGCCAACATCCGCTCCTTATTTCTCTTTAAATGGATTCATTGTTAGTGTTGAACAAGAAGAAGCATTCGGAATGGGTAATTTTTTCCCATGTGTTACAATTGATGCCCGGCTAAGGTTTTTAGGGGCTACGTTCTCTTTTCCATTTAAAAAAAAATTATTGATGGCCCTTGGACTTTGGCCCAGTATTTTCGAAATTTAGTTACTTCATAATTTCAATTTCTGTTTTATTTAACAAATTGCCCATTGCCATTTTTGTTTAAAAATTTTAAAAACCTATTACACAATAAAAAGATTTTGAAATATCCAAAATCCTTGTAAACATTTTGAAAAATTCACTTTGAATGATGGTGAGGTTATATTTTGCAGTGGTTTTTATGGGCACTCTTTACTTTCTCCCCCACTTCATGCAATACGGTGGCATTTCCCAAAATTAAATTTCAAAAATTTTCCCAACACAACAGGTCCTTCAAAATCCTAGAACAAAGGTTTGTAAAAATTCCACTCCTTATATGAGATATACACACATGTGTTAAGGGTGAGGCTGTGGTGCTTATTGTGATTTTCTTCAAATGATCGAACAGCGTTCGATTTCATACTTTGGTATTATCATTTTCGATTTTTTTCTTTTTGTTCGATTAAATCGAACAGCTGTTTCGATCACTTTTTTACTGACGAAACGCAATTTGAAATACGAAAAATTTAAAAAAAAGATGGATATTTCAAAGAAAATGTAACTTTCAATGTTTTAAATGTAATAATAATACTAATTAAATGTGTTTTTTTATTAATTACTACATACATTATTTTTTATTTTAATAGGAAAAATACAGGTAATAAGAAACAATTAGAAGAGCTTGATGTGAATATCATGGAAATTTTGACATAAATTGATTTTTCTCACAGAAATCCCAAAAGTTGTTCTAAAACAACAAAATACTTGCCTTACTAATAACATTTTTTTAAAGTCGAATTTAACAAAAGTCGACTCTAAAAACTGAGTATGCATTGAAGTTCTGTACACGAATACATACTTGTATAAATAAAATATTCAACATATTTTGTAAAATAGCATACTCAGTTTTTAAAGCCGACTTTTGTTAAATTCGACTTTAAAAAAATGTTATTAGTAACTTAAAACAATTTATTCAAATATATTCAAATTTTAACAGCTGAAAAATCGTTTAACGAAGAAAATATTCATAATAATTCACAATATTGACGCTTGTAACCAATGTGTATATGCAACGCTTTTTGGTTTGTTCGATTGAGTTACATAACACCGAAATTAAATTCAATCGAATCGAAGAAGATTTTTCGATCAACCTACGAATCGAAAATCACAATAAGCACCTGTATTTTGAAACGGAGTGTACATGGGGCGCTACTCTTTACACTTCTTACTATTATCTTGTGTCCCACGTTTTTCGTTTTAAATCTTACAAGTCTTTTCATAGCTATTAAAATTCTTAATTACCAATTTTCAGGATTATCTGTATGGGATTATGAATCTGTATGTGGTTAAGAATCTATATGGGGCTAGTAAAAATTATTTTATACTTTTTAGTCCGTTTTAAAAACGTGGTATATTAAAAATTATTTTTTATTTAAATAATTATTTTCTGTCTTTATGTCTTATGTGTGTCAAATTTGTCAATAGATTTTATTTAAATTCTTTTCCATTAAATAATAATAATGCTTTGACAAATTTTAAACACTTCTAAAAATTTCAGTTTGAAATTTGAGTATGTATACTCAGGATGTGTTCGATGTTTAATATCGAAAAGTCCAAAATTCTTAGGCGAAATGTACATTCAAATAAAAACGCAAGTTAATATTGTATTGTCATCCAGTTCTGAGCTACGCAAAAAGTTTCAAGTCTCTTTCTCATCAAAAAGTTGGTTTAAAATAAGTTTTTGAATTTGTATCGAACAGACAGACAGACAAGAAAGCAAGCTAATAAAAACGTTTTAAAATATCAGAACTGGAACCTAATTTTTCCAGGGGTGTAAGTTATTTTATTGATTAGTGTGAGGAGCAACAAACCTATTTGTCTTATATAGGGCCCTATTATGATTTTCGATCAAAATTTAATCGAATCGAATGAATATTCACAATATTTCGTGTCATTCTCAAACTAGATATTTTAAATGAAATTCATATAGCGTATATTAGCATTTGTTTGAGAATGACACGAAATATTGTGAATATTCATTCGATTCGATTGAATTTTGATCGAAAATCATAATAGGGCCCAAAGTTACTCCTTTTTTTTAAAGAAAAAAATATATAACATAAAGAAATGGAAAGTAAGTGGTAATATTTCAGAAAAGATTACCGTGGATCAATGTATAAACTTAAAAACATGAATTTTTATTACAGAATTGATTTATTTTTTTAATTATAGCTATTTTATGTTTGAAATTTTTTTTATTTCTAATATTTGATTAATTTTATTTTTTATTTTGATGAGAACTTCTATGTACAGGGTGGGCCAACTTCGACTGACTGTTTTTAAAAATGTGTAACTTTTGAGTTTTTAATTTTCTTTTTTACAGAATATAAAGAATTCTATAAAATTTTATAATGCGCAAATACACAGTGCAAAAACGGGTCAAAATTATTGAATTTTATTATTTTCGCCGACGATCTATTGTTAAAACGCAAAGTAAATACCGTAACCATTTTAATTCTGTGCAATCATGATTAACAACTTTTTAGTGATCCGTTTTGAGGATCAGTATATGATCAACCACGACCAAATGTTCATTGACCTGTTCGCAATGAAGAAGCTGTACGATGATCCCATTGTCGGCGTGTTACTCAATTGGGCATCTCCAGAACATTGCTAAGACGATTTTTTAAATTTGATCTCAAGGTGTTTCCATATAATTCAATTTTTACCATGGCGAGGGTGACAATGGAGATTCTTCGAGAGCTTTTCGGTGACCGAATTTTGGTTTTCGAGAGAACTATCTACAATATGATTTTCCACCTGCCATAAAACACCTTATTTCTTACATCTAAATAATAAGTTAGCAATTACGTTATGAGAAAGTTTTTAGTCAATTCATGAGAAATTTTAATAAATAAATTATTATATTTGAAATTAAGAAGTTAGATTTTAAATAAAAATTCTAATCAGTATTTTGAGTCTGATTTTCACCATCAATCAATTTAGTACAAAATTTTAATCAGTCTTCAGAAATTTAAAAATTGTAAAGTTCAGTAAAGAATTAATAAAGTATTTAGTAAAATTTTAAATTTTGTTTCTTTTATTTTTAATATATAGCTAGCTGGCCCAGCAGACGTTGTTCTGCCCTTTCGTTTATGTGGCGTCTTTGTCCTTGTCTTGTAGTGTCTTGACATAACTTAGAAACATTTTTAACTTTCATTTTTAATATTTAATTAATATGTATCAACAATTTTCAATATCTTTTTTAATAATAACCCGCATAATTTCAACCCGCATGATCTCTCACTGATAAAAACAAAATTTTAACCTCTGTATGATTCCTCTATGATAAGAAAAAAATATTAACCCCCGCATGACCCCACACTGATAAGAAAAAAAATCTTGACCCCTGTAACCCCCCACTGACAACACGTAACCTTGAACTACGTGACCCAGCCCATACTGATAATAAAAAACATCTTGACTCGTGTGACTCACACTGATAACACTTAACCTTGGCCTTCTGTCACCCCTCACTGATAACACGTAACATTGACCCCTGTAAACCCTCTCTAAAAACACGTAAACTTGAACCACCTGACCCCGCACTGATAACGTGATGACGTCACTGAGTCGAAGCCGTGATCCAGAACGGGCATATCCCTATTACTCTTTACAATTATGTATACGTTTTCATTCAATTAAATTGTTCTTGATTAAGGTTACTTAGATTGAAATGCCGGCACATATTGAATCATTCAATGCTTTCTAATGAGAACATCGCAGTGTGAATTAACAAAATATGTAAATATCAAATAACTTTACTACAGCGCCACCTATCGAATCCTAGCATAGCTATGAACCATCGTCTTGAAAAAACAATTATATTGTGTGAATATGAGACTTCAATCGGTCAAGTCGTTCAGAAGTTACACGATAACAAACATGTACATGCTACGATATATACAGTGATGGGCATAAGTATTTTTACAATGACTTTTTTCATCGTAGTAAAAATTAAAAGCTACATAACTTTTTTATTTTCCAATAAATCATTTCACTGTAAGGATTTATTTGCTCCAAAAGTCGTCGAAATTTTACCTGCAAATAAATCCTTACACTGAAATCCTTACACCTCCTTTGGATTGTCGTTACCTGCGATTGCGAATAAGGCAAAGCAATTAGAATTTGCTCAGAGATACATGAAAGAATCTGAACATTTTTGGAAAAATATTTCATGGGCGGATGAGAGCTCTTTCTAGTACCCTAGGAGCTTTGGGAGAAAGTTCCTTACACCTCCTTTGGATTGTCCTTTGGATGATCTGATTTGCCAATAATATTTCAGGTGCACATACAATCTTTTCATAACTTATTTCTGGATTTTCCCTCACAACACATAGTATAATTCTATCTTGAAGTCTGCTGGCAACCCGTTTTCGCCCACTCCTTGCCCGATTTTGTATGGATCCAAGAGTGTCTTTTTTTCTAACGGGATTATCTAACTCCACATTTAAATTTAAAAACCACTTTTGATCAAAAATACAGAGACATTTCTTTGATTTTTACCATTTTGCACCAGTTTTTAATGAAATTTTGCACAGGCAGAATTTTATAAATAAGCAGAAAACTATTATTCACCAAATTACCAACTTTGCTGTAAAAATAATAGTCCAAAACTGAACTTAATTTAATTTTGTTCTTTGTAAAAATACTTTTGCCGTTGTAAAAATACTTTTGCTCCATGAAGTGATCACGTTGTAACAATACCCGATTTTGACGGGAATGTTAACGAGTTACAATTCTTTATCGAGAGTATTAACAGTATAGAAGAAAATTTTTATGATAAAGTAAACGTTTCAAAATTCAAACTATCAAAACGTGGTTATCTTTCGTACTATCATTAGTAAACTTAAAGGCCCTGCAAGAGAAGTAGTTAACATAAGCGCTGCAAGTACAATTGAAGAAATAAAAAATGAATTAATTACTAATTTTAGCGACCCACTTAACGAAAACTGTCTTCCTTTTGACCTTAATAATTTGAAACAACTTTTTAATGAAACATCGTTTGAATTTTATGACAGAGTAAGAAAACTTTTAAATACTATATCCAATTACCTAGGTCTTCACGAAAAAGACATCAATTTTCGAAAATTCAAACAAAACATGTACAATAATCAAGCTCTTGAAGTTTTCTTAGCAGGGTTAAGATATCCTTACGGTTTCATGGTCCGTACAAAAGAACCAAAATCCATGCTGGAAGCAATAAACTTTATAAAAAAAGAAGTAAATATAAAATATTTTCAAAACTCCCATAATAACTATCCCAAAGCTCAACAAAATCAAAGAAAACCTCAATATACTTATTACAACAACGATTTCAAGCACGCTTTATATACACCGAGCTCACAGAATAACATATACCCTCATACTTTAAAAAATAATGAATCTAAACTGTATTTCTCACCTTCAGTGCAGCAAGACAACCCTGGTTACACTCAATATCAGACAAACCAAATACTTTCTAACGATCGAACTCTTGGCCCAAAACAAGCATTTCCTACAGGTCCAGTAAATATAACACCAAAACAAAACCAAGCATATCAAAAATTACCAACACATACGCAAGTTTTTGGCAAATCAAAAAACGTTTGGAAACCAAATCCTAATCAAGTTTCTACCCAAAATAAACCCATACCAATGAGTTTAACATCCCGTTTAACAAATCACTCAAAAAATTCACAACCCTTAACTCCTAAAATAGATATAGAGGAACTGTACAATACAGAACATACAGACGACTCAAAAAATCTGATTGAATTTCCAGAAAATGAATATAACACAGACGAATACGAATATTTAGAACAAACAAACGATTAGTACATCAAAATTTTTGCCAGGATTTGAAGAGCTCAGCTCCAATATAATAGACTTTAATTCTTCTTTTGACAAACGACAACTGCCTTTTATTACCATAAAAGAACCCTATTTGAAATTACTAATATACACAGGTTCAACAAAATCATTTTTATGTCCACATGTCATTGAAAAATACTACTCAACCTATAAAAAATACGATCCTTTCACAGTAACCACATCCTTCACTTCATCAAAACATATTTTTTCAGTAACCATACCCGCTTTTAAGGAATTTAATGAAAACTCAATGATACAATTTTACTCAATGATACAATTTTACTCATATAAATTTCATAATCACTTCGATGGTCTTATTGGTATAGACATTATAAATTCTCTCAAAATAGTGCTAGATTTTTCAAATTTAAAACTAATTTCACCACATTTAGAAATTGAAATAGAACTAATGAATACAAGCAAAACAATTTTGGTAGAAAAACTACTTACACCAAATTCTATTTCATTATTAAAAATTCCAGTAACTGTTAAAAATGGGGAAATCATAGTTCCAAATCAAATTATAAATAACTGTATCATACCAGAAACTAACAATTTCTTACGATGGATGGGCAAATGTTGAAATTCATAACTTTTCAAACGAAGAAGTAAACCTCACAATACTGTATCCTATCAAAACTATACCAATAAAAAATGATTTCGAACTTTATCACATGGATATCGAAGAATCAGAAAACTAATGTCATAAAAACGACGTTACAACACTTTTAAGAACCGATCATATGAATGAACAAGAAATAATGTCTATTACTTCCTTATGCAATATTTTCTAATCAAATGAAACATAGAATTCTAACAACTGATGAAATACCCATATACCAGAAAAGTTATCGTTATCCATTCGTTCACAAACAAGAAGTACACAACCAAATACAAAAAATGTTACAACAAAATATTATCAGATCAAGTAATTCTCCATGGTCATCACCAATTTGGGTAGTCCCAAAGAAGGCAGATGCGTCTGGAAAAAAAAAATGGAGAATTGTTGTCGACTACAGAAAACTAAATCAAAAACCTGTAGATGACAGATACCCAATTCCTAACATTAATGACGTTCTCGATAAATTAGGAAAATTGACCTAGCGAGTGGTTTTTACCAAATAGAGATGCATCCCGAAGATATAGCAAAAACAGCATTTAACGTAGAAAACGTACACTATGAGTTCCTCAGAATGCCTTTTGGTCTAAAAAATTCTCCAGCCACATTCCAAAAGTAATGGATAACGTACTTAAAGGTCTACAAAATGAAATTTGTCTGGTATATGTCGATGATATTATCGTTTATTCAACATCTCTACAAGAGCACCTTGTAAATCTTAAGAAAGTATTTCAGCGTCTCCGTGATGCTAATCTTAAGATTCAATTAGAGAAATCCGAATTTTTGAAAAAAGAAACTGCTTATCTTGGACACATTATTACACCCGAAGGCATAAGACCCAATCCAGACAAAATAAAATGTATAAAAAACTACCCATTACCAAAATAAAGAAATAAAAGGATTCCTTGGCTTACTAGGCTACTACCGCAAATTTATTCGAAATCTGGCAAAAATTACAAAGCCCATGACAGTCTGTTTAAAAAAAGGTAAGAAAATAGATTTTAATTCTGAATACATTCGCTGTTTCGAAATATGTAAAGAACTTTTAACGAACCAATCCTTCAATATCCAGACTTTTCCCAACCTTTTAACCTATCAACTGACAGTAGTCAATTCGCTATCGGAGCAGTGCTTTCACAGGGCGTACCAGGTCAAGAGACAAGCCAATAGCATACGCATCACGTACATTGAATGATTCAGAACAAAAGTATAGTACAATCGAACGCGAGTTACTCGCTATTGTCTGGGATACCAAATATTTTCGCCCCTATTTGTATGGTCAAAAATTCTTTATTTTTACAGACCACAAACCACTTAATTGGCTTTTCTCAATAAAAGACCCTAGTGCAAAGTTAACAAGATGGAGACTAAAGTTAGAAGAATTTGCTTACACAATTATGTAGACGTTGTAGAAATACTGGTTTTATTTTTATTTTCTCGCGTCGAATTGTTGGAGGACTTTTTTAAAGCCTCTGAACATTTCTGACATTCGTGACTACATCTGCTGCAGCTGCAATTTCTCGTCCTGTCATCATTGAATTCGATGCAATTCGTAAAAGAGCTCCTTTGTCTCTTTCAGAAATGGATTTTGGACGTCCTGTCGATTTGTGTTTCCATAATTTTTTTATTTTTCAAGTTTTTTTCGTATAACTTTTTCACTCCGATTGATTTTTCGAACAATTTCATTATTACTAAGGCCGGATTTTTTGTAGGCACTAACTTTTCGTTTTTCTTCCTTATTTAATAGTTTTCCACGAGCCATTGTTAAATTTTCCTTTAACTTTGATGAAAATTCCAACAAACTATGATTGGAAATTCAATGATAAATTCTCTCTCAAATCTTCTAAACGAATATTCGATACACAAGAAATTATTACTATTCATAGTGAAGAAAACATATTGGTGCGGCTATAATTTTGTCGCGGTAAAAACCTTCAATTTTGTAAGTCTCTACAAATATTTTATGACCTGAGTCCTTTCTTGGGAAAATTTTATGGCTTAATTAGTTATCGGCATTGTGCAATAATTATATTCAAAAATTGCGTCAGTATATCCTCTAGAACGTAAAATATCAGAAAAAATAAGGGTACGGCTATAATTTTGTCGCGGAGTGTATTCACTGCGGAGCAACAGGACAGGTACACCTCATTTTTTTCAAAAATCCGTTGTTTAAGGAAGTGTATCAAAACAACTGTCACATATGTTATATGTTGTTGACCAATCCACTAACGGTACATATTTTTTATTGCGTTTCTATTTTGAAATTGTACGTAAATCGGGTTTTTCCCAAAAATTGATATAAAAAGGCGGTGCAACAGGATAGGTACACTAGCTGAATTTGAACTATTTGAAGTGTAGTTTTAAAGTTATAGCTTCAATTGTGGAAATAAAGTAAATTTAAAGCAACTTTAATTAAATGGGTAGAAAAACAATTTTTCATTGGAGAGCATTGGCAGAGTAAAGTTAATACAAGAAGAAGGCTACTCTAAGAGATAATTGCAATTGGACGCAGCGCCAATGTAGTGTGCAGATTTTTGCGTGGTTCGGAAAATTATGGACAAAATTTTAAAAAAAAGAGTAAAAACAGCCATCACGGAAAGAGAAAGAAGAAAAATTTTAAGAAAAACTTCTAACTCAACCATGTCTGCCAGTCAAATAGCAGCTATTGCAGAAATATCTGCTGGTGTAGGGATGGTGAGGAGGCTTATACATGAAAGCTCAACCTTGTAGCTTAAGCGCCTTAAGCGAAAACCACCACTCACCAAGGTGCACCAAAAAAAAAGCAAGTCGAATTTGGTTGTCGTCATAAGGCCTGAACTGTAGAATAGGAAAAGGTTATCTTTTCAGATGAAAAACGATTCAACTTAGATGGTCCAGATGGCTATTCGTACTATTTCCATGATACAGACGTGAAGAACTTATTTTATCTAGGCCCCATAGACGGGAAGGCTCTGTTATGGTCTAGGGATCCATTGTGTATAACGGCCCCGTAATGTTAAACATTTTAGAAAGACGTCAAACAGCAGAAACTTATAATTCAACTTTATAAATGGCAGCAGCACGGATTTTTGTAAAAAATAAGGTGTACCTATCCTGTTGCTCCGCAGTGTATATGTATACTATATTATATATCATCATATATATTTTAAATATAAACTTCTTTTGTTGATAATTTGGAAGCCGAATTAGATGGCCTAACAGGCTCTAGCTTGAAAAATATCTATTTTCATACTATGTATATTTCTATTGATACTTTGAATTGTAACGCATTGCAAAATTATTTTCGAAATTTAACCATTACTACAATAACCATAATAGTAGTAAATAACTACACAGCAGACATCGATGATTTAAAGAGTAGTAGGAGACCAAAACTGGACATTTCAACAGCATAACGCGGCTATACACATTGCAAGACTCGATTGGCCAGTGCTGTCACCTGATTTGAACATCATTGAAAATTTATGGGGCTACCTCTCTCGTCACGTTTATGCCAACAGCAAGCAGTATGAGAACAAATTTGAATTAATTACACCATTAAAAACAGAATGGAGAAAAATCACAGTGGATTATTGTAGAAGTCTTTATAACTCTTTACTTGATAGAATATTTGAAGTAATAAGAAAAGGTGGAAAACATACATGGTCACAAACAGTTGACGCGACTATTTATACCTTTCAAGGGAACCAAGAGGTCTAGAATTTTCCAGATTATGGGAAATTTCTCCACTCCTGCATAAAAGAGGTTTGCACTCTTAGTTGAAAACAATCAGAAAACATTTAGTTCATTTCATGTATTATTTTAGGAAAATCACGAAAATTAGCAGAGGGTCACAAACAGTTGTCGCGAAGTGTACATGTTTAATTCAATTATACTTTTTTGGAATAAAATTGAAGTTATTTTATGATCATCTGCCAAAACCTTTCAATTATAAACACAAAATACACCTATGCACGGAACAAGATTGATGTTAATCAATCCAATTAACCAATCAATAAAAATAATAATAAGCTTAAAGGTTAAAAAAACTTTTATAACATATACTTTTTAAAAATTGATTATAAAGCCTCTGTAACTACGATGATATTCGAGTAAAGAGTTGTTCGAGGACGTTTCAGAAATTTCTCAGTAACTTTCTTCGTTCTTTAAATTCATATTTTTCAAATATTCCATCATATTTAATAATTTTGATAAAAGGATCGATTTTAGACAGGAAGCCTTCTATTCACTCATCCCAAATCCGAAAACCCCATGTAAATCCGTTCACGTTTACTACCCTAAAACTCTTTCCAAAATTTCAATTACGTCACGAGGAACACTCTTACCCACAAAGGAAAAAGTAAGTGGATAAAAAGTATATAAAAAGAGAAACCGAAATAAGAAAAACATTAAATTCCATACCAAAAACTTTAACCCTAGAATGAACTTATCGTATAGATAGATAGATAGATGGATTATGGGCTATCATTACACTTCGACCAATATTGATCTTTTGTGCAGCCCATGCTTCTCATAGATTTAAGCTATTGATAAATCCTAAGATTCTATTAGAAGGTGCACACCAGATTTCCTCTGGCTTGAGAAAGTACTGGTGCATGTGGCACAGTCTTTTAGAGGCCAACGCCTCGCATTCACACAGAATGTGTTTTGAGGTTTCTTTGGCCTCCTTGCAGAATCTGCACTTGTCTTCCCCCTGTAGTCCTATGCTACTTAGATGGTAATTTAGAGGACAGTGTCCAGTTAAGAGACCCGTAATGGTTCTTAGCTCTTTCCTACTGAGGTTGAGTAATTTTCTGGAAATACTAGCCGAAGGTAAGATGAATTCCTTTGCTTGTAGATTTCCAGGAGTTTTCTTCCATCGGGAGATGCATTTTTCCATTTCCCATTTTTTTATGTTATTTATTGTGTGGCTTTTGGGCAACCCGCAGAAAGGTTCTGGTCCAAGGAAGTTGGAGTTGGCACCTTTAGGCACCTGCTAGGGAGTCTGCCAACTCGTTGCCCTTGAACCCTTCATGTCCCGGAATCCATATTAGATGTACTTTGTTTGTCCTAGCTAAAGCTTTAACAGTTTTCAGACACTCCAAAACTAATCCAGACACAACTTTGTGTGCATTTAGAGCTTTAAGTGCTGCTTGGCTGTCTGAGATTATGTAGACTGTGGCTTTATTGAAGCCTTTCTTTAAGCATTCAGTAGCGCACATGTCGATAGCTATAATTTCAGCTTGAAAAACTGATGGGTATTGTCCTAGGGATTTATATAGGCTTCTTTTTGGGCCTGCTACCCCTGCTCCAACCCCCAATTTAGTTTTTGAGCCATCTGTGTACCACACAGACGCACCTTTATCAAAGGTTACTTTGTTATTGTGCCAAGACTCTCGATCTGGAAACAGCACTTTGAATGGCTTTTCAAAGTTGTACACTGTTTCTATATCGTCAGTTACTTGACTAATTTGAAAATTCTTAAATTCTTCAAGAATTTTAAGATTATGAGTGAGATTACCCGGTTTGAGTTCTCTATTTTTTTGAAATTTTAGAGCCCAATTTAGTGCCTCTTTCTTAATTTGTATATTAAGAGGTGGCAGGTTGAGCATGGCTTCCATTGACGCCGTTGAAGTGGTCCTAAGAGCTCCTGTAATACTAAGACAAGCTAGTCTTTGTATTTTATTGAGTCTGTTTTGGACTGTTACTTGATTTGTCTTTGGCCACTATATGGCTGAAGCATATGTAAGTATGGGTCTTATGATGGCTGTATAAGTCCAATGTACCATTTTTGGGAACTTATCGTGTACATACATACATTTGGATTTTAAGCCTTATTTAAGCCAGTAGAACAAAATGTCTTTTTTTTGTAAGAACACAAAAATGTAAGTGTGTGTACATTTTTGTATCATGTATTTTGTATTGTTATTTTTGAATTTTTTGTTTGAAGAGCTTGAAGGCTGTTGAGATATTGCTCTCGAAAAAATTTGTTCCTTTAATTTTCATAAAAAACGTATTGTATGTTAGTCATAGGGTTAAGCTCATCATCGAAACGAATTAAAAATAATTAAAATAAAAAATTTTTTTTATTATAAAACGTTTTTAAAACGGACTCAAAAGTATAAAATAATTTTTCCTAGCCACATGCACATTCTCAACCCCATACAGATAATCCTGAAAATTTGTGATTGCGAATTTTTAATAGCTATAAAAATACTTGTAAGATTAAAAACGAAAAACGTGGGGCGCTGTTCTTTAAACTTCTTACTATTAACTTGCACTACTCTTTACACTTCTTACTATTTCATCTTGCGCCCCATGTTTTTCGTTTTTAATCTTACAAGTATTTTTATAGCTATTAAAAATTCGCAATCACAAATTTTCAGGATTATCTGTATGGGGTTGAGAATGTGTATGTGGCTAGGAAAAATTATTTTATACTTTTGAGTCCGTTTTAAAATCGTTTTATATTAAAAAAAATTGTCAATCGATTTTATTGATATTATTTTACATTAAAAAACAATATAGGTAAAACTAAAAAAGTTTTTTTAATTTTAAAAAACAAATATATATATTTGTATATACATATATGTATGTAAAAAACAGTCGCTCTCAAAACATTTGCAACTGAATAAATTTAACGTGTGTATATATTAAAATTGTAAAATTTTTTTACCTATTTAAATAATTATATACTTTCTTGGTATATTTTTGCCGAATATTCTTTTCCTTTTTCTTTTTCTTGTAATAAATATATTTTATATACACTGCCCGACAACTGTTTGGGTTCACCCCAAAATTGTTCTATATTTTTATATTTTGCAGCAGCAGGTAAGTAGGGTTTTTTTGTAATTGCACTTGCCTAGAAATCTATTGAATAACAGTTTTTTTTTTTTTTAAATACCATACCTTCAACTAACGAAGTAAAAAATTTTATGATTTACGCAAAAAAGAGATGTTTTTATCTCGACGCCATAGCAGATTAGGTTTCATAATGTACTAAAATCTATCTGGTCCGTCTCTTTTTTGCGTAAATCATAAAATAACGTCTAAATTGAATCTCTTTTCATCTGAAAAGATCATTCTTCTCCACTCATTTGTTCAGCTTATTTGATTCTTTGCAAATTCTAAGGAAATAGCTTCGTGAGCAGCTGTCAGGTGTGATTTCCTTTCCAAACGGCGACGTTGTAGTGTTGGACATTCTTTTATAATTCTTTAAACGGTCCTAAAATTGACTGAAACTATAGTGCTAACAGCAAATTGAGATGCAGATAGTATGGAATTCGAAGCTGCTCTCAAAATGCCACGACGTTTCCGTTCCGTAGTTGCTGTTTTAATGTCTCCTCTCTGTCTTTTACTGTAATTTTCAAGATCTTTCACAAAACTGTTGATAACATTGACATTCTTGCCGATTTTCTTGCCATTGCTCTATTTGAAAGGCTTTGTTCTTTAAAAGCCTTAATTTTAGCGATTTCTTCGGAACTTAATCTTTTTTGGCTTCCTATTTTAATTAAATAATAACAATATTATAGTAACTTTAACAACTTTGTCACTTGAAGGCCTAATTCAACTAGTAACCCAAACAGTTGTCGGATTGGTAGAACTATAATTTTGAAAAACAATTTTTTACTTCGTTAGTTGAAGGTATTTAAAAAAAAAAAAACTGTTATTCAATAGATTTCTAGGCAAGTGCAATTACAAAAAAACCCTACTTACCTGCTGCTGCAAAATATAAAAATATAGAACAATTTTGGGGTGAACCCAAACAGTTGTCGGGCAGTGTATACACGTTTGGTATACGTATAGGTCATTGAACACTTATTAAAAATTAACAAATTTTCAGTATTGTTGAAATCAACGACTCCTATAGTACCAAGACTTAATGCTCAATTTTATTTTATTGTTTATATGTGTTGGAAGTACCAAATTAACATTACAATTTATTGTTTTTAATCAATTATAACTAAGTTGTGATTAAAGTTACATGAAAATTATGTTCTAATGAAATGTAGAGAAGATCCTTAGCTTTATTTTCACCGAATATATTAAATATCTATGAGCAACGTAAATCAAAGAAAAAACGTGATAAATATTAAGTAACATAAAACTGAAAATCAATTTTTCCTTAAATCTCCCAAATTACTAAAAATACTTATTAAATTATAATGTTCTATAAATTTTTAGATTTTTATTAAATAAACATTTTTCCCAAACATTGTTATATTATAAAATTAATAGAAATTGAGTTATTAAAGAAAAATGATAATTTTTTATTAAAATCACAATTATCTCTAACATTTCTCATTTTTAACAGCCACCTCTGAAAATGTAGTACCACTTGAAGAATTTTTTTATTCATTTGTTTATTTTTTCTTTCAAAAATATATTTCATAAACAAAAAAAAAATTTTCAAGTGGTACTACATTTTCAGAGGTGGCTGTTAAAAATGAGAAATGAAGCATACTAAAATATTTTTGACTTGAAAAAAATGCTAAATATTTTGAAAGCCTACAAGATTTTTGCGTTTTTCACCCTTTGGTTGAAAACTATAATACCGAAGAATTAAAAAAAACTTTATGGTGGGGGTGGGCAATCTCAACCGTTACGAAGTTAGAGGGAGGGAAAAGATATTTGGCACTTTTTCCTTGTTTTACCCTATAACTTTTAACAGGGGCACGTTAGGCTCATCTACCTTTTTGGAAAATTGTAGAGGACCCTTGTTTCATTCCAACAACATCTTACGTGCTTCTGTACCTCTTACCGTTCAGAAGTTATAAGGGCTAAAAATATAATAATACATGATTTAAAAACATAGTGGCCGAATTATTTTGCATTTGGGTACTTAGTACATTAAACTTATTTAACAAAAAAACATAGGCAGAAATGTTACATCAAGTCTATATATATTATATATGTATTTGTGATACTCTTAGTGACATTATCATTTAAACTGACAGTCGGCGACTGTCGAAAAAAACTGAACAACCACAATCATTTTGAATTTTAGTACTCTTTAAAAGTAGCTTTACACTACTTGATTTCTCATATCACTTTACATACTATATGTCACGTAAAAGTTTGACAGCGTTTACACTGTCTGATTTTATTGAGAAACTTTCTCATACGACTTTACACTCGACATATGAAAATAGATTTTTTCCAATTTCGTATGACATTTGTTCGACTTCGTAATATTTGAATTTTTTTATTTCAGTGGATTTTCAGCATTATGAGAAGTCGTATGACAATATGGTACCTACATATGTAAAATAACATACATTAAGTGATATGACAAATCAAGTAGTGTAAATGTACTTTAAGTAAATGTTATTATAATGACAATATCAAATCAATATCAATATCAAATTCTATAAAACTTAAAACCGTAAGGTTATATTTTATTATCTGCAATTTTAAAAAAGAATTTTTGAAAAGTTTTCAGTCTTCAAAGACATTGAAATTACATATTATGTGCAGAGACTCTATTCTTGAAACCACTCGTAACTTTGCGCATATGGCTTATTCTCGAGATTCGCATACGTAAATATTCGAATGGAAACCATTCGAAAAGATACGAGGGCCTATTTGCACTCGTAACTATTTACGAGTACCTACTAAGTTGATGCTGTTAAAAATAAATATTATAAATAAATATTTAGTTTTTTATATACTTATTTATAATGTTATAGTTATTAAATATGAAAAATATAAAAACTTGAGGTGTTTGAAGTTGTACAGAAATCATTTCAACTTTTTTTATTCAGAAAAAATTTAAAAAAAAAAACAGTTTTTGTACGAATTTCACATTCCTTTATGTTTGATAAAAAAGTAATTCAAATTGGAAATATAATAAAAATTTTCGATTTTCAATGAGATTCCAATTTTTGTTCGCTCATTTTTTAATTTCTAAGAACGAATCATCCTGTACTTTTAAAGTTTTTATTTTTTTTTTATTATGGAAAAAAGACGTACATCCTCCCGTTCGATGTTGTCTGTCACATCGCGTGAAAAAAAAAAAAAAAAAAAAACAATAAAAGAAAAAAAAATTATTTAATTGGATAATACAGTTAGAATATTGTATGTATATCAAAAAAATATCAAATGACAAAGGATATACATATGTACCTATTTTATTAGATTATGTTATCGAAATACCAAAAACATAGCAAAAAGCAAAAATTCTATAACTTAGTAATACAAGGCAAAATCAATCTATCGTTACTTTCATTAATAAGTATCGTAGATATTTTTGATCTTTTATAAAGAAATTTCCATTACCTTTAAATAAATTTTTTATTTAAATACTTTGTTATTAGTTTTTTATTGTTATTCTTAATTTATGTAATTTATTTTTGTTTCACTAAAGTATTTTTATTGTAAAAATTCAAGTATTTCAAGTAAATTAAGTAAGTAAGAGTGGATGAATTAAAGTGAATTTAGTGCTAATAATATACTCAAGTCGATAATTTGGTTACATATATTATAATTTTTTTTTTTTTAATTTCCCACAATTACGTTTTTTTGTAAAATCGAAAAATAAAAGAAGTATGCCTATCTTGCCTGTACTGGGGGCCGTTCCACGTACAATGAGAAATGGAAAATGAGTTAATTTTCAGTGACTTTTTTAAAAATGTGGCCCTTATTTTGATTTTCGTCAAATGATCGAACAGCGTTCGATTTCAGATTTTGGTATTATGATTTTCGATTTTTTTCTTTTTGTTCGATTAAATCGAACAGCTGTTTCGATCACTTTTTTACTGACGAAACGCAATTTGTAATACGAAAAATTTAAAAAAAAGATGGATATTTCAAAGAAAATGTAACTTTCAACGTTTTAAATGTAATAATAATACTAATTAAATGTGTTTTTATTAATTACTACGTACATTAGTTATTATTTTAATAGGAAAAATACAGGTAATAAAAAACAATTAGAAGAACTTGTGAATATCATGGAAATTTGGACATAAATTAATTTTTTTCACAGAAATCCCAAAAATTGTTACAAAACAATAAAATACTTGCCTTACTAATAACATTTTTTTAAAGTCGAATTTTACAAATGTCGACTCTAAAAACTGAGTATGCATTGAAGTTCTATACACGAATACATACTTGAAAAATTAAAATCTTCAACATATTTTGTAAAATAGCATACTCAGTTTTTAAAGTCGACTTTTGCTAAATTCGACTTTAAAAAAATGTTATTAGTAACTTAAAACAATTTATTCAAATATCTTCAAATTTTAACAGCTGAAAAACTGTTTAAAGAAAATATACACAATAATTCACGATAATGACGCTTGTAACCAATGTGTATGATGCAACGCTTTTTGGTTCGTTCGATTGAGTTACACAATACCGAAATTAAATTCAATCGAATCGAAGAAGATTCTTCGATCAACCTACGAATCGAAAATCACAATAAGCCCCTGTGTTTCAAGTTCAATGAGAAAATGGAATTTAACTGTCAAAAATTTCTCAGTGAGCAAAACTTTATTCACTGAGTTTTCTACAGTGAGTTCGATGATTTTTTTTTTAAAGTTAATAATATATAGAGTAAATAAAATAAATTAATACTTAAATATGTATATAAATTAAATATGTGTATATTTAAAAAATATGGGTAAGGTAGAATGTGAGTATAAAATTTAATTTGTTATTAAATAATTATAAATAATAAAATATTATTTTAAATAATTTGTGAAACCTTTCTAGCAAAATGAGTAGGTACTTCTTTTTTATACAAATAGTTTGTAAAAAAAATGTTTATTATATTTCTGCACTAACTCAATCAAACACGACAGAAGTGTCAATTTTTCAAAACAACACTGCTGGTAGTACAAGTGGTGGTGTAAAAAAAATGTGTTTTAGTTAAATATTTTTGGCTTTTTAAATAAAATATGGTTTATAAAAGTTTTAAAATATAATAAATTAACAGTGTTATAATTTTTAAAGTGCACAATAGTCAGAAAATAAAATAAAAGGGTGGAAAATATTGTGCCTTCTTACCTACTTATACAGAGTCCAGACGAGACTTTTTTATGTCAAGATTTATGTCTTGACATTGTTCATGTCTTACCATATTTTTCATGCCTGGGCATTTTATGTCTTGCCATTTCAAATAAGTGAATATAAAGTGTAAAATTTTTGAAATTTATATTTTTGTGAAATTTTGTCCAAATAACTTTGTAAATTTAAAAATTAAATGGGGAAAAAACTACTAAAACTCTAATTTAAGAAATCGAAATGCCGCTAAACAAAATAAAATATTGTCAAACCTGGAAGTTGAATCCTAGTTTAACCAAACTATAATATGTAAACATATAAGTACACGTTTTTGTTAATTGTCCTTTTCAAGTTTTAGTAGTTTTCAAGTAGTAGAGTTTTTAGCCATTTGAAAAACATTAAAACCGCTGAAAGAAATTGTTTAAAAACAGAAACTTAATCATCAATATTAAGGGTGAAAGATTCTATTAAAAACCGCGGTTGAGTTATCCGCTTTGAACCCTCTTCGAAAATGATTCAAAGTAAAAATTGGAATTTACACATTAAAAATTAATTAATATATAGTGGATTATTGAAAAAGAATTGTCGTTTGTTCTTTACCTTTGGTTTATTTTTATTTTGGTTCATTTTACATTCTTTTTTGTTTTTCTTAATTAAAAGGCCAATTATGATAGCCGATTCAATATAAACTTTTTATTATAGTTTTTTTGAAGCTTAATTTTGAGAAAAATTGAAAATCTGACTTAGCAGCCTTGGTCAAGACATAAGTCTTGACATAAAAAAGTCTCGTCTGGACCCTATATTATAAGAGAAAAAATTGAAGTATGACTACATACCTATGGTGAGGTTATATTATACATATGTATGTACATACATATCTAATGAATATTTTGTTGCCAATATCAATAATATGATTATTGATTTCGGCTTTGATAAATTATTTTAATTCACTGATGAATCTATTGGTCCCATAATAATTATTTTGTTCGAAAACATAACTTTAATAGTTGCGTTCCTTTGGGATTTTAGGCGTAGATGAATCTACTCCCATTCACACTCAACTATCCCTATTCATATTCAGGTGTAGAAAGCAAGCGTAGTTTGGCGTAGTTGATATATTTCACCACTAAAATTCACCACAGTAGTTTTTAGTTATTCTATTATCCAATAGATGGATTTTTCATTTTAGAGGTTATAAAGTTTGTTTACATTTTCTAAATTTTAGGTTATTGGTAATAAATATAAATAAAATATGAATTAATTATGTATTATTTAAATTGTTAATTAGTGATAAATATAAATAAAATTAATTAAATTATTAAAATTAATGAAATTGTAATTATATAGTTATATAAATATAAATAAAATATAAACCAATTAATTATTAATTAAACTGGTTACTAGTGAATAGAGATTAATATAAATAAAAAATAAATTAATTAAATTACATAATTAAATACATATTAGTGATAAATATAAATAAAATGATTAAATTAATTAAATATTAATTAATTATCTACTTTTCTGTGCAATTAAAATTGTTTTTTATTTCAGATATTATTAATCCAACCAAAAACATAAATGTGAAAAGCGACCAAGTTCTTATTCGTTAACTGTTGGGCCAGCTAAAGTAATGAAATCTGCATTAATGCCAAGTTCGAAGAACTTTTTCACATAAAAAATTTCAATACAGAACGTTTAATAATTATGTACTTGACAATTAATTTTTCCTTGACCTACGCGTTAAACACCACCTACATGTAAAATTTCATGGTTCTACCATAGTGTAAGGTAGTGTTTTAACTAGGAACAAGAACTGATAAGATCTCAAACAAAACCCTCTATATCACAAGCCGAGTTGTGGCTTTCTGCACTAACACAATCAAACACGATAAAAGTGTTGAAACGTCAAAACATTCAATGCTGGTAGTACAAATAGTGATGTAAAGAAAATGTGTTTTAGTTAAATATTTTTGGCTTTTTAAATAAAATATGGTTTATAAAAGTTTTGAAATATAATAAATTAACAGTGTTATAATTTTTAAAGTGCACAATAGTCAAAAAGTTAAATAAAAAGGTGAAAAATATTGTGCCTTCTTACCTACTTTTAAGAGAAAAAATTAAAGTATGGTGAGGTTATATGTATTATTTATATGTAATAAAGTGAATAAATTGATTTGATTTAATAAAATTTAATTTATAATAATTCTGATACATATATGTATTTATATGAATAATTAAAGTTTAAAGAATAATAAATAATATAAACTTTTTTCTTCTATACCTATATATTGACATGTGACTAATGACTACATTACCTATGGTGAGGTTATATTATAAAAGTGAATAAATTGAAATGAAATGTAAACACAAATATATGAAAAAAATAAATAAAGTGAACGAAATACAGAACAAATTCATTTAATTTAATAAAATTTTATTTATAAGTTTGTATTAATTGTTAAATTATAATTATTCATAATCTTTATTGTGTAATGAAGGCAAATAGACACTTAATTTGTGATAACTAATAAATTAAATTCTATTAAATCAAATCAATTTATTCACTTTATTACATATAAATAATATAACCTCACCATAGATAGGTATGTACTATGTAGTCATACTTTAAATTTTTCTCTTACAAGTAGGTAAGAAGGCACAATATTTTTCACCTTTTTATTTAACTTTTTGACTATTGTGCACTTTAAAAATTATAACACTGTTAATTTATTATATTTTAAAGCTTTTATAAACCATATTTTATTTAAAAAACCAAAAATATTCAGCTAAAACACATTTTCTTTACACTAATATTCCACCACTCTTATTAAGAAACCATAAGAAACTAAAATGTCAAAACAAAACATGGCACACTTCTAACTAATTCATACAAAACTCCAGTTCTCAACTTGTTATTGTAGATGGTTTTGATCTCAAATAAATGCGCAATTTCTGCACTAATACACATGTATCTGAGTTAAAAATAGATAGCAAGAAAAATCATGATGAGGAACTGAAAAAGAATATTCGTTAAAGTTGTATTAGTGATGAGAAATATATAGGGTAAAGCACCTGAGTTGCGTCGAGTAATATAAATAAAAGACTTTTTCGTAATTTGTAAATTTAGTTAGTGTTTTTATTCACTTATAAAAATCATTGAAATACATTTTTCCATCTCCATCTTTTTTTTCTCCACATATAATGCACCTAATAAAGTGACGACCCATATTTAAAAAAAAAAAAAAAAAAAAATATTGTATTTTTTAAAACTATTTATTTCTTTTAAATTAATTTTATTAAATTTTATTTCTTTTTAATTAATTTTATTAAATTTTATTTCTTTATAATTAAGTAAAGTTTTTGGTTTTTTTTTCCTTTATCTTTAAAAAATAAATGCACTTGGTTTTCTATTTATAGTCTTATTAATTGTTTTCGTACACTAGTTTATTTTATGAAAATAATCACAATAATAATATTTTATAATATTATCATTTACGCACTAAATATTATTTTAATTTTTTAATTTAATACACTTTATATTATTTTTTTTAAAAATCACTTAGAAAAACTAACTTTAATATATCACAACAGAACTGATATTGATAAGGTAATCACATATATCATACCGTATACTTTGCTTTTTACCTACAAAATTTGGCGCGATCTAAAAATTCTAATAAAATTAGAAGCCACGTGCTAGTGATGAGCAATTTTTCTAGTAAATAAACAAACACATGTTAAAGTGATGAGCACGTGTTTACTTGCGTGTAGAATATAAACCTATACAAGTAAAAAATGTTTGTAAGATAACAAAAAAGGTTGGGCTTAGTTTTTTCTTGTCTTTTTCAGTCTTATGCATGTTTTTCATTTATAAGAAAAAACAAAGGCATAGCATATAGAATAATAGCAGACAAAGTATGAATATCCAACCAAAGTAAAGCAGGAGGTATATATACACTCATGAAATAAAAAACTCCATTTTTTTATTTTTTTTTATTTCAGTTAGTGGAAATGAAATGTAAATATTTCACATTTTTCTAAACGAAAATTTCAATTAGTTAAAATGAGACAGACTGACATACAAAAACGACAATATTTTTTGTTTTATTTTTCAGGACGCTGAATTAAATGTACATGTAAATAGCTGATAAACAATAGGACGCTGAATATAATTTAACCAAATTTAACATATGTTCATAACATATGATTTTTTTAGAGTAGCCATACACAAGAATAATGAAATGAAATTTTTTGAAATGTTTGTCCGTTAGATGGTGTTGTTATTTTCATACCCTATATAATTATATAGTATATAATTTTATAAATATATAATTATATTTTTTATTTAATTATATAATCATATACATATATATATATTTTTTGTTTGTTTTAATATTCACATTATATAGTAGTACATAACTATGTAAAACGTAACTTACAAATTTGAATGTTTGAATTTTTTAATGTACTACCCACAAATGTATTCATTTGGTAGCACTAAATTATTAACTTTAAACTGTTGAATTCATACAATGATTCAACTTCATTGTTAATAAATTCAAATTCGAATTTAAAAACGGCGACAAAATTTTTTTAAAAGAAATTATTATTTTAAGTTGAAATAGTTTTAAAGTATTTTTTGAGGTACGTGAAATAAAAAAGACATTTTAATTTGTAATACTGTAGTAGTGGAACAATTTGTTCAGTAATAATATTTAAATTTTAAATTTCTGCGTTTGTTTTTTTTAGCTTTTATTAAATAATTTTTTCTGTTCACTTTTTTTTCAAATTTTTCGATTCCATAATATGAATCTTAATTTTTTTTTACAAAATTTTGACCACGAATAGTAAATTATTTAATTAGAACAAATTTTTTACTAATTAATAATATGAAAAAATAGTATCTACAAAAAATATCTATTCCGTTCAACAGCGTCAACTCAACATGATCTTAAAATTTAAAAACAACAAAACCATGGTGTAATGATATATATTATTATTTATATATATTATTATTTATCTTTAAGAAGCATCACCAGATTTGTTACGTTATAAGAAAAGTAACAAGAAATTTGTTATTTTCAACCTTTTCTATAAAAGGTTTTCTTTTTTAATTTCCTAAAATAATTTTAGAAAAAATGACGTTATTATTTTTTGACGATTATTATGTTTTAATAAATATTCCTTGATATTTGTACCACAATCAATTGAATGTCGTTTTTCAGTTTTTTTTCACATTATTATTATTAACAAGATTTATTATCTTTTTTATATTATTATTATTATTATGATTTTGTACTGATTGTTATGATATTGATGATAAATTATTATTTTTATTCACTTTGTTTCAATATTTATTATTGTTATTAAAATTTTCATGCCTACCTAACCTATAATCATGGTCAATTTGACGTTTAACATCTGATTCATAGAACGCTGAATGCTGAATTGGAAAAAAAAATTGAAAATTGAAGTGGGAATAATTTTATGTTTTATCTCTTTTCAGCTTTAATAATTTATAGTTCTATTTATTAAAGTGAAAGACAGACTCATCTCATATTTTTTTTTTCACTCACACCAATAAGAAAAACAACAATTTTCACAGAATCGGGAACACAATTTGTTCTACACTTAGTATTCTATATTTCTATATTCTATGACAAAGGGGATATTTCATTCTCGCTTGAACAGATTTTGTTTTTTTTTTAATTTAATTTTTTTTTTAGTGATAATAGTATACATTTGTACTCTTTTTTTGTTTGCGTCCTTTTTCATATACCGTTACCCGAAAGTTATTCCTCTTTATTAGTATCTACTCTTTGGTTCTAGGTTCATCAGAAGTACCCTAGAGGTTTTGATTACCGGTCAGTGAGTGAGTGCCAAAATTAGCTTTTTCTGGGGTCAATATCTCAAGACGCATTGAACCTATATACATGAAATTTGATACAGCGGGCGGGACGAAGCACACTATTACGTAGATCAAATTTTGTCTGTTTAGCTTTATTAGACACTGAGCTATGAGAGGTCAAAAATGGCTCGAAACAGTTCGTGTTAATAGTGTACGGTGTGCATACGGCATGTTGAACTTGGCCGCGCACTACCGTGCGCTTAGATCGACTTTTCTGTGCAATTAACATTGTTTTTTATTTCAGATATTATTAATATTGTCAGAAAACAGCTGCAGAAGCAGTCACAAAACAGAAATTTATTTTTTGATGTTCAAATTTACAGGTTAGAATCCATTCACCAAATACGCCTAACTACGCCCAACTACGATTATTTACTCCGGAGTAGCCCAAAGGAACGCAGCTAATAAATATTTTTTTTTGCTTTAAATATGAATAGATTAGATTCAAATTTCAAATACATAACATAATTAACAGTTCGACCTTGGCAGTAGTGCATTAAAAAGGCGGTCGTCTTACTTTCTTTATAGAGTAATCAAAACTAGTTTATATTTATTACCTATGAATTTTAATACGTAACAAAATTTATCGAATAAAAACTGAAAAGTAGTCTGATTTATGACCTAATCATACCTATGAATCATTTATAAGAATAAAAAATATGAAAATACCATGATTGCACTAAATTGCAGTTTTGATATGAAAAACACCATAGTAAAATAATTTTCCAATGATTAACGGTTATAGCTAATTCCTAGACATGAAGAATTAACAATTTTTAAAATAAATAAGGTAAACAAATAACGCCTACTTACTTATTAAATGTTGCTTGATAATCCTTTATTTGTTTCCTGCTGAATTCATGAAATTCTGTGTATACATTAACAGCTTTAAATGTATGCTTAATTTCCTGTCCACTTTCAAGAGCTTCATTAATTTGTTGTCTACGGGAAAGGATATTACTGAGTTCAGCATCAGCTGACATTTTATATTTTTATTTTTTTATTTTTAAAGAAAAAACAATCAATCACAAATTATTTCAAAGAAATCAACACCAACACTTTTTGTTCGTTATCAAAAATATATTTTTACTTTTTGAACTATGGCAAAAACAAAACAAACGTCTACAAGAAACATAAATTATACAATTCCATTCCAATATACACAGCCACTAAATGTAAAAGTAAGGCTAATTAAAAAAAAAGGAAATAGGACAGGAACAGAACACACAGTAAAATTTGTAGAAGTCTAAAGAAGAAATAATTAATCTATTAAAATAAATTTATTAATACATATTTTGCTGACTGTCTATTGCCAAATACATAACCACTACACTACTTCAATCTTCAATCAAACTTCAAATCACTCTGAAGCAGCGTTGCCACAAATGTTACGATTGTAACATTTTAACAGTTTATACGGTGAAAAAATAATCCGTATTTTACATTAAATTGGGAGTAGCGTAGAAACGGTAAAATTGGGATTAAAAAAGTACATGCAAACGTTGATATTTTTATACACTTATAGTTACGGTGACCATACGTACCGTATTATACAGTACAGTACTCTATTTCAAGCTAGTGTACTCTAAAAATTATTCCATTAGGAAAAGCACGAATATGTCCATTATTTTTAATGCAGTCCCGTTTTTGTCCTCTTTTTCTTATTTATAAAATATAATCTACTAAAAATCTGTTTTTTTCTACTTTTTTTTCTTTTCATTTACTATAATTTTATTTTCGAAATTCGAATACCTACTTTTTGACAAATGACAACAAGCAATGTTAATAACAAAATGCAACTTTAAAGAGAGTTGCACTGAGTTTTATGATTTTTTGCTAACCAGCCACAACTTTTAAAACAAATTCATTCAGCAGAAAAGTTGAAAAACTAAATTAAAGTTACTAAATAAAAAATTTAATTTTTACATTGATTTAATTTTTTTTTTTGTTATTTTTTTTTGTTTTGTTTTTTTTATTTAATTGGAAGATGAATTATTTTAATTCCAATACAAATGTTATGTTAAATTTTGTTTATTTTGAAATAAAGTATTGAATAAAATTTAAGTACTATATTCTTTATTTTGCTTGTACTGTATTCCACTTTCTAAAATATGGTCACCGTACTTATAGTATACATCAGAGTACAGAGAAGGAGAGTATAGTCACAACTGCATAACGGTACACAAAAAAATGACATCCAATCATAATGAAGAACGCAATTAAAAATATTGAAAAAAAAAATTTAAAAAAAATTGCATGCGTCAGAAAAGAACACTCATATGACTAACCAAATATTTATATGAAGAAAAAATATACCTATCCCTATTCCAACTATATAATACGTATTAGACGGCCCTATCAGGTGTCAATGTGTTAGTAATCTTATTCCTATTACTTTCATAGCAACATGTCCCCCCTTTGTTTTTGTAAAAAGTACTAAAAGTGGTACCGCAAAGGTGAGTATGTGTTAGTAAATATGTTTCTTTTGTTATTTGAACAGGGAAAGAATACATATATTGGATCATTGTTTTGTTTTTTTTTTTTTTAGTTTAAAAATAAAACAATATTTATAATAAAATTCTTGTAAATATTTTTGCATTCAAAATTGCAAAAATAAAAAATGAATGAAAAACAAATATATATAATTAGAAAAAAGAGTCGTAAAGATCAATTAAGGTTTATCCTTTTTTTATTACGGTCTTTGGGAATTTTATAGAAAAAAATTTTTACACTTTCTCCAATTGAAAATATGATCGGTCATGAATCAGGTATATTGCCTGTATAATAATGATTCCCATACTTAAATGGAAATTAGGTACTATAAATTATGTAAATATATCTATATTGTAATAGATAATAATGAAATAAATGAAGATATTTATGAAATTTAAAATTACTTAAAAAACATATGGACTTTTTTAAGAATTAGGTAGTTGGGTTTTCTTATTGAAATTCGAATTGTAGTTAATATTCTTATATGCATAGAAATTCTTAAATTTAAAATTATAATTAGTTAACGGATACAACAAAATTTTTAAATAGTCATTAATGAAAAAAATTATATATTCAATAAAGATCCTTCGATCCGCTTTACCTATGTATGTATTTAATTCTTAAATATTTATGTGATAAGTTGGTAAATTTAGTGCAGTGATATTATTTTAAATTGTTGTTGTTTCATATTAATTTTAATAAAAACAAAATATTATCTGTGACACATATGTAAGTAATAATGATATAATGTACAAGTTTTTTAAAATGTATATTTTTGTGATAATAATTTTTTAAGTAGAAATTAAACTTGAAATTTCATATTGACTAATTTTTTTGAAATAAATACATTTAAAAACTGAAATCAGATTTTTTAAACAATAAAAAATGTACAGTATGTTTTCCCCTATGATATGTAAGTTTCGTAAATTAGTTACAATACAACGATAGGGAATTCATTGTCTCTCTTGCTCATTCAAGATTTATTATGTGGACTATTTTTAGCCCAACTGTGAGTGTATTTTACATATACTTTTCTAGCAACATTTTGTATGAAGTGACCCTACACTCTTCTCTATACACTGGTATACATATTATTCTTCTTCCACATAAGCCAAAATCCGAATTATCGAGTTTATACGACAAAAAATTGGGAGTAAACGAAAATCCGTATAAAAGCGAAGCAGGCATAAACTCGTACATTATCTTTTTTTAGCTATTTTGTTTCATTTATGTACTTGTTATTGTTTATAATTTCGTTACGTTACCGTTATATTCTGAATGTATTTTGTTGTCTTTTTTTTCTTAGAATTAGAAACAAAATTATTTGCATTGAAATTAAGTAGAATGTTCAAAAAGGAACAGATTTTGTAAGGAACAGACATAAATTAAATTTTTATTTCAATTAAATTTGGTTTAATTTATCGTAGAAATCGAAGTGTTTTAAGTGTACTGAGAGTGTCATATAGCGAATGAAGTGAATTTAGTGCTAATAACATATACTTAAGTTGATTTAAAATTGAATATATTTATTAGTGAGCATACCTTTTTTTAGTGATTTACAGTTTTAATTTAATAAAAGTGGCAGAAAATTAAAAACAAAATGGATGGAGCGACAAGTTCATGCAACAAATCTTCAAAAACCGACAGGCGAGTATTCAATGGAGAGTAGAAAGAAAAAATACTTGCTGCATATGAAAATTTTTTTAATATTTTTAAAAATACTTCCAAGTCCGTGGAGAACACAGCAAATACATTCAATGTTTCCGAAGGTGGTATGGAAAAAAAAATATTCCATAAAATTTCCCAAAATTACCCTTTTATTCTAAACATTTTATACAGATAAAAAATAATCCGAATATTGGATTAAATTGGGAGTACGCTATAAACGGTAAATTGGGATTAAAATAATACATGCAAACGTTGATACTTTTATACACGTAGAATATACATGTTCTTCTTCTTTCACACACAAAAAGAAGAAGAACGTGACAGCTTCACTTTCACCAAAAAAATTATAATCAGCCATATTGCATTTTACCTTACACATACATACACAAAAATTGGGATTAAACCCAAATAAATTGGGCTTAAGCCAAAATCCGATTTATCGAGTTTATACCACAAAAAATTGAGAGTAAACCAAATTCCATATTAAAAGCGAAGCACGCATAAACCTGTACATTTTCTTTTATACTCATCTTCCTGCTAACACGAATCAAACAATATTATAGCTCGATTCAAAAAAGATGGCATTTCGTATTATAATAGAGAAACATGCGCAGAAGAAAAGATACTTACACACATGCATTTTTGTTTTTGTAAATTCTAAGAAAGAGGTTTCTTCCTTCGTATATGTATACACAAGAAGATCACATTCACTACTTATGTAAGGCATGCGCGAAACTGTGCCATCTTTTTGAAATCGTAGTATAACCAAAGAGTAGATACTAATAAAGAGGAATAACTTTCGGGTAACGGTATATGAAAAAGGACGCAAACAAAAAAAGAGTACAAATGTATACTATTATCACTAAAAAAAAATGAAATTAAACAAAAAAAACAAAATCTCTTCAAGCGAGAATGAAATATCCCCTTTGTTTTTTCTTATAAATGAAAAACATACATAAGACTGAAAAAGACAAGAAAAAACTAAGCCCAACCTTTTTTGTTATCTTACAAACATTTTTTACTTGTATAGGTTTATATTCTACACGCAAGTAAACACGCGTGCTCATCACTTTAACATGTGTTTGTTTATTTACTAGAAAAATTGCTCATCACTAGCACGTGGCTTCTAATTTTATTAGAATTTTTAGATCGCGCCAAATTTTGTAGGTAAAAAGCAAAGTATACGGTATGATATATGTAATTACCTTATCAATATCAGTTCTGTTGTGATATATTAAAGTTAGTTTTTCTAAGTGATTTTTAAAAAAAATAATATAAAGTGTATTAAATTAAAAAATTAAAATAATATTTAGTGCGTAAATGATAATATTATAAAATATTATTATTGTGATTATTTTCATATAATAAACTAGTGTACGAAAACAATTAATAAGACTATAAATAGAAAACCAAGTGCATTTATTTTTTAAAGATAAAGGAAAAAAAACCAAAAACTTTACCTAATTATAAAGAAATAAAATTAATTAAAAAGAAATAAAATTTAATAAAATTAATTTAAAAGAAATAAATAGTTTTAAAAATACAATGTTTTATTATTTTTTTTTTTTAAATATGGGTCGTCACTTTATTAGGTGCATTATATGTGGAGGAAAAAAAGATGGAGATGGAAAAATGTATTTAAATGATTTTTATAAGTGAATAAAAACACTAACTAAATTTACAAATTACGAAAAAGTCTTTTATTTATATTACTCGACGCAACTCAGGTGCTTTACCCTATATATTTCTCATCACTAATACAACTTTAACGAATCTTCTTTTTCAGTTCCTCATCATGATTTTTCTTGCTATCTATTTTTAACTCAGATACATGTGTATTAGTGCAGAAATTGCGCATTTATTTGAGATCTTATCAGTTCTTGTTCCTAGTTAAAACACTACCTTACACTATGGTATAACCAAAGAGTAGATACTAATAAAGAGGAATAACTTTCGCGTAACGGTATATGAAAAAGGACGCAAACAAAAAAAGAGTACAAATATGTATATACTATTATCACTAAAAAAAAAATGAAATTAAAAAAAAAACAAAATCTCTTCAAGCGAGAATGAAATATCCCTTTTGTTTTTTCTTATAAATGAAAAACATGCATAAGACTGAAAAAGACAAGAAAAAACTAAGCCCAACCTTTTTTGTTATCTTACAAACATTTTTTACTTGTATAGGTTTATATTCTACACGCAAGTAAACACGTGCTCATCACTTTAACATGTGTTTGTTTATTTACTAGAAAAATTGCTCATCACTAGCACGTGGCTTCTAATTTTATTAGAATTTTTAGATCGCGCCAAATTTTGTAGGTAAAAAGCAAAGTATACGGTATGATATATGTGATTACCTTATCAATATCAGTTCTGTTGTGATATATTAAAGTTAGTTTTTCTAAGTGATTTTTAAAAAAAATAATATAAAGTGTATTAAATTAAAAAATTAAAATAATATTTAGTGCGTAAATGATAATATTATAAAATATTATTATTGTGATTATTTTCATAAAATAAACTAGTGTACGAAAACAATTAATAAGACTATAAATAGAAAACCAAGTGCATTTATTTTTTAAAGATAAAGGAAAAAAAAACCGAAAGCTTTACTTAATTATAAAGAAATAAAATTAATTAAAAAGAAATAAAATTTAATAAAATTAATTTAAAAGAAATAAATAGTTTTAAAAATACAATGTTTTATTATTTTTTTTTTTTTTAAAATATGGGTCGTCACTTTATTAGGTGCATTATATGTGGAGAAAAAAAAGATGGAGATGGAAAAATGTATTTCAATGATTTTTATAAGTGAATAAAAACACTAACTAAATTTACAAATTACGAAAAAGTCTTTTATTTATATTACTCGACGCAACTCAGGTGCTTTACCCTATATATTTCTCATCACTAATACAACTTTAACGAATCTTCTTTTTCAGTTCCTCATCATGATTTTTCTTGCTATCTATTTTTAACTCAGATACATGTGTATTAGTGCAGAAATTGCGCATTTATTTGAGATCTTATCAGTTCTTGTTCCTAGTTAAAACACTACCTTACACTATGGTATAACTACTTTGAGTGGACATCGGCCAAGATAATTAGAGAATAGATGGTACTTTCACTAGATTTTTGGATTCGCCATTTTGTTTTGACTATGACGTCACAATGTTCAGTGATTTTGTGAATAAAATATGTAGAATAATTCGGTATTACTATTTCGTGTATTTATCATAGAGAATAGATCAAGATGAGAAATATTGAAAAATTAAAAACTGCGTTTAAGTTATTGTTTTCTTTAATTTCTTATTTTTAGGATTATAATTACTTACGGATCTATTTAAATACCTTATTCTAAAATACATTCTACACTTAAAAAATAGATGTTTAACTTTTTCACTTAAACTACAATTTTTCGCATATAAAATATGAGTTTTTATAAAATTATTTTTATCGAAAATAAGGAGTTTTTGATTCAGTTTCTGAAATATCCCTTCTAATTTTTCTATTTCTTTTAAAAATTCTTTCTTTGGTTTTATTAAACCACCTTCAGACACTGTATCAATCCATGTTAAATCTGAAGTGTTTGCCGATTGCATATTTTCCAATTTGCATTTTTTAATAATAAATCCAGCTAAGTATTCCAATGCATCATGCTGGAGCTCGTCAAAATTTAGAGAATTTACTTGTTGCTCTGTATCATCCAGTATTTCGTTCTCTAATTGATGGTTTTCTTCTACTATACCTGAAAAAACCTGTTTTGTTTGTAAAATTTCTTCGAAATTGTCTTTATTTTCCTCAACATTACTGTAACTGCTGACTTGTAATGAAGAATCTTGTCGACCTTGAATTAAATATTGAAACGTTAGCATAAATTATATAGCACAGATAAATGAACATTAAAATATTTTGTAAAAACAATTACCTTAACACACAGGACAACACGAACATTTAAAAACAAACTAATTATTTAAAGTTACATAATATGTATGACCGAAGTCTATACTTGAATTCTAAGGCTGTTGGATGATCGTGTAAACCACCTTTTTACCGTATAATTCCAAAGAAATTTTCAAGTACATCCTGATTCAACCTGTTTGTTATTATATATTTCATTTCATACTTTTCTCCTAAATATTTATGAAATTGGGGTAGAGATTCGTTATTTAATAATATTCCTTTCTGAAAAGGAAGGATGTTTTTCTGATTAGGAATACGTAATTTTCTTATTTGATTTGTCATTAAATTCAGCACATAATTCTGATTTTCTAAAGCTAGGCCATAAGCTTTTATTGTATCTCTAAAATCTTCCGCAACACAACGTGAGTTGAAAATATCGAACCAATCATTGCAAATTTTTATAAAATCTGCAAGTTCTAAACCATTTTTAGAAGATAACTTTCCGATACTTATACACCGCTTTATTGCTCTGGAAACAGAATGGGATAACAATTGAGTTGCTAATTTCACCTTTTGTCGTCCAGCCTTCACTACACTGATGTGTTCCTCTGTCAATTTGTGCGTTATTTTTAAATGTGAATGTTGTGACAGTATAAGTTCCTTAAGTGGCTGTGAATTTAAATATTCTCCGTCTAGCATAAAAAAAAAAATACAAAAAGTATAATTTCGAATTTTCATATAAAGCTTGCAAGAAAGAAAGATTTTCATTAATTTTGATTTGTGTTTTCTTTGTACAAAACAGCAAATAATCTGACAAAAAATGTCTGGACGTGGTAAAGGTGGTAAAGTTAAAGGTAAAGCAAAATCACGTTCAAATCGTGCTGGATTACAATTTCCAGTTGGACGTATTCATCGTCTATTAAGAAAGGGTAATTATGCCGAACGTGTTGGAGCTGGAGCACCAGTTTATTTAGCTGCTGTTATGGAATATTTAGCAGCTGAAGTATTAGAGTTAGCTGGAAATGCAGCTCGTGACAATAAAAAGACGAGAATTATACCAAGGCATTTACAATTGGCAATAAGAAATGATGAAGAATTAAATAAACTTTTATCTGGTGTTACAATTGCTCAAGGTGGTGTTCTACAAAATTTTCAAGCAGAACTTCTTCCAAAGAAAACTGAAAAGAAAGCATAAATTATTTTGCATTTTCTTTTTTTACAATAGCAACGACTGTGTAATTTATGCTGGCAAGTTCTTTGATAATATGATTCAATGTGGAACAACTCATTGATGAATCAAAGTCATAATAAATAATTTGTTTCCAACTTTTTAGTATACCCCGTGCCATAACTATTTGAACATAGTTGGATGGTTTCAACACTATATCATTTGACTTATCGTACTCATACGACGATTTTATTTTCATCTCGTCAAATGATAAAACGCATAGTCTATGCTTTTCATCAGTCTGCATTTGATTTAAAACTTGAAGTACAGTGTGAAGGATACCTGGCTTAAGTTTCAATTTTGCAGCCCATTTTCCTAATGTTGATACACTTGGTAACGGAAATTTTCGCTTATACAGATATCTGTAAGAGCGAGCTCCAGCGATGTGCAAAGATGTGGCACTTGAGACATCATCTGCATTCCATTTTATTTTTTTTCTGGGTTGCATAGTTTTTTTAATTGGCCAGGTGTGAAAATCTGATTCAAATTAGATTTCATTTTGGCTGCCTCACCAAGTTGCTCTTCTTTTTTCTTCAATTTTCTTTTAAGACGTCTATTCTCAGCCAAAAGTCTCATTATTTCCAACTCCTTTCTAAATTCGATATCAACTCTAAAAAATACGTAGTTATTAATATTTATATTATTTCGAAATTAGATATGAAATTACTCTGTTTGCACTGCCGTATTGCACAAGTTTGTGCTTTCTGTCTGTGAAATAGGTTCCTGTTCTTCCAATGATTTTGCCTCCGATGATCTAGAAATAACTTTCGAAAAATAAAAACTAACTTCAGTTAGATTTTAAATCTTACAAGTTTTCAGTATGAAGAATTTCATTTAGTAGCTGCTTTTGCTCTCGCTTTTTGACACGCTCGGCTCTTTCAATTTTTAATTTCTGATTTTCTTTGTAGGCCAGGTTTTTAGTTGGAACCGCACAGTTTTTTAAACGCCTTTTATTAATTGGAACATTCAAAGCACGTCTTGCAATCTCCAGTCATTATCAGTGAAATGTTCTGCACAAACTCTTGAATTCTTCAAGTGGTACAACATTTTCAGAGGTGACTGTTAAAAATGAGAAATGAGAGAAAATTGTGATTTTAATAAAAAATTATTATTTTTCTTCAATAACTTAATTTATATTAATTTTATGATATAACAATGTTTGGGAAAAATGTTTATTTAATAAAAATCCACAAATTTGTTGAACATTATAATTTAATACTTTTAGTAATTTGGGATATTTAAGGAAAAATTGATTTTCAGTTTTATGTTACTTAATATTTATCACGTTTTTTCCTTGATTTACCTTGCTCATAGATATTTAATATATTCGGTGAAAATAAAGCTAAGGATCTTCTCTACATTTCATTTGAACATAATTTTCATGTAACTTTGTAACTTCAATCACAACTTAGTTATAATTGATTAAAAACAATAAATGGTAATGTTAATTTGGTACTTCCAACAGATACACAAAAGGAGCATTCTGACTTGGTACTATAGGAGTCGTTGTTTAATCTCAATTTTTTTATATGTATGTGTGAGGTAAAATGCAATATGGCGGATTCTAATTTTTAGGATGAAAGTGAAGCTGTCACGTTCTTCTTCTTTTTTTTATGTGGAAGAAGAATAATATGTATACTATAAGCACAGACGGTAATATCTATACAGATGGTGCAAGTAGTGTATTATGATGTTTTCAGTAAAATTTCAGGTGGATTTTCGGAAAATCCACTTTTCAAAAGCTTTCTATTCATAAATTGTTCTTGGAGAGAAAAAAAAATAAAAGAGCGTTTTATTTTCTGATGAATGAATATGAATCACAGATAGTACATAAACATATATATGTCATATGTATATTTATATTTATGTTACCGTAGTAACATTTGTTATGCGTCTGCATGTACATATTTTGTGCATATTGTATTATTTACTGATTGTTGACATTGTTGTATTATTTTTTTATGTTAATAAATATCATTGATGTAAGAGGACTATCATATGTGAAAAAAGGAATATTATTTTGTACATCACTTTTTCTTTCATATTTTATCCACTTTTATTCACAAATTTCTTTTTTTTCTTTCGCAGTCATTTTTCATTTTACAAATAAATAAACAAATGATATTGTCAATTTTTCTTTATTGTTTTTTTTTAAATAATTGTTAGTTAAAAAAATAACATTTTTTTTTCTTCTATAATTTCTAATTAATTTTTTTGCAATAAACAAAATGTCCCATATAATATGAATTGCAATTGAAAACAAGAATTATGAAAACTGTTTTACAAAAATTATTTCGAAAATAAAAAATATACAAAAAATTATATATACAAAGGAATATATTATATACATACTTATACATATGAAAGTACATTGTAGGTATATACATTATATTGTATACAAAATATAACAGTCAGAGAAAAGTAGCGTTGTCATGTGCACTTCATTTGTTTTTTATGTAAAAATAATAGAAAAATAATAATAAGGGGATTCACTCGTTGGTGCAAATAGGTATTGCATCGTTGCATTCGGTGTATCGTAGCACGAATTTTTGTTGTATCGTTGCAAATTGTTGTTGTATCGTTGTAAATTCGTGCTACGATACACCGAATGCAACGATGCAATACCTATTTGCACCAAAGAGTGAATCCCCTTAATATTTCATATTCAAAAAAAAATTTTTTTTTTCAAAATGTATTTTTATTCAAAACGAAAATAAATTCAAAAGTATAAATCGTAATTTGTTATGTTGCCATAGTAACAATGCAATCATTATTAATATTTGTTATTTAATTTACTATCACTTACTATGCTGTATTTTTAAAGAGAGGAAAGCTTTTGAAAGCTCTTAAGAAAGAAATCAGAAAACTTAATTTTTTAATTGAAATATGCTTGCATTTGTTCTATCTGTAAATCTGTATAGATATTACCGTTTGTGCTATAAGAGTGTATATGGAATCGAGTAAATTTTTACTACAGTAGTAAATTTTGACATAAAACGTGGTGAATTTAACTGTCAAAATTTACTCTGGGTCTGGGGCTAGTATAAATTTTGACAGTTTGATAGTAAAATAATGTAAAGTCAAAATATCGAAACAAGTACACAATTTTGTAGCTTTTAAAATTTACTCCATTACGCACAGCAAATGTGAAAATTTTTTTTTACCACGGTAAATTTTATTCTACCACAAAATCTAATGTCAAAATTTACTACTGTAGTAAAAATTTACTCGATTCCACACACACTCTAAGTGTATAAAAATATCATTGTTTGCATGTACTTTTTTAATCCAAATTTTACTGTTTATAGCGTACTCCCAATTTAATGCAAAATTCGGATTATTTTTTCACCGTATAAACTGTTAAAATGTAAAAATAACGTGTCACATTAAATTTTTGCATGTTTCGTGTGTCACTCAAACAAAAACGATGACACGATTGTGCCACAACGGCAACGCTGGTTACGACATAGACCAAGGCAGTGCTGTCGTTTCGGATTTTTGAATTGCAGTAGATTTATTTTCAAATTGCAGTAAATTTCATAAAATTGCAGTAAATCACATTATAAACGGTTATTTCCATATAAATCTATTTTTTACATCCTTAGTATTTAGTTAAGCACAGCCCTACCTATTATCTGACGTCTGTTCTTCTAATTCTTTCATATGTCAATATCATAATCATACGTTTATGATTATTTGTTTCTGGATCTAAAGTATGGAGAGGTAAATATGTAGAAATTTTCTTAATCTTAATCATTTCAAAACTTTAAAAAAACAATAATTGCTAAATAATAATTGAAATAAAAAAGACAAATTTAAAAAAAAAAAGTTTTTTTTTCTTCTTGAAATATACGCCCATGTTCTGAAATACATAAGACAAAGCAATTAGAATTGGCTCAGAGATACATGAAAGAATCTGAACATTTTTAGAAAAATATTTCATGGGCGGATGAGAGCTCTTTCTAGTACCCTAGCAGCTTTGGGAGAAAGTTCCTTACACCTCCTTTGGATTGTCCTTTGGATGATCTGATTTGCCAATAATATTTCAGGTGCACATGCAATCTTTTCATAACTTACTTCTGGATTTTCCCTCACAACACATAGTATAATTCTATCTTGAAGTCTGCTGGCAACCCGTTTTCGCCCACTCCTTGCCCGATTTTGTATGGATCCAAAAGTGTCTTTTTTTCTAACGGGACTATAGACTGTTTGGCGGATAATTTTTTTAATTTTTGTTAATTATGTTGCATAAACTCCACATTAACATTTAAAAACCACTTTTGATCAAAAATACAGAGGCATTTCTTTGATTTTTACCATTTTGCACTAGTTTTTAATTTAATTCTGCACAGACAGAATTTTATAAACAAGCAGAAAACTATAATTCACCAAATTACCAACTTTTCTGTAAAAATAATAGTCCAAAACTGAACTTAATTTAATTTCGTTTTTTGTAAAAATACTTTTACCGTTGTAAAAATACTTTTGCCCCATGAAGTGATCACGTTATACCGTTATTTTTCCAAGAACTATTGAACATCTGGGCATGAAAATTCGCACAGTCTTTTTAGGCACTTGATGTAAAGAAATGAAAAAAAAAAAGTAAAATGATTCATTGGAAAATTAAAAAGTTATGTATGTAGCTTTTAATTTTTACTACGATAAAAAAAGTCATTGTAAAAATACTTATGCCCACCACTGTATATGACATTGTTGATGTTGATTCGACCTTGAGTTTGTTTGGTTTATTCTTGAATAGGATCGGTGTTAGCTGTGTGTGGTATAGTAACTTGTAAGTAATATAGTAAAATAAAACACGAAAAGTACCAAAGCATTAAAATTGCAGTAGATCGAAAACAATTGCAGTGTTGCAGCAGATGGACATAAAATGCAGTAAAAACACTGCAATTGCAGCAGAACGACAGCACTGGACCAAGGTAAATAGAATAGGACATAAATTTAAGTCTGGTGGAGGTGGAGACACTGGAGACTGGCAAGGCAGCAATCAGATCAGCATTAATTACAGTATTTTAATTTGACACTTTTTGCTGATGAATTCAGTTCAGACACTCGTCGCGTCATCATTCAAATAATTGAAGAAAACATAAGAATTTTTATGAACTTTTCGTGAGGGGGTACGAATGTACGATAATAATCCATAATTTAATAAATGGTAGATTAGAAAAATTTTTGCTTGTATCATTGTAAGTGTGGTATACATTGTAGAATATTGTGTGAAAAAACTAATTTGTTTTGGAACAGTTATTTTTGAACTATTAAAAAAATTAATTACGCATTCATAATGATGGTAAATTATTAATTTGGATTTTCTCCTGAAATTGTTTAGATAAAATTTGGATTTTGAAATTTTTTGTAGAACGGTACAGATGAACCAACAACATTCGATGTTCAAGAAAAGCAACAATCATCAACCTTATCACAGGAGAAGCAAGGAAATTATGAAAGTAATGAACAGAATCCGAAAAATGAAAATCCAGTTGCGGTTAGAACACTATTATCTCCGCAACAACAAATACCCATATCTTCATCTTCATCCGTATCAGCGCCAGCGACATCATCATCATCATCATTACCGCTACAAGCAAATACGCCCATTCAACTAGCAGATAACAGTTTAATTGTTGACATATCAGATGCATTAAGTGAAAAAGATAAGGTTAAATTTACCGTACATACAAGGACAACATTACCATCATACACAAAACAAGATATGTATGTTGTACGTCAACATGAGGAATTTGTGTGGCTTCATGATCGTTTTGAAGAAAATGAAGAATATGCAGGTTACATTGTAAGCTTAATATAAATATTGTTTTTTTCTAAGTTTCTTTAATATATATATATACATATATAGATTTTTTTCAATAAAATAAATTTGTTTTAAATTTTAGATTCCACCATGTCCACCAAGACCTGATTTTGATGCTTCACGAGAGAAATTGCAACGTCTAGGTGAAGGTGAAGGAAATATGACAAAAGAAGAATTCAAAAAGATGAAGTTGGAATTAGAAGCGTTAGTAAATAAATTATATATTTAAATATTTTAATTTGTTAATTTTCTTTGTTTTAGCGAATATTTAGCCACCTTTAAAAAAACCGTAGCTATGCATGAAGTATTTTTAACCCGTTTAGCACAACATTCTGTATTTCGTAATGATCAACATTTAAAAGTATTTTTAGAATATGATCAAGATTTATGTGCAAAACCACGTAAAAAAATTGATTTATTTGGTGGTTTAGTAAAAAGCCTAGGTAAAACAACAGATGAATTATATTTGGGTGCAACTGTACGTGATGTTAATGATTTCTTTGAAAATGAATTGCAATTTTTAACTGAATATCATGGTTTATTAAAAGAAGCAGCACAACGTACAGAAAAAATGACAAATAAACATAAAGAAGTTGCTGATGCACATGTGAAAATTGCAAGTTGTTTAACACAATTATCAACATATGAAAAAGGAAATATGGAAACATTTTTAGCAAAAAGTGCTGAAGTATTTGAAAAAATTCGAGTAAGTATATAATGTTTTAAATTATACATATTTTTGTCTCAGTTCTTATGTTTTCTATAGACCACCTTTTGTAGCTTTTAATTATGATTTGTTTCCAGATATGTATATCAAAAATAAAAAGAAAAATGTTTTGAAACTGTTTACTTTTATTTTATAGCATACACAAGAACTTAGCCGATTATATGTAATATTTCTAAAAAAAATTTTTGTCAAGCGTTCTTATACTTTTCATTTTTGTTCCATAGACAATGGAAGGACGTGTTGCTAGTGATCAAGATTTAAAATTAGGTGATACATTGAGATATTATCAAAGAGATAGTTATGCTGCAAAAGCATTATTGGTGCGTCGCCTTAGATGTTTAGCTGCATATGAAGCCGCAAATCGTAATTTAGAGAAATCTAGAGCTAAAAATAAAGACGTTCATGCGGTAAGTCGATTTTAATGTTTAATACATATTGAAGAAGATTTAATACTATCTTTTCATATACATATATCCTTACTTATGCTTTTTGACGTAAATAATTCTTTTACGCTTATTAATGCTTTTCATTTCCATTTTTACTTAATGGGAAATTGGAAATAATATTAAAAATAATATACATATTATGTAACAATTGATTAAAGTCTTTTTTTTTTTTTTATCAAATGAAGTCTATTTATTATTTAAAATTGTATTATTTAATCCACGTGTTTTTTCAAAAATGTACTATACTGCTACGCTACGTACCTCTATAGTTAAAAAATTTTCTTTTTCGGGTCTAACTTGATTTTAGAAATTTATAATACTCTACGATGTTAAAAATCAAGGAAATCCCAACGGTTTGGCCGCTAGAGGGCGTTGAAGTTTTTTGCTCTTATTTCACGATGTACCCTATAATTTTTTACAGCGTCACTCAAAGGTCACTTTGTTATAATAAATAATGTAGAAGACTCTTTGTGCTTTGTGACAATACCTTACTCGTTTCTCTATTTTTGACTGTTAAAAAGTTAGACGCAGTCAAAATTTTGTGAATTTTTCCCAAATTTTTGTGTTTAACCAAAAAATATGTAATAAGAAGAACTCTTATTCATATAAAATTTCTTCATATAAAAATTTTTATTCTGGGGTTCTGGCGCGAGTACCCCAAGCTTTTATTTTAAAAGCTTAGTTATGCTCTCTCAAAGTTTTCTCTAAACTTTGACGTCATTTTTTTTGAGAGGATTTTTTGACGTCATAAATTATGATTGCTTTGATCATGTTTTGGCATATTTATGTTAAAAATTTTCATTTCATAACAAATTACGATTTATACTTTTTATTTTTTTTTCGTTTGCAAGATCAAATTAAAATTCAATTGTTTTATTTTTCCCTACTTTGATTGATTTTTTAAATACATATGTATATATTTGCAAATTATTTAATATATCGTGTATAAATATACGAAAAAAGAAACCTATTTATTAGAATCTACAACAACAAAAATGCTGTAGAAAAGTATCTTCTCTTAAATAATATATATATTATCTTTTTAATATACATATTGAAATATATTTTTAAAATTTGAAAAAAAATAATATTTTCGTCACAAATTACAAAAACTAAAATATATAGGTATAGGTATGTATATATAGTATTTAGAGATATAATAAAAATCATATTTCATATTCAAAAAAAAAATTTTTTTTTAAAGCAAATATGTATTTTTAAGTTGCCATAGCAACAATGCAATTATGATAAATATTAATTTGTTATACATTTTGTAAAAAATGAAAATTTTTAACATAAATATGCCAAAACATGATCAAAGCAATCATAATGTATGATGTCAAAGTTTAGAGAAAACTACAAAAAAGCTTCAAATCATTTTTGAATTGAAAGCTCTGAGAGTAAAATAATACATATCCCTTTTGTTTTTCCCCTCTGCTCATAATTCGTTCAAAAATTTTTGAATTTTGAAATTACAAAGCTATAAGAGTTCTTCTTATTACATATTTTTTGGTTTAACCCTGTCCTCAAAAAAGGCTTAAATTAACTCTAATTTTTTATTGCAGAAAATGAAAGCTCAATTGATTCTGCATCGATTTGCTATCTTCATTTTATTCAAAAAATGCATAATTTTCGAGATACATATTAGAATTTTAAAATCAGCACTTCTAGCTCCTATTTTTAATTTACACTGCAATAACAAACACGTGTCCATAATTAAATGAATTTCCGAATTATTTTTTCAGTTTTTTCAAAAGGTCTTCCTTAAACAAAGGTAATTTGGTTGGTACACGATACCTACTGTTGTAACGGTCACTTGGTTTATGTAAAGAAGAAGGTCTGTATAAGGAAGGTACCCGTAGTAAATATTATCAATTGAGAGAAGTAAAACCCATTTTCCAAATACTTTTTAGCTCTTTTCGAATATAAGTTTGGAACTTTTAAATAAAATCACGTATGAAAGCAATGAAGTTGCCAATATTTCGTTTGTGGTTACGTTAACTTATTCCCACTTGTTCTAATGAAAAAGGAAAGCTGGAACTATTTATCACCATTTTTGTTACTTTGTTAAGAAAGTTTATAAAGTTTCAGTAATGAACGACGTATTTTTTAAAATTTTTTTTTTATTATCTTAGCTGGAGAAGTAATAATAATTCCCTTGCACTTGTCCACATTAATCATAGATCACTTTAAAAGTTTTTGAGTTTGTATATTTTCTGCTGCTTTCCTGAAGAAAAAATTATTAGAAAATGTGGCTATTAATCATTACCAAGAAGGAAAGTCACTTCGAGATGTGACAGCCCTAATAAACACAGGTCATTCTTATGTTTAAGGACTAATTTATCCATAATTACACAAAAATCGAGTGCTTAGTAAAAGTAATCAAAGTAAAGGCTGAACTAAGAAAAAGTGCTACAAAATTGGCTTTTAAAGTTTAAAAAAATTTGGAAAAGAGAGTTAATCCAGCAACAAGACTTTTTTCCAGACTTTATCTCTTCCACAGAAATTACAGATAATCTACTCTTTTTAGCAAAAATTATACTTTTCTTAAAGCCAAAATTATTTCTTAGAAAAATCTTTTCTTTTGTTCCTATTAATTTCGCTTATAAATGGCTTTTAAATTTCATGTGTTTAACACCCGCCATTTATGTTAAAATTAAATCCAAAAGATAAAAATGCATAGATAGCTTTCATTGAGTGATTGATTTGTTGATTTCTTATTTTATTTGTATCTACAAGTAAGTAAGTAAGTTAAATGAATAGTAACTTACTTTTTATATTTTGCAACTCAGTTATTTCCTTCTACATAATAAAAAGATCAGTAATCCATGATTTTCCAACAATAAGAGAAAAACAAATTAAAACCACATTAATCACACAACGCAGCTAAGCAAAAAAAAAAAAAAAATTCAATCGGAAAAGGAAAAAAAATATACATACATACATACCAACCATATACGTAATTGATAATTTAAAAAAAAATGAAATATCGTTTTGCATTACTTCTTCTTATAATTAATATATATTGTGGAAAATGTAGTCTTCATGTCAATAAAAAAATCGAAAATCGTCTTGAAAAACGGAATTCTTCTTCCAATACAGACAACACAGATAAAATTGTAAATGAGTTTCATTTAAAAAATGATTCGACGGGAAAATATCAAACTAAAAATAAACCAAATTTAAATCCAAGGAATAATAATCTAAAAGATAAGAGATTTTATGAGAAAAGTATGCGGCCTATCAGGGAATATAAAGTTAAAAATGATGTAAATCAATCAAATTTCAATAAAAATAATTCAAAAGAACTGGAATTCTTTCATGTTTCTGGTATATATCCTGAGATGAAATTGTCACGAAATGTTCCACCAGAAACAATACAAAAACTTTCTCGTTTATATAAAGAAGCAAAATCACATAAACTTATTAAAAAAGCAATAGAAACAGAACAAAACAGTATGAAAAGACATAATGATGATGACTATGGTACCTATATAAGATTAATACGAAGTAAACAACCGATTCAAGGTGTTTTAGAAATTGCTGATATGACTATTAAGTTTAATCCGGATGATACAGAAGATTCAGATGATTTTCAAGAAAATAAAATCCCTATTGAAGTTAAAGAAGAAACTCTAAATAGGTTAATAAGAGAAGAAAGTGCTAGAAATTTATGTCCTATGCATGGTAAACAATTTTCCCGTCAGGATGATAAAGATAAATCTGCCGAACAGAAAACCATGCAAATATGTTCTTGCATGATGAGACATTAGAATATGAAGACCTAATTTAAAAATTCCATGAATTATTCAAAAGCACGGAAAAATTAAATTTCTCTGTTTATTTGGTTTGATTTATTTTAGATAATAAATTATTAAATTTAAACAATTTCAGTTTTTACGGATTTGTTGCCTTTAATTCTGCTAATGACTTTTTCGTTTATAATTCTTCTTCATTGTACCTTTCCGCTGCGAAGGTTGGAAATTACAATTCCGCTGCGGAGGTTGAAAAGCAACATTTTAATGTCCTTTGTAGATGTTGAAAATTTTTTAGCCAAGAGATTTTGCGTCTACCTCTCCTTACTCTACTGTTCAATTCAATCTTCTTTGTAAAGTTAGCTGCAGTATAGCATAATATTTATTGTTCTTCATGATGTGATCGAAATATTTCAGTTTTCTTTCATTTATTGTTGGTATGATTTGTTTAATTGTATTTAATTCTGATTAGTAATTCTTAATTTATTTTCCACGAAACTTTTAGAATTCTTTGATATAGAGTATCTTCAAAAATGCATCGCTGGACAGTTGGTGCAATGCTGATGCTTGTCACAAATTCAAAAATGCAACGCAACTTTTATGATGCGTTGACGTTGTCACATATTCAAAAAAGCATCACATCAAATCAATTATTCAAAATTCTTTGTAATATCTAAGCGCACGGTAGTGCGCGGCCAAGTTCAATACATAGACCGTATGAGCGTCGTACACTATTAACACGAACTGTTTCGAGACATTTTTGACCTCTAATAGCTCAGTGTCTAGTAAAGCTAAACAGACAAAATTTGATCTACGTAATAGTGTGCTTTGTCCCACCATCAATAACGCAATTATTATTATCAATTATTAAACGTTCTGAATTGAAATTTTGTATGTGAAAAAGTTTTTCGAACTTGGCATTAACGCAGATTTCATTACTTTTACTGGCCCAACAGTTAACGAATAAGAACTTGGCCCCCTTTTCACATTTATGTTTTTGGTTGGATTCAGCTATCATGTATATTTATCAAAAGCTTTTTGAAATCCACAAATTCGAAATTTTGAGATGACTATGTTTCCTTTGCTACACATTATCATAAAGGCTGTTTTTCTTTATTCATTCCGTAGAAGGAATAAAACGAACGGAATAAGTTTTAGAATATTCGGAATAGAATAAATAAAGAAACAAAAACAGAATAAACATTATCAAAAAGATTGAGGTTATGTGAAATAACATTGTGCATTAATATAATAATAATAATAAATAGATAAATAAATAAATAAATAAATCTTTTTTTTGAAATGGGGGAGGAAAATAGGTCGATTTTTCCTATTATTGGAGAATTATTATTATTATTATTATTCTCACCATTATTATTTGAGTTCATTATTTATATTATTATATTATTTATATTACTTATGTTATTTATATTATTTATAATATTTATATTATATTATTTATGTTATTTATATTATTTATATTATTTATCCAAACAAAAATAGTTGTTTATAGTCGTATATTTGACATTTAAATATCAACAAAAGTAAGGTTAATTCCATTTATTCTGTTTTTATTCCATCTTTATTCGCGAATTGAAAAGAATGCGTTCCATATTTTCGGAAAAAATTAAGAAATATAGAACGGAACATTCGGAATACTTTTATAGAATAAAGAAACGCGTATGGAATATTCCAAACGTTTAGAATGAATAAAGAAAAACACCCAAAGTCAATCCACATTCGAAAGACACTCATAATAAGGGTGAATTGTTTACAATTTAGAATTGGGCCTGTTTGAAAATGTTATTTTATAGCAAACTGCATAACTTTATTCTACAGTTTTTAATTTTAATCTTTAAGTCTTTAAGCTTTGTTTTACCAGTTTTAATCAAACAACAAGCACTTTAAAAAGTATGATGTGAATTTTTTCAGCATTAAGGAGATATATGGCAAAATCAAAATAAAAAAATTCAAAAACCGGTTTTTGTACAGTTTAGCCTGAAAATACTTTTCATAATCCCGTTAGGTCGACATTAATGCAAAAGATGACGTTTTGACTTAAAAATGGGGAATCAATATGCATATGTAACACGTACATATGTACTTATTCGTCTTTCTTAACTCTACTAAAAGTATTTCCTTAAAATTGCAAGACATTTTTCGCTGTCAGAAGTGCTATTATTATAGCATTACAATTGACTTACACTTCAAAAATCACCAGAGATTTTCTATTTACTCCACCACGTGACTGAGTTCGAGACGGAAAATAAATTAAAATTGTTTTTGCTCACATTTCTAAAGACGATCAGTCTCCACTAATTTTCCGTTTCTATTGAACAAAATAAATGTACAAACATTTATTCCGTGTAGTAAATTTCACAGTGACAAATTTAAAAATTTTAAATTACGTGTTGCTTTATTATTTTTGGGAAATTTATATTGGGTGTTTTTCTTTATTCATTCTAAACGTTAATATAATATAAATAATATAATAATATAAATAATGGACTCAAATAATAATTGTGAGAATAAATTATTATTTTTAAATAAAAATTTAAGTAATATCTAAATTAGAAGTAAAATAAAAAGATAACATTGGTTTTAGATGGACGTATGGATTCTTTCAAGTGGACAAGTTAATTCTCCAATAATAGGAAAAATTGACCTATTTTCCTACCCCATTTCAATAAAAAGATTTATTTATTTATTTATTTATTAAATATTATTATTATTATATTAATGCACAATGTTATTTCACATAACCTCAATCTTTTTGATAATGTTTATTCTGTTTTTGTTTCTTTATTTATTCTATTCCGAATATTCTAAAACTTATTCCGTTCGTTCTATTACTTCTACAGAATGAATAAAGAAAAACACCCATTGTGATTTTACTATTTCATTTTTCGTTCTCCACTGTTTACTTGCAATATTTCTACATACTCTACACGAAATTTTTCCGTGTAGAAAATAAATAGTAAAATTAGGAAACGGAATTGCTTGTGATCACAGTACTATGCTTTATTCTACTTAAGAAGAAGATAAAAGACCTCTAAATCTGCTACTGATTTTGTAATTCTAGCTTGTAATGTGTGGAAAAAATTAAAGACAAGATAAATATAGAACTGTATATGTATATATCATAATTTTTTGTAATCTCTCTTCTTATTCGACTCGTACCGTATTAGTTCAAGTACCGTAACGTAACTTCTGTTTTTAAATAAACCTCGTTGATAAATATTGCCCTAGTTACTTTTAAAGCTTTTATTTTTACTATATCATCTTTCATGTAACTTTTATCATTACTTTGCTTTTTTTTTTTAAATTCAATGCAGCCATTGGAAGTGCAACAGGTAATAATAGAAAATCAGTCATTTTTATTTTATTTTCTGAAACAACTGTGATGATTTTATTTACACTTGTGTGCACTTAAAAATCAAAATAATAATTTATATTAAAGAAAATTTTATTAAAAAACATGTACAAAATAATAAATATCTAATTTTTTTAAGGCGGAAAATGCTCAAGCACAAGCATGTGAGAAATTTGAAACTATGTCTGCATGCGGTAAAGAAGAGTTAATTGGTTTTCGTAACCGAAGAGTTGCTGCATTTAAAAAAGGGTAAATATATAATTCTAAAAAGATCATAATTTAATTAGTACATACTGTATTTCTAAACGTCTAACGATCGCTTTTTTTTCAATATCAAAAATTTTAAAACCTTAATTATATACAGTGATGACAAAGCGCACCGCATTTCAAAACTCAATGTGATTTTTTGACAACGGCAAAGTTAAGCAACTAACTTATCGTAAATAATCATAATGCTACCCCTCCTCCATGGAGGAACAGCCCATCCACTATCCAGGCCTTTGTCTACATCAGAATTTTCCGCGGTCTTTCACAGCGTCATCCAGTTTTCGGATGTTCAACACGCTGATGTACTTCATAACATTGTCTTGGAATCTGTTCTTTGGTCTGCCAACTTGTCCTTTGACTTAAATCTGTCAGCTCTGAATACATGCACAAACTACCTGAGCTTCTGCCCTTTGATCCACGTCGTGATGTAATAATTTCCATACAGTCCATACATTCTTTGTTATTTCTGACTAAAAATTCTCAAAATTTTTCCTTAAAATATACATATTTAGCTTTTTCTCATCAACTGGTTTCTCATCTTACAATAGAGCCCCAGTTTGGATGTACATGTTATTAAATGCAAATCTAAGAGCTTCTTAATTCCAAAATAATATTTGTTGCCACTTTTATTTTTCTGCGAATTCAAAGCTGCAATTTTCAGCAATTATGTAATATGACTGTTATAATACAATCACGATGCAAAATAAAATAATACATAGACGTTTAGCAATACAGTAGCTTTGTTTACAATTGTTGAAAATATATATATTTTTTTAAAAAACACCGTTAATAGATTACATAAAATTTATAAAAAAATCTATTCATAGGCTAACTGAATTAGCGGAGCTAGAAATTAAACATGCCAAAGCTCAATATGAATTTCTTCGTCAATCAGTATTAGCTTTAAAAGAACTCGTTTGAAGTATTGTTTTTGTCGTTAAAAAATAAAGATTATATGTAGTTGCTGTAAACTTTTTTCCCATTTCAAAGGATAAAAATAATTTTGGAATCAGCTATATTTTGAAAAGAAATCTTCATTTATAAAAATTAAATACAAATTATAAATTAAACTACTATCAAAACAAAAACAAAAATATATATAGGGTGTTTCCGTTATCCAGGACCAACAGGATACCATAGATAGGGCTCATCGAGACAAACAAAAAATCGTATTGGAGGGGGGGGGGGGGGAAATCCCAACGGTTTGGCCGCTAGAAGGCGTTGAAGTTTTTTTGCACTTTTTCTATAAAACACCCCTTAACTTTTTGCAGGGGCACTCTAGGGTCACTTTGTATTAAGAAAAAATGTAGAAGACTATTTGCCCTTTTCAACGATACCTTATTTGTTACTCTTTTCTTAACTGTTAAAAAGTTAGAGTCGTTTAAAATCAAAATTTTGTGAATTTTTACCCATTTTTTGCGTTTAACCCTGCTTTACACAAAAAAGGCTTAAATTAACCCTCATTTTTTATTTCAGAAAAAGAAGGCTCAATTGATTCTGCATCGATTTGCTAACTTCAATTTTTGCAAAAAATACATAATTTCCGAGATATTAAGGAATACATTTTGAAAAAACTGAAAAAATAAGTCTAAAATTCATTGGATTATTGGACACGTGTTTTTATTGCAGTGTAAATTGAAAATAGAAGCTAGAAGTGCTAATTTCCAAATGCAAATATCTCGAAAACTATGAGTTTTTTCCAGAAATTGAAGATAGCAAATCGATGCAGAACCAATTGAGCCTTCTTTTTCTGAAATAGAAAATGAGGGTTAATTTAAGCCTTTTTTGAGTAAAGCAGGGTTAAGCACAAAAAATGGGTAAAAATTCACAAAATTTTGATTTTAAACGACTCTAACTTTTTAACAGTTAGGAAAAGAGGAACAAGTAAGGTATTGTTGAAAAGCGCAAAGGGTCTATTACATTTTTTCTTAATACAAGGTGACCCTAGAGTGCCCCTGCGAAAAGTTATGGGGTGTTTAATGGAAAAAGTGCAAAAAAACTTCAACGCCCTCTAGCGGCCAAACCGTTGGGATTCCCCCCCCCCCCCTCCAATACGATTTTTTGTTTGTCTCGATGAGCCCTATCTATGGTATGCGGTTGGTCCTGGATAACGGAAACACCCTGTGTATATACATATATGTATAGTGTACTCTATATTTTTTATAGAAATACATGTAATATACATACATTTAAAAAAAAAATTGAAATATAAACACAACATATACTACTATGATAAAAAATAACCCGGAATTTTACAATTTTACCCTACGCGCCATAGTCGCATTGATTTAACTTTTTTGCTTTTAATTAGGTACATATTTTATTAATATCCTCTAAAATAAAAAACCTAATTTGTCAATTAGTTATTTTTATAGAGCACTTTACGCGCACAACGTAAAGCATCAATTTCGAGCTATTATTGATCAGAGTAGTATAGTATTGTCGCTAAAGATGTGGCACCTCGTAAGTAACAATAATATAACTTTCTTCAAGTAATTCTGAAGAAACGTCTTGTCACTACTACATTTGATAAAATTACATAATAACAATACATATTACGAGTTTATGTTAAACGTGACTATTTAAAAATGCGGCAAAAAACACGGTTTCATAGTTCATAATTGCTTCTTTATTTTCTTAAGCAATAATGAAAAATGGACATTTTAGTTCACCTTACTTGTAAATCAGCGTGACTAATCACGTCATGTTACTTCTTAATTGGTATTCTAATACTCCCAATTTAATCCAAAATTCGGATTATTTTTTTCCCGTATAAACTGTTTAATTGACACTCACAACATATTTTGACGAGCTGCTGAAACTAACTAATCTCAACTGAGGTGACTGTAAGAATACCGATTTTTATCACACACTTTAGGGCTAAAAATTATAAGTAAGCTACTTACCGTTACTATTTTGTGCGCTTTTTTTTTACATTTAGTCATATTTGTTTGTCGGTTGAAAAAAACATAAAAGTAAGTCAGAATCTATACTTTCAACACATCCCATTTTCTAAGTCCTCGCCAATAATTTCTTTAAAAATATTATTATGAAAAAAGAACAATAAACGAGATAAATAATGTCACCATAATTACTATTCGAATGGAAATCTCGTAGTAGTGAAACCAACTGAATACATTAATGAATGAAAAAAAATGTTTAAAAATAGTCACTTACGAATTGTTACATCTTAAGCGAAGATATTTAGAGTAATTTAGTTGATGTGTCGCACCCGAAAATGATGGGTATGTTCTATTAAGACAAACAAAATTATATAGCAGCCAACGAAAAAGGTAGTAATGGTAATGTATCTGAATCAACATTTGGCAGCTGTCTGTTTTTTCGATGAGACTCTTGCATTATTTTCGGATTCGACACCTTAACAAAATCACCCTGTACATATACGTTTATGTTATTTTAATTAATATGTTGTTAATCGCATTTTAATATTATAATATTATTATAATTTACATTTATTAAGATATACTGTGAGTAAAGGCTCGATTTCTATCATTCCGAAATTTTGTGAAGCAGAAAGTGTTTTTGTTTTTTTCTCAAGCATTTAAGGTAGAAAATCATGAGTAAAAATAAATAAAGTAAGGAAAACAGTGTATAACTTATTTATCTTTGATAAAATAAAATCTTACAAAAAATTGTATGTTTCGTAATCAAAATAAAGAGCGTGAAAATAAAATATTCAATGTCTTTCTTATTTATAAATTTACTATACTTGATTTATTAATTGAAGTCAGTATTGTGCTTATGGAGGCAGTACCCGATGAGTTTTTTGCCTTGGTAATATTTAATTTAAAAGATTTCCCTTGATTGAAATTGAGATCTGATCACCCTACACACGAGACAGATTTATACAAATACAAACGAAATGTAAGAGTATAGAAAAGTATGCCTATCTTGTCTGTACCGACTTCAATTAATAAATCAAGTACATACAGCTTTTGTCAGCGGCTTCGCTCGCTACTTTAACTTTCACTCGTTGTAAAAACAAACAAAACAAACAAACGAAATTTGACTTTGACCCAGAATTTTAATTTTTAATAGTTCAGATCATGGTGTAAAGATATATAAGGTGAGCTCTTATCTTCTTCTTGAATCGCCATTTTAAAAATTTCTTACGTAGACGTTTGTACCATATTTGTACTTCTAAGTGCATATTAGGAATTTTCATTTGTTTTAAATATTATATTTTTGTAATATTTAGAAATATGGTTTGGTGTAGTTAGTGGTTGTAGAAATAATTTGGAAAAAAGGTACAAGAACTATTTGCCCTTCAAAATAACATAAACATCATCTCTTCAGCTCCTTTATTACAGAAGCTATTAGCGATCAAAGTCCAAAATTTGCAATTTTTTTTACCTAATTTTATGGAAAAACCCTAATCGCTAATAGCTTCTGTACTAAAGTAGCTGAAGATATGCTGTTTATGTTATTTTGAAGGGCAAAGGGGTCTCTTTTGTTAGATAGCGTATCATTTCTCTACAAAAAGTAAAAACGAAAATACAGAGTGTTTTACAAGAAAAGTCACAAAAATCTTCAACCCCTCGTACCCCGGAAACCGTTGAGATTAACCCCCACCACCCATACGATTTTTTGCTTGACTCGGTGAGACCTATTTGTGGTTTCATTTTGTGAACCTTTAAACCAGACATCATGTCTATTAAAAGATAGACTTTTAAGTATCGGTATTGAAAAAAAAAAACCTATGCAGTGCCAGATAAATTTTCACCAGAGGCTGATTTACATTACATTTTTGTTGTTTTATAATAAAATTTAACTTTAAAATAATGTGCACTATTTTTGCTCACATATATACGACAGAGGTGATTTAGATAGCACGACTCAATTAAAAATTTATTTTGTAGGAGTAGAATTTATTTCTTACTTAAAAAACGAAACAAATATGCATATTAATTTATTTGTAAAAAATAAAAAAATGAAAAAAATTAACTTATAACTTGAAATCATAACAATTTTTAACATTTTATCGGTATTACAATATAAAGCTTTTCTGTCTGGTACAAACTGTGACGTCACTAAAGCAGTTCTCATTTATAAGAGCTCACCTTATATATCTTTCCATCATGGTTCAGATTACATAAATACCACAAACGTTAATATCTATACAGATGGTGCAAGCAGTGTATTATGATGTTTTCAGTAAAATTTCAGGTGGATTTTCGGGAAATCCACTTTTCAAAAGCTTTCCGTTCAAAAATTGTTCTCGGAGAGAAAAAAATTAAAAGAGCGTTTTATTTTCTGAGTGAATGAATATGAATCACAGATAGTACATAAACATATATATGTCATATGTATATTTATATTTATGTTACCATAGTAACCAAAACCATCTATAATTAATAATACAAAGCCGCGCTGTGGCTTTCTGCACTAACTCAATCAAACACGACAGAAGTGTCAATTTTTCAAAACAACACTGCTGGTAGTACAAGTGGTGGTGTAAAAAAAAAGTGTTTTAGTTAAATATTTTTGGTTTTTTAAATAAAATATGGTTTATAAAAGTTTTAAAATATAATAAATTAACAGTGTTATAATTTTTAAAGTGCACAATAGTCAAAAAAATAAAATAAAAAGGTGGAAAATATTGTGCTTTCTTACCTACTTGTAAGAGAAATATGACTACATACCTACTATGGGGAGGTTATATTATAAAAGTGAATAAATTGATTTCATTTAAAACCATCTATTATATATAGAAGAAAAAAGTTTATATTATTATTCTTCGAACTTTAATTATTTATATAAATACATATATGTATTTGAATTATTATAAATTAAATTTGACTAAATCAAATCAATTTATTCACTTTTATAATATAACCTCACCATAGGCAATGAAAATATAATATACTATCAGACTTATTATCGCAGTACATCGAAATAGTCACAACTAAACGGCCTCCAATCTTCAAAGCTGGCCCCCAATCTTAAAGCTGTTTTTTGAAGCTTAAGCTCTTTCTTATTCTCAGTATTTTTTCTTAATTACTCTCATTTTAAAATATATTCCCTTTTCTATCTATTTTCCATACAATACATACAAAATTTTTAAAAAAATTTGAGAAATTTTAACATTTTTAACACAATTATTCTCATGTTTCAAGCATTACAATATACAGAATCATATGGAAACAGCTTTTCTTTTTCTCCATATATTCAGTATACATACCATTTGGTTCAGTACAAAAATTTGTATGAGAAATTGAAAATATAGAATTTGAGGGTATATTTCAAGTATTTCAAGAAGAAGAAGTATACAAGTATGATAGCTAATTTGCATGTGATCACATTTAGAAATTCTGCTGATAATTTACATATCGAATTTAATCGTTTATCAGGTCAAATTTAAATTTTGATATTAAAATGATAATAATTTTATTGAAAAAAAATAATTTTATTGATAAACTCGATCAAAAATTCTTAATTTTCTAACATTAAAAATTATTTTTGCACCAGGCAATCAGAATTCAAAGAAATTCAAGTTATATACAAATTGCTCTACAATATAAGAGAATAAGAAATTGTTGTAATTTTCTTTAGTGATTCTAAAGGATTTCAAATTCAGTATAATATGTACATACATGTATATTTAATGTATATTTTAAATGGGAATTTTAAAGTATTTGTGAAAGCAGGTTTTTTTTATTTTTTTTAAAATATAATTTGCATATTACCGCATTCAAAATTCCTGATAATAATAAATTTTTATATAAAATTTATTAATTTGCATATCGTTTATCAGATTGAACATCAAAATTTTTAGAAAATAATTTTGTTCATAAATTCGATCAAAAATCCTAAATTTTACAGTACTAAAAATCGTTTTTCTAATAGGAAATCATAATTCTTAGCAAACAAAAATTTCAACAAAATCATCTCTAATAGGCAATAGTATCAATTTGTGTAATTTACGTATAGCCAATAGGATTGCTTGAAAGGATATAATGACGACATATATAAAAAACAATTGGAAGTATTATAAATAATAATAATAAAAATAATAAAAAAAACATTCTTTTTCCTTATTACCCTTCATCCTTTACCTCTATACATTTTTCAATGCAAAAGACCAATAATATAGTTAATCAACGTACAAAAAAATGTGTATACATATGTGTTTGAGAAAAATTTTACAAAAAATATCACACTAAATTTTTTTTATTTTTCTTGAAGGAAGAAATTGAATACAAATGCGTATAGTTAAAACGTCCCAGCAGCGCAGTCAAAGACAGCATCGATGCTTTCATCGATGACTAGTCCTCACCATCGCTGACACTCTCGATGACAACATCGATGACATTAACATGGTGATGACATTGGGTGTCCAGTAATGACTATTGCTGACCAAAACACCAATTCTTTCACCAATGACAAGAATGCATGACAACATTGATGACTTTGTCATTTTTGGTCATTTACAAAAACATTTTTGTTCAAAAAAAAAGTTTTGTTTTCTTAGAATCTTTTCATTTTTTCTTTAATTTTATAATACCGATTATTTCCGATTTTATAAAGATTTCACTTTTTACAAACTAAATTTATCTTTACACACCTATAATTTCACAATACTTTGTACAAACATTTTTAACACTTATGCTAAGTTTACATAACAGATTGAAACGTAGATTTTGCTGCATTTCTTTCTTCTATTCGTCAGAGTATATATCGCTTTCGCATTCATACCTCGGAGTGAGATTGCAGAGTCAGCCAGCGTCAGATTAGGCTCTACTTCTACTTTTCAATCTGGATGTTCGAAAAATTAGTTCCCACTGGTTAAAAAAAATTTCGTTCCACTTGGAACGAAAGTTTTTTTAAGAAGTTTCATGTAAAAAATGTAACGATAAAAGTTTTTTTCGAAATTTATTTAAATTTGAACTTAAAATTTCGAAGTATTCAAAAGCTATTATTGTTGACGGTTATAGTTTTTACAAAAAAGGATAATTACATTTTTATTCCATAAAAATTTCACAAAAACAGAAAAAGATAAATTATTTGTATTCATTGAAAGTGTTCACAGTGAGGATTTGTTACGAAATATTTCAAACAAAGAATAAAAAGATATGTTAGTTTGAATTTGAATTTTCAAATGTGCTTTATGAGTTCGAAAACATCCGAAAATCGAACTTACTAAACTTCACTCTACGCTGAATTTTAAACAGGTAAAATTTTCCACGTTCGGTTGTAAACGATCCATTACACTTCACTTTCGAATTGTTTAAAAACTTCGTAACAACTGAAAATTGCAATAAAAAATCAATAAATGAGACATGTCAATGACTCCTACCAAAACCCTCTATATCACAAGCCGAGTTGTGGCTTTCTGCACTAACACAATCAAACACGATAAAAGTGTTGAAACGTCAAAACATTCAATGCCGGTAGTACGAATAGTGATGTAAAGAAAATGTGTTTTAGTTAAATATTTTTGGCTTTTTAAATAAAATATGGTTTATAAAAGTTTTGAAATATAATAAATTAACAGTGTTATAATTTTTAAAGTGCACAATAGTCAAAAAATTAAATAAAAAGGTGGAAAATATTGTGCTTTCTTACCTACTTGTAAGAAATTTAACTTAACATATCAACTTACTTTAAATTACCACTTCGTATTCCATGTTGTCTGTTTTTAAAAAAAGCTATTTATCAATTGTCAAATATCAAATACGTTTCTTCTTCTTATTTCTCAGTTCCTTACATCATTTGAGCAAAAATATTTTTCCTCACTAGGATCTGATAAATATCAAAAGGATGCTGCTGCCAGCTACAGTGCAATAGAAAAAGTACGGAGCAAAGAAATGCTCATCTCAACTGAGAACTGAGAATTATCAGATCACAGCGACCAAAGAATAGCAGCTAATATAATACTCTAGAAAGAGTAACCACTCAATGTATTTTATTGTATACAGTAAAATTTTGAATTGGATTTATCATAAATCCAAGCTTTAAAGCTTTGAAGTTGTTGTTAGAGAACTTTCGTGGTACAAATCAAAGAGTATTAAATATTAATATACTACTTCTACTATAGAGATTTAATCTCAAGCTCTCTCAAAAATCAAGAACATAAAAACATACATAAATATTTGGCTTCGAATAAGCAATCAATATAGCTTTTAAGTCTTTCGAACTAAATTAAATTTTTTCCGTTTCTATTTGAATTTTTTAATATAAATCAGCTGTTTTCGAAGTAGACAGCAGAAGTATGTAAAAATTAAGAAAATGTTCAAAAAGAATAATACAACACAAATTTCCAATGCATATCGCTTATAAGCAGATAGACAAAGACAGAAGATAAAGAAGAAGAATTGATCAATATCAATTTTAATTATTGTATAAATGTTTTTTATGTGATAATGAATTGAATTATTTTTTATTTATCATAATGTTTTTTCAGTTTAATTTTTCTTAAAATAATTTATTAATTGTAGTTTAAATAGTTAGATAGTTTTTGTTTAATAATATTATTACAGATTTTTATTTTTAAATTGCATTTTTCCTCTTCTTTTTCTTCTTTAAATAATCAGCTGACTTTTATTTTCGAATTAGTAGGAGGAGTTAAGAAAATATGTAAAAAGAATAATACAAATTATAAAAAATAAATGCATAATACAAATTATAAAAAATAAATGCATAATATCATGATTCATGATCCATATGAATTATTTGTAAGAATGTTTTTTCATGATTATGAATTATTTTTATTATTTGTTATTTTTTTTTTCAGTTTAGTTTTTTTAAAAAATATTTTAATAATTTTAGTTTAAATAGTTAGATAGTTTTTGTTTAATAATATTGCAGATTTTTATTTTTAAATTGTATTTTTCTTCTTCTTCAAATATTCTTAAGCATATCAGCTGATTTTTATTTTCGAATTAGTAGGAGGAATTAAGAAAATATGTAAAAAGCAAAATACAAATATTAAATGCATATCACTTTTTTGAAGATAAGGAAAGACAGAAGATCAATATTGATCTATATGAATTATTTGTATGAATGTTTTCTATGTTATTCATGGTTATGAATTATTTTTATTATTTATTTTTCTAGTTTATTTTTTTTTAAAATTTTTTATCAATTTAGTTTAAATAGTTTAGATAGTTTTTGTTCAATAATACGATTACAGATTTTTCCTTTAAAAATTTCGTATCTATTTTGTTTTAAATATCCTAAAGCATATCAGCTGACTTTTGTTTATTTTTAAAGCAGATAAGAAAAGTAGGAACGATTAAGAAAATTTGTAAAAATAATAATACAAATTATAAATGCATATCACTTTTTTAACCCTAGGATTGCCTGATCGAGAATGTCACAAATCTGGCCGTGAGTATACAAATGTATACCATACATTTTATATGAAAATTTTGAAATTTTTTTTTCAAAAAAAAAATATCTCAGTATTCCGTGGACCGAAAACCGTAATTCTTTGACCTTAATATTAATTGAAGTGTCCTCTTTGAAACTGCCCAGTAAATTTTCTTTTCTTTTATTTTTCGAGATAAAGTGCAAAATAGAGTAAAAATATTAGTTTTTGGTTCAGAGGATGCTGAGATATAGAACTTCAAAGCCAACAATAGATGTTTGCTTTTATGAATGTACAAGAATGTATGGAACATTCACGTTTTTCGTATTATTGTGCACTTTATCTTGAAAACTAAAAAAACTACAAAAATGCTGTAAGGAACAAAAATTGTAGAAATAATTGATCTATTAGTTAAATTCATAATACATAATATGATAATTCAAAATTTTCTCAAACTTTCTAAAATTTTTAATGAATCAAATTCAATGTAAAGTAAACAGTCTGATAAAATGGTATATATACACATGCATAGGTGTGTACATACGTATACCAATCATTCAACCTACTATGTACAAAAAATAAAAATAAATCCTTCTATTCAGAATGAAAATACCTATGTTTTAAAAAAAATAAAAAACATGAAATTTGACAAAAAAGAAAAAAAAAATCGTGAAATTGATTTTCGATTGAAAAAAATATCATTATTTTATAATAATTATTATAGAATGCAAAATAAAAATTAATAATAAAATTATTTATGTATAATATTTTTCATGTCATACAAAATTCACATACGACTAAAATACAACGTGAACATTAATTTAATTTTCTCTATTGTATTATTTTTGTACTTCCAGAATCAAAACAAAACTAAAAAAATACCATATGGTACACAAATACAACAACAAATACCGCATTATAAGATGAATATTAGAATTATGGGCGTGTTCTTCATTATTCTTTATTTCTTCAATTTCCTTTACATGTTTCTTCTTTTCACATCTCTCGTCTTGCACCCTTGTATAGTCTAACATCTCAAGACCTTATTCGAAGCCAAATTGGCAAACATACAAACACGAAAATTCAAAAATTTGAACTTAACGGATAAATTAAACCTCTATTGTAGTATATAAATTCTCTTTGTACAAATAATAGGAATAATATCGAATAAAATTAAAAAATATTGTTTTGCACATTTTGTATGAAAAAAGAAAACCGTTAAAATGTGCGTGACGTCACCCATATAATTTAAATGATTCGAATTTCATAGTTTTAAAATATACATAGGGGAAAATACCCAATAACGAGCCCTCCTCCAGTAACGAGGTGTTGGCTTCATTTTACTGTATGTATGTGAATTTTTTCTATATATTTAGAAAAATGTGTTATCTTTGAAATGCATGGATGGTTTATCATTACAAATTCTTATTTAAATATAATTCTAATAAATGAAAAGTGAGACAAAAAATGGCATTTTTCTTAACGTTTTCGTTCAGGAGATCTATAAAAGCAATAAAAAATATTTTTTATCTTAAAATTTAAAAAAAAAATCATTTTAATTCAGTTCAAAATGAAGGGCTCGTTACTGTCTCTTTTCAGGGGCTCGTTGCTGATCTTCACGAATTTTGAGTTATTTGCTTAATTTTAATAATTTTATTGAAATAAAAACATTTTTTTTGCGTTAAATTGAAAATTTATTTTACTCTTTATTATTTAATAAATACTTTAAGCGTGGTATAAGGAGAAGGCTAAAAATTTTCCTCAAGAGTGCTCGTTACTGGGTATTCTACCCTATATATATACAATATGGGATACATAAATGCATAATAATATATAAACCCTTGAAGTAAAAGAGCATCCCAGCGGCGATATTTAATATTGATGACATTTTCCTCTATGTTGTTCCTTATAATATGAGATATATATAAAAACATAATTTGTTTAAATATGTTTTATTTATTGACTTTTTAAAGTCAACGATGTTGTCATCGAAAGAAACGCATAAACCTAAAGTTGCATTTTTAGACATAAGCGGTTATGTCTTGCCGTGGTATGACGCGATTGCTATGAAGAAAAAAGAATGAAATTGAAATGTTTGTTTATGGTACACGTACAGTACAGGCACGCATGTAGCCATGTACATTGTACATGTAAAGATTATGTATGCATTTATCGAAATGAATATATATGTATCGTCTTTTTTCGTTCTTTATTTGTATGAAAAAATTTAAAAAAAAAACTTTTTTTTTTGTTTTAAAATCATGAGAATGTAAAACTTGAATTTGTGTTGAAAAATGCCTAATTTACTTGCAACGTCTTCATAGTAATTATACCATCTTTGGTATAAGTTTTTGTTCGAATCGAGAAAACAAGTTGAATATTTTTTTTTCTTTATATCTTTATGCGTATATTTTAATGCATACTGCATACAGTAAATTTTTTTTAGAAGGATATGAAGAATAGAAATTAGGTATATGTATATGTTATATGAATAAAAATAATATTCTGTCATCTGTGTAACAAGCAACTGAGTAATAAACGAAAGTTTTCTCATATATTTTTTCGTGAGAGATAAAAGCATTTCGTCCGTCACACTTCCCGCACAGAGGGTCTATTCTATTTCGTCGAAAAAATGAGAATGAGAAAAACTTCGCATTTCATTTCTCATTCCAATTTCTCATTTTATTTTTTCATTTTTCTCATTAAAGCGATTCTGTTTTGCATAATGAAACATTGTTGCTGAGTTTCCAGCTGAATGGAATTATATTGGAATTCTCATTTGATTTTGGAATTTTGACATTTGACAGCAGGTTATACTATTTACATTCTTAGATATGTACCTATATTATTTACTTCATTACTTGATCGGTTTGTAAAAATGTAATACATTAACTACATTTTTGTACTTGAAATAATACTTGAAATATTTGAATACTTAAAAATTTAATTATAGAAAATGTAGTTAATAAATTACAAAAATATGAAATATATCACATTACTTGCATTCAAAATTATTTTAATAAAAATAAAAATTGTTATTTTATTTTATTTATGTATTTGGTCAATTCTTTGTAAATTGAAAACAAAATCTTCACTTTCTTCAGTAAAAGTGACAATTATTAAATACTTAACAATTTACAGAATTCTTAAAGGGAATATTAAGAATGTATTAATAAGGTTGTGTACGAGTCTTTTGCGTTAACGCCTTTTTCCAGATAAATTTAAAACAAAAGGTCAGAAAAATGGAATGTTCTATAAGCATATGTAGTTTCAAAAGTGAAGGTAAATTGTAATAAATGTAGAAGTATCAAGTCTCTACACTTTCATTATCCAAAAATTTTTTAATAAAGTTTCTCACAAAAATGTCTTCTGCGTTACCAGAGAATCTACCTAATTCATCTTTCTTTATTTTTTTTTTTTCATTGAAATGTTTTTCATCGAAGTTAAAAATTTAATAATTATTCTAGAGAAAAAAAATACTGAATATGAATTTTTTGATATTTGAAAATAAAATTCAGAGAACATTCAATATTTTTTTTCTAATTTTATTATCCAACAATTTTTAGTTAAATTTCTCATAAAAAATGTCTTCTTCAAATCGACTATTTTTTTAAATTATTAATTTAAAAATGCACTTCAAACACTGTTTTCAGAATTCTCATACGCTGATATAGTGATGAAACTTTTTTTCTCATATGAAAATAATTTGACAGTTTTTGTCATTTTCTCATTGAATTAGAATCGGAACACTGGGAAAAACTGGAAATTTCTCATTCTCATTTTTTCGACGAAACAGAATAGACCCTCAGGTCATGAAATTTTTAAAATTTTGATGATATTCATGCTATTATATAGTGTACCTCTTGTTAGTATCTACTCTGTGCCATAGGTATGTAGTCATAACTTATACTTCAATTTTTTCTCTTAGAAGTGGGTAAGAAGGCACATTATTTTCCACCTTTTTATTATATTTTTTGACTATTGTGCACTTTAAAAATTATAACACTGTTATTTATTATATTTTAAAACTTTTATAAACCATATTTTATTTAAAAAGCCAAAAATATTTAACTAAAACACTATTTATTTAGACTACTTTTTCTACACTCTTATTAAGAAACTATAAGACATATATAAGTACACAAAAAGGATTGAAATATAATAGAGATCCGAAAAGGAAATGAAACAAAACCGTAAACAGGCCCTGTGCGGGCAGAGAAGGAGGTATCACATTTGTCTTTTTTATGAAAAAGAAAAAGCTTTCAATAGTTAATTTTGTGTTCTATACATATGACTTAAATTTTATTTGACTTATATATGCTGAAGATTAAATGCACACATACAAGCGAAAACATTATTTGTTTATTTTTATACTTTATTATAATATATACATGTATATATATATTATATATGCACAAAAAGTATTAAAATATTTCTTTCTTCTCCCTTTTCGAGATTTTTAACGTATATTGAATATACATATATGTTGTTATACATATTATATGTATACATTATGCTTAGAACAAATGATTTTAGTTGTGTTTTTTTTCTTTATAGTTCTGTGTCATTTTTTTGCAGCTGAAATAAATGATATTTGTTGTTGGTATTTTTTGGCTTGATTTTTTCTTTGCTTTTATGTTTTTTTCTTTTTTTAAGCATTTTTTATTTTTGTTTGCTTTTGCTTATTTCGATCCTATTCTTGACCTACCTCTACAAATCTGTTTTACATTGATATTTAATTCTATGGAATTATTAAATGAATTTATAATTATAATATTTTTCGTTGGTCAGTAAAATTTGATAATATAAAAAGATAATTTTGAAGGGGCATTTTTAAAATTATCCTTTACGTTTTTTTGTGTTTTTTTGTTTTGTTTTCAAGATTAATTTCAAAACAAGACAAGAAATACCTATAAAAACATTTAAATTAACACTTCATTCTATTTTTGATCGTTTTCGTAATTTTTTACGGATTTTTATCCGACTTGAAAGGTAAATATCTCGGGACCCTGTAAAGGCATTGACTTAAAATTTCTGCACAATATTCTGCTTTTCATTCTCTACAAAACTCTTTATGACACAAAAAGATCACTGCAACAGGGCGCAAGTTATACGGCGCCAAATATAAAACTATTATGAAAAATTTGTGAGTTGCCAAATTTGAACTCTTATATCTCAAGCATTGTTGCACCGATTTAAATCAAATAAAATGTACTAGGTCCAAAACTGTTCAAGAATTGATCAAGGATCAACGTATGAACTAAAAAGGGCCCCATATAAAGGAAAAAAAGTTTTTTGTTAAAAAATAACTTGTTTTGTATATAACCCTATGACTTTTGCCCTAGATAACGGATTTACACCGTTTACAGTTTATGCAATGTTGGACCCTTTAAGGAATATCCTGGTCAAATTTCAGCTTCCTAGTCTCAAGGGAACATACTTCTCTAAGGAGTCAAAAATGTTACATTTTGTTTCTAAAAATTGATGAGAGGAAGTTTTATATTTGGCGCCGTATAACTTGCGCCCTGTTGCAGTGATCTTTTTGTGTCATAAAGAGTTTTGTAGAGAATGAAAAGCAGAATATTGTGCAGAAATTTTAAGTCAATGCCTTTACAGGGTCCCGAGATATTTACCTTTCAAGTCGGATAAAAATCCGTAAAAAATTACGAAAACAATCAAAAATAGAATGAAGTGTTAATTTAAATGTTTTTAGATTTCTTGTCTTGTTTTAAAATTTATTTTGAAAACAAAAAAAAAATACAAGAAAAGCGTAAAGGATAATTTTAAAAATGCCCCTTCAAAATTATCTTTTTATATTATCAAATTTTACTGACCAACGAAAAATATTATAATTATAAATTCATTTAATAATTCCATAAAATTAAATATCAATGTAAAACAGATTTGTAGAGGTAGGTCAAGAATAGGATCGAAATAAGCAAAAGCAAACAAAAATAAAAAATGCTTAAAAAAGAAAAAAACATAAAAGCAAAGAAAAAATCAAGCCAAAAAATACCAACAACAAATATCATTTATTTCAGCTGCAAAAAAATGACACAGAACTATAAAGAAAAAAAACACAACAACTAAAATCATTTGTTCTAAGCATAATGTATACATATAATATGTATAACAACATATAATACATATGTATAGTTTCATTTACAATATGGTTTTGTTTTTTCTTATTTTTCATATTGATCATTAAGCAATTTACAAACACATTCATCAATTCTCATTCATTCTATTCAATTCGACAGAGCTTCAGACCAGAGCTTTCTCAGACCAGTTTTTGAGCTTTCTCAGATAAATTTTTATAAAAATGTAAAAACTATGAATTTTGACGTTCCTCGTGAAGGAATCTCTTAATACTTGATACTTTTTGAGTACATACAAAACACCATTTCATGGCTTTGTATTATAGATGGTTTTGATAGTAACATATTTTGTTATAATGTCTGAATCACAGATAGTACATAAACATATATATGTCATATGTATATTTATATTTATGTTACCAAAGTAACATATTTTCACAGACGGTAATATCTATACAGATAGCACAAATGCAAGCATATTTCAATTAAAAAATTAGGTTTTCTGATTTCTTTCTTAAGAACTTTCAAAAGCTTTCCTCTCCTTGTTTGCAAAGACAATATAATAATTAGACGATCAATTTTTCCGTTACTTGACTGTTACATTTCAAATTTCTTAAACAATCAACAAAATTTGATCGTTATTTTCCAATAGTAAAGCTCTTGAGTTCTTCAAGTTCTGCAAGTACAATTGTACAAGTATAAAGTTTTTTAAATATATATTTCAAATTTTCGTAAATATCGTCGAAATCTACCACTTTTATTTTATTTTTGTATACCATATGATTTTTTAAAATTTTGTTTTGATTCTGATTGTATACATTTTTGGATATTTATACATATTTTGTTTCGAAAAACAAAAACAATACAGAGTGTGTGTGGAATCGAGTAAATTTTTACTACAGTAGTAAATTTAGACATTAGATTTTGTGGTAGAATAGAATTTATCGTGGTAAAAAAAATTTTCACATTTGCTGTGCGTAATGGAGTAAATTTTAAAAGCTACAAAATTGTGTACTTGTTTCGATATTTTGACTTTACATTATTTTACTATCAAACTGTCAAAATTTATATTAGCCCCAGAGCCAGAGTAAATTTTGACAGTTAAATTCACCACGTTTTATGTCAAAATTTACTACTGTAGTAAAAATTTACTCGATTCCACACACACTCACAATTGAGAATAATGATTGTTGATTATGATATTAATGTGGCTTGTGATATGTAAATTATGTATAAAATGAAAAAAAAATTATTAATTTTTATTTTTTTTAAGATATTCTGCTTCTAAATCATTTTTTTAATTTTTATAAAATAATGATAAATTTATTAAATCGGATATAAATTTTACTCCTTTTTATGATTTTTGTTGTTGTCAAATTTCATTTTTTTTTAACTTATTTTAATTCTGAAAAGAAGAATTTATTTTAATTTTTTTAGTAGATATACCTACATATGTGTTTTGTTGAACGATAAATTAGTTTAATTACCGTTGTGTATCTTTTTAGTAAAAATTACAAGTACAAAACTTGTAATTTGCGATGAACTTATTAGATTACAAGTGCAGAACCTGTAACCTGGTCGAATTTTCTTGATATTTAATTATTAGCCTACAAGTACAAGTTAACACAAAACGCATTATCAACATATTTTTAATATTCTTTGAGAAACAAATATCAACATACTTTCTCACGATAATGAAATAATGCAACCGCAACGTGACAATTGCTTACTACGTAAACTGCTGACGCTACTAAAATTCATATTTTTCAGATTTCTGTAAAATTATAATTGTAAGAATTTTTGTAACAATTAATTGTATTTTTGAATTTGAATAAAACAGACGCATCTTAAAGTTTGAAAAGTTATCTTTTAATTTTTTTTCTGCAACTTATAAAATTTTTTATTAACTGGCGCCCGAGCAGGGACCCTATAAGCGGTGCAAAAAAGTGAAAAATTCTTTAACCATAAGAATTTAACACTAAAAAAATAAAAGTAGAAAATTTTTTTTAACCATAAAAAAAAATTTAACACAAAAAAATAAAAGTGGAAATTTTTTTTTAAGCATAAAAAATTTAACACTAAAAAGAAAGGTGAATTTTTTTAACCACAAAAAATCAGCACCTAAATTTGTGTGAATTTAAAAACAAAATTTTTAAAAAAAACCAACTAACCATCAAATTGCACCAGAAGAGGACTTGGAACGAGGCCCCTTAGTAGTCTTACAACCATTTAGGACAAAAAGGAGCAGATAACCAAACTGCAGCCGCCAAGGTTTTCATCTTCAGCTTTAGGGATCCCAATAATATTATCTAAGGAAAATGATACTACAAATTCTACTGTAAGTCATAAATTTTTAATAAAATTATTTTTTTTGAAGAAATTTAAGAAATAAAGAATACAGGTTTTTAAAATATCAATTAAATAAAGTGAAATAGTAGGAAATATTTGCTCGAAAATAAAAAGTAATTACAATAAAACAAGTTTTAATCAAATATCAAGAAAATAAATTAAAAGAAAATTTATTTAAAAATAAAAAGTGATTGAATTAATAGAAAATTTTTATCCAAAAATTTAAAAGAATTTAAAAAGAAAGATTTGTTAAATAGAAGATAATAAAAAAGTTGATTAAATTAACAGAAGTTTAGAAAATAATAAGTTTTAATTAATTTACAAAATAAATTAATAAATAATTTCTACTCTAAAATAAAATATTAAAAAAAAATATAAATAAATAAATAAATAAAATAAAAAAATAAAATAAAACAAAAGTAGCCTAAATTTTGAATATTTAGAAGATTTTCTACCAGATAAACAATATCGTAAATTTCATTTAAGCTCTCAAAAAACGTTATAAAAAAAAAAAAAACGAGTAGGTTTTTTGTTTTATTATTATAAAAATTAAATAAATAAAGAAAATTCCTTTAAAGAGATTTTTTTTTTGAAGAAAAAATTAGAGAGGTACTAATACGAAAGTTTTAAGGAAATCTAGAATAAAAATCAATTCATTGAAAAATTCGAACACAGAAGATTTAAGAAAAGATAAGTTTGTGAAATATCAGATAAATTTGAACAAAAAAAATCATATTTTCCTTTTTAACTGATTTCGCTAGAACTAAATAAATTTAAAATAATCCAGAAGAAGTTTTTATTCTTTTTATAATTTATTTAAGAAAATTTTTTTTTTGTAACTGAATTTTTATAAACTAAAGTTAAAACCAACAAGTAACATTTGAAAAAAAAAAAAAAAAAAAAAAAAAAAAAAAAAAATTTTGAAAATTGAAAATTAAGTCAACCAATTTAAAATACTTTTTTATACAAAAAGAATAACAATAAGGAAAAAAACATTCAAATTAATTTGTTATTTAGAAAAATTGTAAGTTGTGCTTTCAAGTTCTATCGTCAAGCAGACCCAAATATTAAAATAAAAAAGGAAAGTGAAATAAATTCCCTTGGTCCACAAAACAAGCTGACAGCCTTTTTCACTTTTCTCGCCCTAACTTACTTTCTTTTTTTTTACATAACCTTTCACCAAAATGCCAGGAGGCAACAATAACATCATAAGACCCCCGGTTCTTGCTACTGGTACTGGCACAGGTAACTCCATCGATCAATCTCAGATGAATATAGCCGATTTAGTGACACGATTAGTGACAGAAACACTTCGAAGGGAAGGAAGAGAAATTGTTAAATCTATTTTAAACCCCGGTGCCGATATAAATAATGACGTTGACCAAGAAATAACAAACCCAACCGCAAACCTATCTGACATGGATAAGATCCCCGATGTCGTCAAAAGTCTGCGCGAATTCTCTGGTCAAGCAGGAGAATTCAGTTCCTGGCGAAAAAGTGTCGAACGTATTTTAAACATTTACAAACCCTTATTAGGTACCCCAAAATATTACGGTATCCTGAGCGTAATTCGAAACAAAATTACGGGACAGGCTGATATTGTCTTAGAGTCATACAACACACCATTAAATTGGGAAAAAATCTCGAAGTGTCTTACACTTCATTATGCTGATAAGCGAGATTTGGGTACACTAGAGTACCAGATGACTACGCTTGTTCAAGGAAATAAATCAATTCACGATTTTTACCAATCAGTTTATCATCACATCGTTAATTCTGAACAAATTATCCTCAATAGAAATGAGTGCAGAGAGCATGAGGAATTTGACTCAAACTTACAGAGACAAAGCGTTAGATACCTTTGTAAGGGGCCTAAAAGGCGATCTCCCAAGACTACTGAGCATAAAAGAACCCGTAGATCTTCCACAAGCTCTGCACTTATGCTTGAAATTACAAAATGTAGACTTCCGTGTGCAATACGCGAATAGCAACAACCCAGCAAACCGCAAAAACAATATTCAGTCTCCACCGATACCATTTAAACGTAATCTAACCCGTACGGTACAAACAGCTCCCATACCAGCCCCTAGGAAAACCTTTTACCCAGAATTGTACAATAATCCACAAACAACTGCAAGACAACCACAACAATTTTACCCTCAACATCAATATCAGCATGGACAATTTCAAACTAATTTGAGGCCTCTACCACCCAAACCTTTACCAAAACCTGAGCCTATGAACATAGACCATTCAATACATTCTCGCGCAGTAAATTATCAAAATCATCCCAGACCTAACCCCAATCCTACGAAAATTACACCACGTAATTCCCAGATTGCCGAAGCATCAAGAAAACACCAAAAAATCTACAACATAGAACGACAAGACGATGGCGAATATCCCACATATAACGAGGAACAAATGAGTCAATACGCAGCACAAATGGAGCAAGAAGATTCAAACTATGACCAGACGTTGGTAAATTACCTGGATGACCAGGAAAGCCCTTACGACTCACCTGAAAACCTAGCTGACGTCTATTTTTTAGACTAAAGCGTTCCTCATTACCTTACGTCGAGAAAGTGATGGGGAACGGAGAAGTACTCAAGTTTCTAATTGATACCGGCTCAAATAAAAATTACGTACAACCCCGCCTAATTAAAAGTCCCATACCGAACCAAAAACCCTTTTATGCAAACTCCGTAGGAGGTAGCATAAAAATTACTCACCACTCATTTATCAAACCCTTTGGACCAGAAACTGATAAGATAAAATTTTTCATATTGCCAAGTCTCATATCATTTAGTGGTATCATAGGGAACGATACCTTAAAGTCCTTAAATGCAGTAATTCACACACAAAACAACTACATGGTCATTAGTCCTGGGATCAAAGTTCCTCTAAAGCAATACGTGTCCGAATCAGTAAACTCTATAGACATAAACGCAAATCATCTCACTGAAAAACAACGAAAAAAACTGAATGAAATACTAAAAAATTGTCCAAACCTTTTTTCCGATCCAGATGAAAAAGTCACCTATACTTCCAAAGTCGAAGGCGAAATACGAACACTCTCAAATGACCCAGTGTATTCGAAATCTTACCCATATCCTTTGGCACTAAAAACTGAAGTGGAAAAACAGATAAAAAAGTTACTCGAGGATGGAATCATTCGCCCTTCAAAATCCCCTTATAATGCCCCAGTTTGGGTCGTACCAAAGAAACTCGATTCATCTGGAGAAAAAAAATACAGACTCGTAATAGACTATCGCAAATTAAATTCTATCACAATTCCTGACAAGTATCCTATCCCAGAAATATCCGAGGTGTTATCAAATTTGGGTAAAAACAAGTTTTTCACGATAGTAGATTTAAAAAGCGGCTTACATCAAATTCCACTGAAAGAACGTGACATTGAAAAAACTGCCTTTTCTGTTAATAAAGGTAAATACGAGTTTACCCGTCTTCCATTCGGCCTCAGAAACGCACCGTCCATTTTCCAAAGAACGCTAGATGACATTCTTAGAGAACACATAGGGACAAGGTGCTACGTTTAAATAGACGATATAATTATTTTTGGGAAAGATGAAGACGAACATTTTAAAAATCTGGAAATCGTACTTAGAACTCTCGAGGAAGCAAATATGAAAGTGCAGCTGGACAAGTGCGATTTTCTGAAAAAGGAAATTGAATTTTTGGGATTTATCGTTTCGACTGACGGCATAAAAACTAACCCGAAAAAAGTAGAAGCAATCGTAAACCTGAAACCACCAAAAACACTGAAAGATTTGAGATCGTTTCTCGGAATGTCAGGCTATTATAGGCGATTCATCCGCGATTACGCTAAACTCGCAAAGCCCCTGACATCCCTTCTGAGAGGGGAAGACGGACGAGTGCCAAAACACATTTCAAAAAATAAGACAATCGAACTCGACCCAGAAGCAATAGAAGCATTCAAGAAAATTAAAAGTAGTCTCGTAAGCGATGATATCCTACTCAACCATCCAGGCTTCACTAAAACATTCGAACTGACTACGGACGCGTCGAATCATGCCATAGGCGCTGTATTATCCCAAAACAATAAACCGATAACATTTATTTCGCGAACACTTAGTAAAACCGAAGAGAATTACGCGACAAACGAGAAAGAAATGCTAGCGATAATATGGGCACTTAATAGTTTACGAAATTTTCTTTACGGGTCCAGAAAGGTTATCATTTATACAGACCACCAACCCATAACTTACGCATTGAGCAATAAAAACGCTAACGTGAAAATGAAGAGATGGAAGGCCATCTTAGAAGAATACAACCATGAGATAAAATACAAGCCGGGAAGAACAAATATTGTGGCAGACACTTTATCTAGACTTCCATCACAAACAAATTCACTGACCTCGACACAGCACAGCGATGATAGCTCATCGCACGGTCTTATACCAAGCATTGAAACCCCAATAAACGTTTTTCGTAATCAGTTAGTCCTGAAAATAGGTAAAGAAAGTTCACATCAAGACACGAAACCTTTCGAAAATTATAGGAGACATATCTTTATCAAACCAAACTACACAGAAAAGGACATTTTAGAAATATTCAAAAAGTACTTAAATCCACAAACGATAAATGGCCTCTACGCAGACGAACGCATTATGGGAAAGGTACAAGAAATATTTTCAAGTCACTTTAAAAACTACAAAATCCGTCGAACATCAATGATGGTGGAGGACGTCCCAAATGAAACAGAACAGGAAGAAAAAATCTTGAAGGTACATAGAAGAGCCCATAGAAATGCCGAAGAAAACAGGCTTCAGTTGCCAGAAGATTTTTATTTCCCTCGAATGAGTTACAAAATAAAAAAGATAGTGAAAAACTGCTCCTCTTGCAAGGAGAATAAATACGACAGACACCCAAATCATCCCGTTATTAAGCCTACACCCGTTCCTAGTTATCCCGGTCAAATAGTACACTTAGACATCTTTTCCACAGAACGACATTTGGTCTTAACTGCAATAGATAAATTTACTAAATTCGCTAAAACCAGCCCAATTAAATCCCGTTCAACCGAAGACATTCGAAAACCCTTAAGAGATATTCTATTCTTTTTTTCTGTGCCAGAAACCGTTATAATGGACAATGAAAAGTCCCTAAATTCGGCTTCTATTTCATCAATGCTGGAAGATGAACTCCGCATAAAAATATTTAAAGCACCACCCTATAGGAGCGAAGTAAATGGTCAAATAGAAAGATTTCACTCAACACTTTCAGAGATCATGAGATGCCTAAAATCGGATGAAACCCCACGCTCGTTCGAAGAACTCCTCGAAAGAGCAACCCACGAATATAATTGCACAATCCACTCTGTCACCAAAAAAAAACCAGTCGAACTTTTCTTGGGCAGATCACCCAGAGTACCCCCAGAAAATTTTGAAAAAAGTAGATTAGATAATATAGAAAAACTAAAACAGAAACAAAACAAGGACATAACATTCCACAACAAAAAACGAAACCCAATTAAAAACTACAAAATAGGTGAAACCATATTCGTAAAGCACAACAAAAGAATAGGCTCTAAATTAACTGTCAGATACGTAAAAGAAAAAGTAAAAGAAAATAGGAACACAACCGTTGTTACAGAGTCGGGTAAGGTCGTGCACAAGAGTAACATTCGAAATTAATCTAATTACAGATCGATTTTCACCATTGGAAAGGCCGAAGTTCAGATACTGGATTATTCAAACTCACAAGCAATAGCCATCAACTGCGGACAAGCGAAAATACAGATAGGAAACTTTAAAATCATCCATGACATAGACCTTAAGCAATATGATAGAATAGCATCGGAAATATCAACTGAACTCAACCATAACACTATAACAGACGACCCACTGTACCCTTATCTTCAGCACGAATTATCTCAAATACAAGGCTTGTTAGAAGACCTAAAACCTAAGATAGTTAAAAGATCCCTAAATTTTGTTGGCTCAGCTTGGAAGTGGATCGCGGGAAACCCAGATCACGACGATTTTGTAATAATTCAAGAGAAGATAAACGATGTTCTAAAAAATAACAATAATCAAGTTGTAATTAATAAAGTGCTTAACGATAGAATAAATAACGTAACAAAAATAACAAACAAAATAGAAGATTTTATTAAAAACAATAGGCAATTTAAATATGAATTCATATCTAGATTACAATATAAAATTAAATTAATTAAAGAAGAACTTACTAATATTAAATACGCAATAAATTTTGTAAAATCAGGTACGATAAACTCAATGATGCTTTTAAAAAAGGATATAGAAATAGCAACTAGAATTTTAGATAAAGAAAAGCTTCCTTACACAACACCAGAAGAAGCCTTACAATTTTCTAATGTTAAAATTATCACAAACAGCACCACTCTCCTCTACATTGTAAATATCCCCATTACAACCACTGAGTCTTTCCAAAAAATAATTGTTAAACCTGTAAAAAAGAAAAATGTCACTATAGAAATAGGAAGAAATGTTATAATAAAACATAAGAATAAGATTTACTCTGTAATAGAAAATTGTAAAAATTATAATACGCTTTCCATATGTAATCAAATGAATCTGGTAGACATAAGCAATTCATCATGCATCCCCAACTTATTAAAAAGCTCCGGTTCAATCTGTAATAAAATTGGTGGACAGCAAGTACCAATTTTTGAAGAAATTATTCCAGGCCTACTTTTATTTAACGACTACAGAGGACCAATAAAAATCGACAACACCACGCAATACCTCAATGGAACATTCCTAATTAAATTTACCAATACCACCATTACAGTTAACGATAGAACATTCACATCCGCTCACATATCAACCACAGAAGTTTTACCAGCCATTCTACAACCAATGCTAAGAGAAGGCCAATACAAAGAAATTATTTCACTAGAAACTATGAGAGAACTGAACATCAATAACACCAAACAGATCGAGCTTCTCGAAACCGAAACCAGAATTGGGAAATGGCCTAGTATTAGCCTAACAACCATACTTTTGATCATTTTACTAATCATCTTAGTACAAAAATTACCAACAAAAAACACAACAGAAATTACAATAGACCAAATTCAATCGCATCCAATGACATCAACCTCCTTACCAACGTTCTTCTAAAAAATGGGTCCTTTAAAGCAAACGAGGTCGTTAGCAATTCAGCGTGGAGGAGTTAACACAAAACGCATTATCAACATATTTTTAATATTCTTTGAGAAACAAATATCAACATACTTTCTCACGATAATGAAATAATGCAACCGCAACGTGACAATTGCTTACTACGTAAACTGCTGACGCTACTAAAATTCATATTTTTCAGATTTCTGTAAAATTATAATTGTAAGAATTTTTGTAACAATTAATTGTATTTTTGAATTTGAATAAAACAGACGCATCTTAAAGTTTGAAAAGTTATCTTTTAATTTTTTTTCTGCAACTTATAAAATTTTTTATTAACTTACATAACCTGTATGCTACGAATATTTATAAAAATACTCAAGTTCAAAACCTGAATATTACGCTGAAAAAGAATCTCAAATCTTTTCTAAACCAGTGCCCTAGGCAGCCTCACCTAGAGAAAAATAAAAGGCTTGATTCACTGAATTCAAAGAAGTAATTTATTAAATCAATTTTCTCTATTTATATACAAAAATTCTAATATCATCAATGCAAATTTATAATAACACCTGTATGAATTACTTAATTGTCATAAATTTTACTTTTCATATTATTGACCTAAATTATTCATGAAAACTGCATAATTAACAATTTTGCAAAATTAACAAAATTCTTTTATATTATTACACAATTAATTATTTCATAATACATTAGCTTACTATTTGAATGGTTGTGTTGTAACTTGATATGTTATTGTTTACATTTAATAATTCTTATAATGTGTGTTACAATAAATTTGCACTGTTAACAAATTAAACTTATAATTAATATTAACCTATATTAAAGAATTTGATGACAAACAAATGTGTAATAAATTTAAATATATGTATATAATTAATAGACAATAGGTTCTTTAACAATATGTATGTAATTCAACTTAAGTTTAGCAAAATTTTTATTATCATATTATGTGGGTATTATGAGTGTTTAACTAATAGATCAATTATTTTTATAATTTTTGAAAAATATGTAGGTATATATTCGGAAATATAAGTAGGTATGTATAATATGTAAGTACATATTCACCCATGTTCCAGATTCCGCTAAAAGTGGAAGTGGAATACGAATTCAAATCCATGCGAAATGGAAAATGGTGTTCTTGATTCCACGCGGAATTATATATTTCGAACATTAATTTCGAATCAGCTGTTACTTGTCATTTGTAGATGAGGCTTTGAAAATATTTTGCATTGAAATAATTTAGTTCTTGAAAGTGTTGTAAAATTTGAAAAATATATTATTTTTTGAAAAAAAAAAAGTGTTAAAAATAATCGTGTTTAATAATTCTACTGTATGTATTACCTTGTTATCAATATATTTCCTTATTTCATGAATATTTTTCACTTGTAACTTTGTTTCTTTACAGTACTTGAATTAACTGAAGAAATTAATTGTAAATACTAATAATGGATAGCGCTCTACTGTATTTAATAAATCAAGGAAACGACGAAGAAAATGCTCTTTATTCTTGTGTTTTCCCCTTTAAAATACATTGAATGTACATATTTATAAATTCATGAGAACCATAATATACAATTACTTACATATTTTAACTTTAATTTTAATTTAAATTTATTCACTATTTATAAAATTTATTTAATAAATTTAAAAAAAAAACTTTACTAATATAATTTTGACTACACAAATACAAACCACGATTGAATTTGACAACTATTATTTCAATTCCACGTACAAAAACATTGCGGAATTGAATTCACGAAAATTTAGTGAAAGTGGAATGCAGAACACCTAATTCCACTTCCGCAACTTCAATTCCGAAAAAGTGGAATTCAGAACATGGGTGATTATGTACTAATAATTTTTAAAATATTTAAAATAAAGTGAACCAGAAGAAGAAAAAACAACTAAAAATATTGTTATATTATGTTAGTAGGTATGTAATGTACCTACAAATTTTATTTTGCAATGAACTTTTCCCTCAATTGTATTGTTATTTAACCCTAGGATTGCCTGATCAAGAATGTCACAAATTTGGCCGTGAGTATACAAATGTATACCATACATTTTATATGGAAATTTAAAAATTTTTTTTTTCAAAGAGCTGTATTTCAGCATCCCATGGACCAAAAACTATTATTTTTATATAGAAATCTTTATTAAGGTGTTCTCTTTAATGTTGTTGCTATTATAGTTTCATATTTTTTCTAGTTTCCGAGATAAAATGGAAAATAGGGTTGAAAATGTTGAACTTCTTAATGGTTTTTCGCGTATTTTGTCCTTTTGGTTGAAAACCATGGCACTTACAGAATTAATGTACATAACATATAAGACAGCTTTTAAGCAATACTTCAGCAAATATTTCAATCCAAAAATATTAGTTTTTGGTTCAGAGGGTGCTGAGATATAGAACTTCAAAGCCAACAATAGATGTTTGCTTTTATGAATGTACAAGAATGTATGGAACATTCACGTTTTTCATGTTATTATGCACTTTATCTTGAAAACTAAAAAAAATAAAAAAATACTGTAAAGAACAATACTAAAAAGAACACTTTGATAAATGTTTTAGTATAAAAATAGTTTCAAGGTCCTAGCTCAAAGGGATCGTATTTTATCAAGGGTCAAAGTCCGCGTGTATACGTTTGTATACGATCAGGCAATCCTAGGTTAAAAAGAATGTAGGTAGGTAAAAATTTTCAACTATTGAAGAAAAATTCATTTTTACAAACATGATTTTCAATAATTAGGTATATCCATTCATAAATATACATAACAGTATAATCTCTATAATTTGAACTAATTTCAAACCGACCTTGTTAAATTTGAAAATTTAGATAGAAAGCAGTTTACACTTTCAACACTACTTTAAACAAAAACACCCCATAATTCTTTAATAAAATTCATTTGCATTATTAAAACAATAATTATACGAAATTGATTATGACGATTTTAAAATTAATTTTTTATTGCAAAAATCAGTGATTGAAATTAGGTACAACATATTTAACTTGGTTTTATTTCATGCTATTTCATAAAGTAAAATCACAAAACACCTCTTTACAAAAATACAGAAACCGAAATTACAGAAATTTAGGTGTTGAAAATATAGAGGTTCAAATTACCGATCTAATACTGTATCTCAAATATAATTCATATTTCATTCCATATTGATCATTGAACAAATATTTCTTCTGTCTTTGTCTATCTTCAGAAAAGTGATATGCATTTATAATTTGTATTTTTCTTTTTACACATTTTCTTAATCCTTCCTACTTTTCTTATCTTCTTTGAAAATAAACAAAAGTCAGCTGATATGCATTAGGATATTTAAAGAAGAAGAAATGCAATTTTTGAAGGATAAATCTGTAACAGTTTTATTTTATTAAACAAAAACTTTCTAAACTATTTAAACTAAATTGATAAAATATTTTCAAAAAATATTAAACTGTAAGAAAAAAAAAAAACAATAAAAGTATGTTTATCATTATTACATAAAACATTCATATTATATTTATAATTGATATTGATATTGGTCAATTTTTCTTCTTCTTCTTTGTCTTCTGTCTTTCTCTATCTTCAAAAAAGTGAAATGCATTTATTATACAACTGTATAATTTATGTATTCTTTTTACATATTTTCTTAATTCCTCCTACTAATTCGAAAATAAAAGTTAGCTGATATGCTTTAGGATTTTAAAAGAAGAAGAAAAAGAAAAATACTATTTAAAAATAAAAATCTGTAATAGAATTATTAAACAAAAACTATCTAACTATTTAAACTAATATTAATAAATTATTTTAAGAAAAATTAAACTGAATAAAAATTATAAACAAAAAATAATTCAAGTCATTATCAATCACATAAAAAACATTTATACAGTTGTAAAAAATATATATATGTATATGCATACTCATAGCAATTCATATAAGCATATTATTACACATACATATAATGATCGTATGGATAATGTAAACAAAATTGCAACATTATACAAAATTATCGAATTTCGAAATCAACGAAAAAATCAAAATTTTAAATTCAAAAATGAGCTTTACTATTGGAATTACCTGGTTACGCCATCTATTATTTCTTGGAAAACTAAAATTTTATAATTTTAAAAAAAATGTAAACTGGAATCTCTAATGCTTTTATATACTTTTTGTTGTTTGATTCCAGCACAGTAAATTATATAACAAATATTGTTGCTACGGCAACATTACAAATTACTATTTATACTTTTGAATTTTTTTCGTTTTGAATAAAAATATTTTCAAATTTAGTGAAATGGCCTGCAAAGTGACCACCTACAGCTTACAATTTTCAACCGATTTTCATGAAATTTTGAATATAGATAGGTTTAAAGGAATTGTGGTCCTTAAGCGAAACATATTTTTAAAAAAGTCCTTTATTTCGAAAATACAAGGGTTCAAAGTGAGTCAGTTTTGCGATTTTGGGCCTTAAAAGTGACCACCTACAGCCTACATTTCTCAACCGATTTTCAGGAAATTTTGAATATAGTTAGGTGGAAGGGAATTGTGATCTTTAAGCGGAACACATTTTTTAATTTTGATCCTTAAATTTTTTTATATTCGATTTTCGAAGGTACAGACAAAACAAAAATTCACTCAACTTTTCACACATTTTTCATGTATTAAAACGTTTAGATATTATGTTTTTTTCTTATAAGATTTAAATTTAACCTTTTTTAAAAAGTTTAAAATAAATTCCAAGGAAATTGGCTACGTAGTTTAATTATTATAAATAAAACAAATTGTTAATTTTTCATAAAATTTTATTACTAATTTTTCTCATCACAGGATTTTTTTTGCATACCTTTAGGCTGGAATAAGAATGACACAGATAGTATAAACTCTATAAACGCGATGCAATAAAAATTGCGATTGTAGGGTAGTATGTGTGATGATAAAAAGTACGTAAGCAGCATGTAAAACTTTTGTTGTTTACTTAGGCCGCACATTGTATTGTATATAAATATTATAAATATACGAAAAAATTTTTATGTAAAATTCAAAAATTTTGAGTTATTTTATTTTTTTAAATTTTTACATGGAAGGATATGTGACTTTTGAACTATTATATCTCAGGCTGTATTGCATCGATTTGAGTCAAATAAAATGCACTAAGTCAGAAAATAGTTCAAGAATTAAAATGTTTACTTTTTTCAAGGATCAAGGTATGAACCAAGGAGGGCCCCATTGAGGTGAAAGAAAAGTTGTTTGTCGAAGGGAGTTTTGTAGAGGTGTTGTAGGTGTTTTTATTTCGAATGTTTGCTACCGAAAATTATAGATCCCCAAAATACAATCTGTTTCTTAATTTACCTCTTCATCTAATTGAATTTCCTTTTATATTGCATGAGTATAATTTTTTATATGATATGATATATTCATACAGTTTGTTCAAAATAATTGTGTTGTCAGTTTTACAAAGTGCATAGCGTTTATTTAAAAATTATTTAGCAAATTAGTCAAAAATTAGGCTACAGCAAAGATTTCATAAAAGAATGAAAACTATTCAACGTAGGTAAAATTGTACGTACTGTGTGGAAAATAATGATTAGCCAGTACCAGACCTGTCTTCTTTCAGCTTCAATAACCGGTTTTTTCTGAAGACAGAAGGCGAGTTGTAGTACATTTTATCTAAAAGTGTGAAGGTACTGGCCATTGAGAAGAAACAATAACAACTTCAGCATAGCATAGCATAACAGCTGGATGCTAGCTAGTAGCTGTAGCCTGTAGAACAAAAGAAAAGATGTACTTGTACACATTTTACCATGCAATATGATCGCTACCCAGTTAACTTTGAACATATTTTTGATATATTAAGTTTGTATTCTTAGAGCACGAGAACATATTCTGTTGACATTAAGATTAAATGGTGAACTGGGTTTGAAATTTTTTCAAATCATGTACACCAACACTTAGAAGAAATTTATTTGCTTGTGTTGATGAAGACACAAATACATTTCAGACGATGTTGTTGCTGTTTTCGAAAAAAATTTTCACTAAATTTGGCTTTTAAATAAATTTAATAAATAATGAATAAATTTAAATTTATTTTAAAGTTAATGCATATTATTATTCTAGTATAATTATGTATTTCCATAAATATATTTAATGTATTTTTAAAAAACACCCAAAAATAAAGAGCAGTTTGAAATATTTGTGAATTTTATAGACAAAAATTCTGAACTAATAAATAATTATCAAAAAAAAGAAAAAAGCAAAGAAGAAAATAAAACTTTTATGTGAGAATTTAACAACAGCTGATTCGAAATAATTGTTCGAAATGTTTAATTCCGCGTGGAATCTAAAACACCATTTTCCATTTCGCATGGATTTGATTTTGTATTCCACTTCCACTTTTTGCGGAATCTAGAACATGGGTGAATATGGGACATTTTGTTTTTTGGAAAAAAATTAATTACAGATTATAGAAGAAAAGAAATTATTTTTTTAACCTTAAGGTGACTCGATGGGTACAGGTCCTGTGGTACCTGGTGTACCTTTTACATTTTAAAACGAAGATTTTTCGCGTCCAAAAAATGATAGAGAGTTGAAATTTCGTCACATTCAATAATTTGTCGAGCCAAAGGTTTGCTGGAAATTTGAAAACCCCACCATTTTTTTTTCATCAAATTTTTCGGCAATTTTTTTTTACACCCTTAGCGGACGGGATAGGTACACCTGTACCATAAACTAAGATACCCAGATGAGTAAATACTAAATAGGAAGAAAAAAAATGATGTATGAAAATAAAAATTCTTAAAAGCTTTAGAATAAACTTTCGTGGTACAAATAATAGAAAATATAAATGTGTGTTGTGAAATGCGATTACGCATTTAATATTGAATAAAATTAAAAAATATTGTTTTGCACATTTTGACTTTGTATGAAAAAAGTTAAAATGTGCGTGACGTCACTCATATAATTTAAATGATTCGAATTTCATAGTTTTTAAATATACATAGGGGAAAATGCCCAATGAGGCGTTGGCTTTATTCTACTCTATAATGTATATGTGAATTTTTGCTATATATATTTAGAAATATATGTTATCTTTGCAATGCGTGGATGGTTTATCATTACAAATTCTTATTTTAAATATAATTCTAATAAATGTGAAGTGCCACAAAAAATGGCATTTTTCTCAACGTTTTCGTTCAGGAGATCTATAAAAGCAATAAAAAATATTTTTTATCTTAAAATTTAAAAAAAAATCATTTTAATTCAGTTCAAAATGAAGGGCTCGTTACTGTCTCTTTTCAGGGGCTGGTTGCTGATCTTCACAAATTTTGAGTTATTTTCTTAATTTTAATAATTTTATTGAAATAAAAACATTTTTTTTACGTTAAATTGAAAATTTATTTTACTCTTTATTATTTAATAAATACTTTAAGCGTGGTATAAGGAGAAGGCTAAAAATTTTCCTCAAGAGTGCTCGTTACTGGGTATTCTACCCTATATATATACAATATGGGATACATAAATGCATAATAATATATAAACCCTTGAAGTAAAAAAGCATCCCAGCGGCGATATTTAATATTGATGACATTTTCCTCAATGTTGTCATCAATGAACAAGACAAATGAAACAAATAGAACAAATTTAAAATATTATGAGTAATATATAAAAACGTAGTTTAAGCATGTTTCATTTATTGATTTTTTAAAGTCATCGATGTTGTCATCGAAAAAGTCAGCTATGTGATGTAAGAACAATACAATAGAAATCATAGTTGATAGTTCTACCGTACAAAGGACAATCGCGTCAATTACATTTTCACTCATTTTGACTTAGATATATTTATGATATAATATATAGTTATACATATGAACTAGTGAAAAAATTAAATTATATATATAATATATAATATATAGACATATTTTTTAATAGAGAATTTTTCCTTCAGTTCATATATATAACTATATATTATATCATAAATATATTTAACTCAAAATGAGTGAAAATGTAATTGACGCGATTGTCCTTTGTACGGCAGAGTTGCTGTCTGCTACTATGTACTAAGTAAGTCTGCTACTGGTAAGTAGGTAATTCTATGTTGTCAAGGCATAAACGCATAAACCTAAAATTGCATTTTTAGACATGCCGTGGTTGTCTGCTATGATGATTGCTATGAAGAAAAAAGCTTTTTGTCTGCTAGTGAGTTGTCTGCTACTACAAACAACTTGTCCAACTTTTTTATACAGCATTTACTCATCTGGGTATCTTAGTTCATGCCTGTACCATAGTATATTGTATACAGAGTGTCCCGTTTGGTTTGCATTGGGTTGATACCAGTGGTAGGTCTCATCGAGAGAAACCAAAATTCGTACTAGTGGGGGGTGGTGGTGGTCAACTTCAACGCGGTTTGCGGGGTACGGAGGGTTAACGATTTTGCGACTTTTTTTGTAAAACACTCTGTATTTTCGTTTTCACTTATTGTATAGCAGTAATACGTTATTTGAAAAAAAGGGAACTATTTGCCCTTTAAACTAACATAAGTACCATCTCTTCATTCCCCTTACCCAAGAAATTATTAGCGATCAATTTATTTGCAATTTTTCACCTAAATTTTTGGAAAAACCGGATGATTTCTCGAAAAAGCTCATTATTATTACACTTTGTTACAATAAATAAAAAGCACAATTCTTTTTCTACAAATTAGTTTCTCACGGTATGACTCTATCTGCCTTGGTTCAGATGCTACAGCCTTTGGAACTAGGTGATATTTTTCACTTTTTGTGAAAAACGTGCGCCAATTGAAAAGATGTAAAAAAAATTATTTGCTGTGATATTTCTTCCAGATTCTCGATATTTGATCAACAAATCCAACACCGTACGTTCACCAGCGTTGGCTTGTTGCTCCGTTCCTCTTTTTATCCCTTTAGGTTTAAAACTACACTTACAATATGAAGGTAATTAGAAAAAAATCAAAAAAAGAACAAAGGAATTTACACTGACTTTTTTGCATCAGATGTGAATTATTTAGTAAAAAAAACTAATAGAATTTCAAAATACGCTTATTTTATTCTTTTTTATTTAAACAATTATTATTATTTCACTTCGATCGGATTATTGATTTTTGAGATATAGAGATAAGGCCTTTATTATGATTTTCGTCAAATGATCGAACAGCGTTCGATTTCATACCAATATCACCTGTTTCTTGATTTATCTTTTCATCTAATTGAATTTTTATTTAATTTTATTTGATTCGTGTTGTTGTTTCTTTTATCATTCCCAAGGATAATACTTCCTTGTACTCTTTTTCTTTTGGAGTTGGCTGTAAAACTGGTGGCAATTTTTTAAGGGTTGACACTTCTTTTGATATAAAAGATCTGCCATTGATTGAGATAGTGACATTGTGAAATTTTAACAGAAAGGTTCCGTTGCTTCATTGAGCATTATTATTCCTTTGATATTTCTTCGATTGTTGGGATGTGATGATTGTTGACTTTGTCACATGTCGCATTTTGGCTTTTCAAAAGTTTAGGAAAGCAGGTGGAATTACTTATTTCACGATCATTTCTTCATTGCATATTGATGGCTCATTAAGTGTTTCACAATCTTTTTTTATTCCAAAAATATGTTTTTCATTTACTAAAATGTCATCATAAACTAAATCATTTATTACATTTTTAATTTCAATGGGCTAAAAGTTTTTCATAAATTTCTGTTTTTGTTAAAGGTATAGAAATAATATAAAGTAAACAAGAGTTATTAGTGATTCTTTTAACTTTTGAAAAATTTAATGCTTCCTCAGGTCTTGAGTAGGGTAAGTTTTCTATATTTAAAGTATCGGTAACAATTTGTAATTCTTTTTTTGACAATATTAATGAATTTATTATTCCTAATTTAGCCCAATGAATAGCATGCTTAATGTTAACTATTTCATTTTTAATAATTCTAAGGGCCTTACTAATAAACATTTTTTAGTTTTAAAACTAAAATAGTTTCGGCTTGAGAATCAGAGTATGCTTTCAAATTCTTTATAAAATGTAGAAATAAAATATTAACTTAACATATTTTGTATAGAGTTTCAAAGCACACTCTGATTCTCAAGCCGAAACTATTTTAGTTTTAAAACTAAAAAATGTTTATTAGTAAGGCCCTAAGTTTATAATGAATATTAAAAACTAATTGATCATTTAATCTGCTATCCTTATGAACCAAATTTATAATTTCGTTAGAGATTTTAGTTATATTATTTATTCTATCATTCAGTAATTGATTAATAATTTTACCTGTTTGTTATTATTTACTAAAGTGTTGTTAATTTTGTTTTCTATGATTTCAAAATCGTTATGGTCGGGAGTTCCAGCAATTCATTTCCAGGCACTAACAATAAAATCGAATGACCTTTTATTTCTGTGAAATTTCAAATCATTCAGCATTTCATTTATTTGCACTAGGTCGTGACAAAAACCATATAAATACCATACCATTGATGTAATTTTATAGTCATTGGTCGTGATTAAGATGAAGATAAGAAGGATGATTTTCTGTAATTTGGGTTCGTATAACGTTACTGATAGCTTTTAATGCCTGTATCTATGTAATTTTCAATTTCGACTATGTGAATTAGCTTAAAGTTTCCGTTTTTTATTTTGGCGTCACCTTGGTTATAGTAATTATTTGTGAATTTGAATAATCAAGAATTTGTATTTCCCCTAGAGCTATGCTAAACAGGAACCTGAAAAGTATAAAGGAGGTGTATTAGTTCCTAATAAGGCTTTTGTGAATGATTTTTCCTGATTCTGTTAAAACTGTTGTTTGTCTGTTTTCTTTCACTTTTTCCTCTCTAAACCTAACCGTTAATTTGGAGCCTAAACGTTTATTATGCTTAACGTAAATAATTTGTCCCGGTTCATACGCTTTTATAGGTTTGCTATTGATATTGTGATAATTTATGTCTTTATATTGTTTTGTTTTAATTTTTCTATATTTTCTAACCTCAGTTTTTCGAACTGTTCTGGACTTATGTTTGGAATTCTACCTAGGAATAATTCTATTGGTTTCTTTTTAGTGACAGAATGAATGGTATGGTTGTACTCGTTTATTGATCTGTTTAAAAGTTCTTCGAATGTACGAGCTACATTTTCAGATTTAAGACATCTCATTATTTCAGTCAGTGTAGAATGAAAGCGTTCTATTTGTGCGTTGACTTCGCTTTTATATGGTGGAGCTTTAAATAATATAATGGAAATAATATAGTAAGTCTAGTAACGGGTTTTTTATGTTTTCGACGGCTCTAGATTTAATAATTTTGGCTTGTGCAAATTTTGTAAATTTGTCGATGGCAGTCAGCACTAGTTGGCTTTCTGTAGAATAAATATCTATATGAAGTATTTGTCCAGGATAAGTTGGAATAGGGGTTGAGTTAATGATTTGGTTATTAGGGTGTCGTTCATATTTATTTTCTTTACATATGGTACAACGTTTTGTGTGAAATTTGATTTTTTTGCTCATTCTAGGGAAGTAGTATTTTTCAAGTATTTGAATTCTATTTTCATCGGGATAACGATGTGCTCTGCGATGTGTGTCTAAAATAATTTCGTCCTGTATTAAATCGTTAGGTACATCTTCTATCATTTATCTTGTTTATGCGAAGCGTTACTTCGCATTAACTCACTCCGTCTTGACTTAATACGGATGCATAAACCAAATTTCAAAACGCATTAAAGCTCTACGTCGTTTTGAGTTAATACACTATTAAATCCGCATTTAAAATTTATTTCGTTTTTAAAATGTGCATAAACACTTACTTCGTTTTAAGTGAATTGTCATATTTGACATTTCAAAATAGTGTTGGTAAGCCACAAAACATCGATATGAGGTTTTAGAGTAGTGTTAGTAACGTTACGTTAAATTTTCAAATAACATTTAATGTGCGGTTATTATTAATTGTAGAATCAAGTAAACAAGTGTTATTTAGAGGCATAAAAAGATTAAATTTAAAAAAATAACATTTTTTTCTGTGTTTGAAAAAAAAGAAGATATTTTCACGAAGAGAGAAGTTACTGGCATTCGAAATAAATCACAAAAATTTATGGTGATAACACTGTATGAACAACAACACCAGAACAACAAATGACATTACTCAAAACGTCTTGAGTGGGAACGAAATGTTATACTATGCATAAACATCAATCAAAGTGTATTATCTCAAAACGATGTTTAAAACGTTTTAGCGTTAAAACGTTTTAACTGTTGTGCATAAACAAGATAATTGTTTGAGTATAACGTATGTTAAAATTCCTGAAATGCAACGGGTAAATTTCCTGAATTTTCCCCATTATACGCTCTTCTGTTTTAAGGCCGTTGATTGTATTCGGGTTGAGATTTTTCTTGAAAATGTCTATTATGTCCATGTCAGAATAGCATGGGCGGGTTATTATATGTCTGGTGTATTTTGGGAAAGTATTTTGCACCGTATAGCTTATTTTTTCTCCTATCTGTAATATTATTTGATTTCTGAAGACATTGATTGGTGTTTCTACTGACGGTATCAGATTATGTGAAGAACTTTCATCACTATGTTGTGTTAAAGTTAAAGAATTTACTTGAGGATATCTTGAAAGTGCATCAGCAACAACGTTAGATTTTCCTGGTTTATATTTCAGCTCGTAATTGTATTCTTCGAGAATAGCTTTCCGTTATTTCATTTTTGAATTTGTGTTTTTATTGCTCAGTGCATAGGTAAGTGGTTGGTGATCAGTAAAAATATTTACTTTTTTTGATCCTTAAAGGTAGTTTCTAAGTGAATTCAAAGCCCAAATTATGGTAAGCATTTCTTTCTCATTTGTTGCATATGACTCTTCGGTTTTGTTTAATGTTCGTGATAGGTCTGTTATTTTGGGATAAAACAGCGCCTATGGCGTAATCAGAAGCATCTGTAGTTAGGTCGAAATCTTTGTTAAAATTTGGGTGAGAAAGAATCACTTCCTGTGAAGTTGGAGAACTTTTTATACTTTTGAAAGCTTCAAATGCGTCTTCATCTAATGTAATAGGTTTATTTTTTGATGCACTTTTGGACACACGTCCATCTTCCCCTCTTAAAAGAGATGTCAGGGGCTTCGCCAATTTAGCGTAGTCTTTGATAAAACGACGATAGTAGCCTGACATACCTAAAAATGATCTAAGATCTTTTAATGTTTTAGGAGTTGAGAATTTAGAAATTGCTTCAACTTTTTTTGAATTAGTTTTAAGTCCATCTTTTGAAGTTATAAACCCAAGGAACTCGACTTCATGTTTCAAAAATTCACTTTTGTCAAGTTGAATTTTCATATTTGCTTTTTCCAGCGTTTCGAAAACTTTTTTGACGTTGTCAAAGTGTTCATTTTCCGTTCTACCAAAAATAATGATGTCATCTATATAAACATAACATCTTTTACCAATATGGTCGCGTAAAATGTCATCAAGAGCTCTCTGAAAAATTGCTGGTGCATTCTTTAAGCCGAATGGTAGGCGGGTGAACTCGTATTTACCATTGTTTACTGAGAATGCAGTCTTTTCAATGTCAGATTCTCTTAACGGAATCTGGTGAAAACCGCTTTTCAGATCGATGATGGTAAAGTATTCGTTGGAACCAAGATTGGCTAGAACATCATTAATTTCGGGAATTGGGTATTTGTCTGCTATTGTAATACTGTTAAGCTTGCGATATAATCTATGACGAGCCTGTTTTTTTTCGCCGGAAGCATCTTCTTTCTTTGGAACAATCCATACTGGGGAATTATATGGCGATTTCGACGGTCTAATTATTCCGTCCTCAAGTAGTTTTTTTATTTGTTTTTCAACTATATCTTTTAGACAAATGGGATAAGGGTAGGTCTTAGAGTAAACAGGTTGGTCTGTTGTTGTTCTGATTTCACCTTTTACTCGTGTGGTATACGTCAATTTTTCGTTGGGATCGGAGAACAAAGTAGGGCAGTTTTTAATTATTTCGTTTAATTTTATTTTTTGATCGGCAGCAAGATGTGGTGTTTTTGTTGATGTTGTTCACTAAATATGAAGCATGCTGTTTTAAAGGTATTTTCGAGCATCCGTTTATTATCATGTAGTTTTTGTCTGTGTGAATTGATGCGCCTAACTCTTTCAAACTGTCGTTGCCGATAATGCCATCAAAAGTAGTCAGACTTGGAAGGAGAAAAAATTTGAGTTTTCTCTCGAAGCCAAAGGGGTCAATAAATGCATGATGGGTTATTTTTATATTCCCTGTTACTGAGTTTGCAAGAAATGGCTTGATATTAGGAATTGGATTTCGTATAAATCGCGGTTGTACGTAATTTTTGTTAGAACCTGTATCTATGAGGAATTTAAAACTTCTTCCGCTCTTCGCAACATGTTCAAAATAAGGAAACGAAGAGCTTTCTAGTCTAAAAAATGAATATCGTTTACTTGGTCCAATTCGGAAGTATCACCACCATCTTGTTCAACTATTTCGTTGTAGTTTGAAAGTTCTTTCTGTTTATATTGTTGTAGGGAGTCCATCCGAATTGTTTCTGTATTATAAACTTTTTGAGATTTTATGGGCTGCTGAGGAGTTCTAGCTGACAGTGGACGTTTTGCAGTATGTTGTTGTTGTATGAAGGGCCTGTTAATATAATTAGCCTGTCTGGTACGTATAGATTGATCAACCTCCATCGGCTCCGCCTGAGGTTGATGAGACTGTCCTTGTAATTGGAAATATGTGTTTGTGTTTAGTGGGTTGTATTGTAATTGTAAGTTTTTGTTTAAGGTGTTTGAGTTATGGTATTGTTTTGGGAATAATGGAGAAGGATACGCCTGTGGATGGTGCAGAAGTTGTGGATATATGTTGTACTTGTTAATAGGTTGAACGTGTGGTTTAGGACGTGAGGGTGAAAATGTTTGATTTCGAAAACTGCCATGACTGTGTTGAATACGGTAATGAACATTTTCTAATTTTAGGCACAAGTGTAAAGCTTCTGGTAGGTCTCGTGGTCCTCTCATGCTGAGAAGGCGGGGTAGGGGTGTTATAAGATTCTAATGCATTATCTGCATTACCTGTAATTTTATTTCTAATTACACTTAAAATACCGTAATATTTCGGGGTTCCTTTTAAACTTTCATAAATTTTAAGAATTCGGTCGACACTTTTTTTTCAAGAACTAAATTCTCCTGGTTGGCCAGAAAACTCTCTTAAGCTTTTGACAACATCAGTGATTTTATCCATTTCATTCAGATTTCCTGACAAATTGACGTACTGATCGCGATGGTTATCGGTATTGGATTTTGAGTTGGACATATTACAAATCATTTGCTCGTTTTCACTTCTTACCACCTCACTAATGATTTTTTTTAGTTGAGTTAAATCAAACACATTTGAAGAATTATTTTGATTGGAACCGCTTGCATCAGTGAATGCATAGGGTTTAATATTGTTGTCTCTATCAGTCATTTTGAGTTTGTTTCAAAGAATTAAAACTGAGATTCTTATTTATTTATTATTATTATAATTTTATTATTATTAATTTTTTTTTTCTTGAGGAAACTTTTTCTTAAATTTTACAAAATTTTTGTTGAAAAATTAGGACTGTAGAGAAAATGATCAATTTTAATTTTTGTGTGAATTCAACTTTTATTCAGAGAATTTAAAGGAGTTCAGATTAACATTAAGCCTAATAGATTTCAATTTTACAAAATTCAGTTCTTCTTATTTAATTTAAAAGTATTTTGTTACATATAAATTTTTCTTTTTATAATATAAAGATTATTTTCTTTTTATGTTTATTTATTATTTTTAGTTTCAAAAATTCAACACAATTTAATATAATTTTTCAATAATGTTATAATATTCAACTTAAAAATCAAAGATTCGTTGCTTTTCGTGTACAAAAGAAAAATTTTTAAAACGACTAATACACTTTTTGTCAAAAAAAATAAAAATCTTTATTAATTTTTTTCTTTCGTTTTAATGTTTAGAGAAAAAAAAATTTATGAAAATTCTTGATTTATAAATTTTTCTTCGAGATAATATGATGTCTTTTTTTTCTTATTTTTGTTATATTATTTATTTTGTTATATTTACTTGCTGAATTTCAAATAATTTGTAGAATTTTATAACACCATTGTTTATTTATAAAAAATGCATTTAAGTTGAATGAAGTGTTACTACAAAGTTTTTATATTATCCTTTAAAATATTTGTTGAATTAAATTTAAAATTTACCTACTTACTTTAAAAAATTGAAAAAAAAAACCGTTCAAATGAATGTATATAAATTTCCTATTTGAAAAAAACAAATGTTTTTTTCCTGTTTTTTCCGCTTTTTTGGAAAAAAACCGATAAAAAGCAACGGGTGAATGTATTTTTCATTTGTGCAAAAATCCGGAAAAATATCAAAAAATCCAACGAAATTGTTTTTTTCATGCTTTTTTCCATCTCTATTTTTTGATAATAAAATTGATTGGACTTACATGTAAAATAAATTGGAAAGTATCATTTCTTGTCCCTTTTTTCCTTACTTTTGATGACCGTGACCTCCGTCTGATCAGGCGGCTGTTGTTGAATATTTTTGGTGTGGTTAACCCTATTACTCAACTTCGTTTTGTCCTTTTGGTTAAAGGTGACTCCGGGGCCTCTTTTCCTGATGAATTACGACGATTATGAAGTGAGTGTTAATTTCTCAACAAACGAATGGTTATTTTATTGAGAAATGCGCTTGTGAATGATTACACTTAGCACTTTGTGATAAATTATTATTAAAGATATTAATTAATTATTTTTGATTCGATTTTTTTTCTTTTATTTATTATTTTTCTTATTATTAACTGTACTTATATTTATATTAAACACTTTAAATAATTTATCGCACTTCCATTTAACTTTTTTACTTTAGCCACGGTCCCTGCTCGGGCGCCAGTTAAAAATTTTAAGAAGGTGAAAAGAAAAAAAACACTTTTTGAATTGATCCAATTTATTTGGTATCCAATCTTAAACTTAAACTTAATTATAATTACAATTACGATTATTAAAACAAAAATGTTCACATCATCAAAATTTGATTTTTTTGCATTTTCGATTATTATTTTTATAATTTCAATTTTTACAATAAATTTGCTTGAGTTTACAATTTTAATTATTATTTATTTTAACTTGATTTTATAAAAATTGTTCTAATGATCAAAAAGAATAATTTAAATAATTAATTTGTTATATTAAGAAAATTTTATAAAAAAATGATGAAACACCGGATACGCGTGTTCAAGTGGACTTTTAGATTTAAGGTGATTGCACCTGCTGATTTTGTTTTAATGTTGTACATACATATGTTAACTTATATTCATCTCTTTCAAACGCCGTTCAGTTGAAGTTTTCGATATTTTTACACCTTTTTTTCTAACTTACTTAATTTGATCAACTGTTTCTGTTGGATAATTCAATAAAAGTTTGCGAAGTAGGTACTTCATCCTGGGGCCTTACTATGAGAATCGATTTCGTTCGTTAATTTACGATAGTGAAAAGGAAAATGTAATAAACGATAGTCGTTTCAATTTCGAAGTTCCATTTTTGTTCCAAATTTCATTAAGTTTTGTTTATTTTCAATTTGTAATGTACATAATTTGTAGACGTTTTAACCGTGATAAAAACAACGCTATCAAATGAGTAAACGTAGAAATTACGAAAATTGCGTTTCTTTTTCAATATCGTTTTTTATAGTAAGGTGTTCGTTCGTTAATTTTAACGACCTCGTAAGTGATAGTAGGAATAATATAGAAACGCTTGTGTTACGAACGAAATCGATTCTCATGGTAAGGCTCCTGTTTGTCACTATACTTTATTTAACAATTAAAGTCAGTACAGGCAAGATAGGCATACTTTTCTATACTCTTTTACATTTCGTTTGTATAAATCTGTCTCGTGTGTGGGGTGATCAGATCTCAATTTCAATCGAGGGAAATCTTTTAAATTAAATATTACCAAGGCAAAAAACTCATCGGGTACTGCCTCCATAAGCACAGTACTGACTTTAATTGTTAAATAAAGTATAGTTTTTCTTCTAGCACCTCTTCACAGTTTTTTTTATCCACTTTCAAATAACCATTTATTCTACTGTTTGACCACTTTGGTCCGAATTTATGTCTCGACAAAAGCACACACCGTTTTTTCATTAAAATCAACATTTCGAACCAAATAGTGTCTCACGCCATATGCAAAACAAAAGTAACTTATAAATGTCCTCAATAATGGTTTTTCCATACATACGAGGGTTTCCAAGAAAACTGTACTGTGGCGTTACTTAGGGGCCATTTCCATTTTATTCCTGTCGTGAACAAAAATATCTCTCGCAACTTTGTTTACATTGAGACAGTCGAAAGTCAATATTTTCTTCTTGAATAAATGTCTAGAAAAAACTGCCGTAAAAAAAATGTCGGATAGGATTACACTGTACCAAAAACAATATTTCATGGAATTTTTTTCAGCAGTGTTTACATTATATGACACAATTTAAAAGCAATTTCTTGCTTGAATATTTTGAAAATGTCATGAATAATCTTCACGACAGAAAACTTCCCCTTATGAACCCAGCCCCAGCTGTATTTGTTGAAATTTCAAAGCATACTATGTATTTTGATAAAATAACAAAAGAACAATTACAAGAGAACTAATATATTTTGAGTTAGTCCGTGATGTAAGAATGTTGTATAGATCTTTATAATTTGTCTTGAAATTATTAAAAAACAATTATTCAAATAAAAAAATTAATATACCACGTTTTTAAGACCTAAAAACTTCGGGTGCTTTCAACAGATTTTCTATCCATTCAACCACTTTTGGATAATATGTACTTCACTACGCCTCTTTTCTAAAAAAAAACCGGTTCACTGACATTGGCACGTTCATTGAACACTTCTAAAAACTTCGGTTTGAAAATCAAGTAGGTATGTGCGAGTTCGAGATCGTCAATTGACGATATTCAGCTTAAAACGTTGTATTGCTGAATTTCGTCAATTCGTTCGTTCGTAAACGTCAACGTCATGCAAAAACTTGCAAATACGGCAGTGAAAAAAATTATACTGCAACATTCAAATCTAATTTGTTTGACACAAGAGACTTGTTGTTTTAGAAAAAAATGGAAGAAAGCAGTTTGAATATTAGAAATATTAGGTAATTATTGCATTTAAATTGTATTTTTTTATTAACATATGTGTAATATAATATGTATATAAAAAATTATAATTAATATAATATATTTATTTATTACAGTAAGCATATCCCAAGTAACAAGAACAAAATTAAGTAAAATACTTTCTTAGCTTTCTCAAGCACTTTTAAATTCACCTATTCAAAAATATTTTTTTTTTGTTTTTTTTTTTTTGATAAAAATGTTTTCGAAGTAATTAGGAGAGAAAATAAAAAAATTCATAGCCTGATTTTACTATTTTAGCAGGATATTCAATGTTTGTTTTCAACAAAAAAAAAAAAAAAAAAAAGAAGTGAGAAAACTGAATCAAAATTTTAATTTTATTTGTGATTGTAGAGCAGTATCTTCTTTTTTCTCAAAAAAAAAATAATTTCTATTTTTCAATTAATTAATAATTCAAATTATTATATAAATTACTTTTTTTATTCCTCCTAATGTCATTATTATTATTTTGTTATAGGAAAAAAAAAATATGCATGTAGTAGTTTAAAGAAGAGTTTTATCGAATCGAATCCAAAAGATCAATTCTACTTTCTTTTGAAAAAAAAGTCGAATCCTAACAATTCTAATAGCTTTGATTTGGATAAGTAGTACTTTTGTTTGAAATTTGTATCACTTTTATAAAATAAGGATTTCCTTACAAAAGTTTTGTATTTTTGATAAGCCATACTCAGGATGTTTAAAATCATAAAATTTTCAAAAGCGAATTTATATTGTATTTTTATCCAGTTCTGAGCTATGTATAAAGTTTCAAGTCTCTTTCTCATGAGAAAGTTGGTTTAAAATCAATTTTTACATTTGTACCGAACAGACAGATAAGAAAGCACGCTAATAAAAACGTTTTAATTTTATTAATAAAAATTATATTCATTGTTATAATTCAGAACTGGGATATTGTAACTTGTGTGATGAATAAATAAATAAAAAGTTATTGAAATTTATAGAAAGTGGTTTATCGGTGGGGCGGACAAATGAAGCAGATTTCTTGGTAGTGTTGTCTTGAGGATAAGTTAAGACAATAAAGATTCTTCTGGCAATAAAATGGACTTGAGGCTGAGATTTCCGAAGACTGGGAGAACGTTTTCTTAATTTAACAAAATTTAACTGCTACTCTTGTTTTATGCCCTAAACACAATATACCGACCAACGGACGACGAATTGTTTCTATACTTTGGTTGCAGGTACTATGTTTTATTGTTTCGGTGAATAAAAAAACAAAACCAAAGAACAATTAATTTTGTTATAACTAAACAAAACTAAGCAGTAAGCACCACTCACCAGCTACCAAGAAAAATGTATGGTTAAGTAATTTAGTGTTAAGTACACAATTGCGACCAGATGTATGTGAAAAGACATTATTTGTGTTGAAATTATTAAAAAAATTACAATTACCTTTATAATTAAAATTTTTCTCTTTATTTTAAATTAACAATAGATTCTTCAAATAATAATTGTGGAAGCTTATTCGATGTTTCACCTGTAAATTCATTTTCAACTTTAAAATTAGCATTAACTTTAGAAAACGTTGCAAGTGTTACATCATCAATTTCAGTTATATTATCGGTATTTTCATCAATTGAAATCGCATTATGATGATTATTGTTATCAACTATAGAAACTATTGGTGTATTTATTGAATTTGTCATTGTATCTGTTATCACAGCTGTTCCTGAATTATTTTCTTCTGATCGTTCATGATCATTTAAGAAATCCAAAAATTTACTTTCTTCAAGCTCAAGACCAAGAGCAGCTGAAGATAATTTTAAAAGCTTATTCTCTGGTGAAATTTGTGGTGGACGGACATAATGAGGATTTTGATAAAATTTTTCACCAATAAATTCTTCATTGTTATTGTGAAACTGGTGTTGTTGGTTATAACTATCAGACATTTGATTACAGTATGTATCATCTTCCACATTTATTTTATCTAGTGTTAGAGATGGAGATATTGTTCTGATTGCTATTGCAGAGTTAATTTTTGTGTTTACGTGCTCTTTTCTGTAATGCTGGAATAAGCGACTACGGGTTGCGTATTGTTTATAGCACATTTCACAGCGTTGAGGATTTGTTTGAATACTTCTAACAGTTTGTGCATTTAACAATTCCTTTGGATTATTTCGAGCAGAAGGCGGTAATTTTTGGCCTGGATGGTTTTTTAAAATATGAATTTTACGTTTTGAATTATTTTTATATGATTTTGTACAATATGGACAGAAAAATACCGATTCAACTTTCAATATTGGTAAATTTAATTCTGGTATTGAATTAATTGAAATTTCAGGATGTCGTTTAACCATGTGATTTATTAACATTCCACGACGTTTAAAACCAAACATGCATTCGTGACATTTATAAACAAATCGTTCATAATCTTTTGCAGAATTTTCTAATTGTGCAGGAAATTCCGATTGTACTGTATGACCTTTTGTCAGAATTTTCTTACAATTACTTTGTAATTTTGATTTACGTTCTGTCAAAGCTTGTTGTTTCTTTTTAAGTTTTTGTTCGTTACGAACTTCTGAATGAACAGTTTCAATATGAGCTTTTAATTTATCTTTACGTTTAAACTGATGACCACATTCAGAACATAAAAAATCTTTTCTATCAGAATGGCAAGACATATGTCTACGCAAAGTGTTCATATGGACAAATTGTCTGCCACAAATTGTACACGGGTATGTAACACCTGGATGAAAGACTCGAATATGTTTCCGCGCAAGATTATAATCACTATATTTCTGCAATATTAGGAATTAATTTCTATTCATACCAATAAATACCAAAAACTCACCTTACCACACAGGTGACAAGGATAAATTCCATTTTTAGAATGCCTTTTAACATGATTTTTCAATTCCAATACTTTTTTAAATGATTCCAAGCAATATGCACAACGAAAATGTTTAGTAATTGCATGATGACTTCGAAGATGAGCAGAAAAAGCTGCTTTTGTAGCACATCTACGATTACATTGAGATTGAGTACATACATATGGCTTTGTTTTGTGTTTCAAATGTAAAAGTCGATGATTCTACGAATAAAAGAAATATATGTATACATGTCATATGTCATGTCCAAAAAAAACAAGCTTTCATAAATGCGTCGTCGACAAAAAAATCATGAGTGCTACCAGGGATGCCAGATTGGGCGACTTTTAGCAAATTGGGCGATTTTCTGTTTAAATTTGCGACAATAATTTTGATTTTGCGACTTGAGACTTATTGGGCGATTTAATTATTTTTTTTTGAGATTTTGGGCTACTTTCATGTTTATTGATTTTGTCGAATTCAATATGGAATAATAGGATAGTAATATGTATTTTATATTACATAATACAAAAATTTATATGGAATTAAATTTTATTTTGTTTAATGTTAATTTTATTTGATTATTTGAAGTGATCATTTTGTTTTTGTTTTTTATTTTTGCAATATTTTTTTTTTGTGATTGAAATGTTAATGTTTTTTTAATTTTTTTTAATAAGAAAAAATGCGTTTCAAAATCACAAATACAGTACAGACGGTTAAGATTGGCGTAAAGTTGCGCTGGTGGGAGAAATTTTGAAAATATTAAAAATATCCTTTCATTTCTCCTTTTTTGAAGAAAACTGCAAAAGAAAATAAAGATTAAATCCTCTACTCAGTAAGCATAATGACTAGCGATCATCTATCGCACACACAAGTCATATCCTCTTTTTAGCTGAAAAAAATAACAACATCCTACCATCCGATGTTGTTTGTATGACGAACGCCATACCATAGCATATAGAATAATAGCAGACAAAGTATGAATATCCAACCAAAGTAAAGCAGGAGGTATATATACACTCATGAAATAAAAAACTGAATTTTTTTTATTTTTTTTAAATTCAATTAGTGGAAATTTCTATATTCTATGGCCATACTACTGAAGAAAAATTGAAATAAAGAATAAAGATAAGTAAAGAAAATACAGGATAACAAAAACAATATGAGTGATCAGTGATGATAAGTATCCTTTTAAAATAGGAAATTCTTATGAATAAGAAAACGAAAATATATGTAAGATCGTGTAAATAATAAATTCCTACCTAAGGAACAAAATGCGAATTTCTCTTTTCAAGAAGGATTTTTGTAAAATGTGATGCTTACATCACAGTGAAATTTTAGTAGAAAGGGTAGACAGATTCTACTGCGCATACTTCCCCTAAGCCAATCTTAACCGGCTGTACTGTACTATAATTTTTAGACAAGATTTTGTTCTCCATATAGTCCCTATCCCTAGAGTTAAAAATACATATTTTAAGTACTTTAAAATGTTTAAAAGAAAAAGCTGCGAATTTGGGCGACTACTTTCCTGATTTTGGGCGACCAACTAACATTAAAATCTGGCATCCCTGAGTGCTACTAACATTACATACGTTGATGTGTGACGACTCGAATGCGTTGGAAATGTAATCAGAGTCGTTCAACTGTGCAGTGCATGCAAGCAGTTGTTGAAATAAATGAACATTATTCGCCACCTTCAAATGACGTCACAATTGGTATGAAATTTAATTAATTTTTAATTTTCAATTAATTTAAATCTTATTTTAAATTTAAAATTGAACTATAGAAAAAGAATTAATTGTCAGAATCAAATATTGAACACTGTTCGTTTTAAAATTAAAAATAAACATCACAATCGCCTGAAAACGATTGATTTCATAATGATTTTTATTTTTTTCGCCGTCAGCGTCGACGACGCATTTATGGAAGCAACTCATGTTAATCAATCGTAGAATGGTATTAGGTTCATTAATTTTATCTTGCTCAATAGTTTTCAGGCGACTGCGACATTGAAGATGGCGAATCCATGTTAATTTATTTTAACAAATGCTTGCATGCACTGCACAGTTGACGACAGGATACACGACAGGAGACTTTGGTATCTAGAGACCGAAAAGTGGTATCTAGAGACAGGAGACTTCATGTATACATTCATGAGACCTGCAAATTTCGAGGAGACCAGTGGTCTTTATAGGTCTCCGGAAACTTTTGGTCTTTTGTCATGTAAACGGCTAAACGATGGTCTCCATTAACTGGGTACTAATTACATAAAACGATCAATCGAAAAATTTGGTTTGTTGTATCGTTTTTGAATTACATAAAACGATGAATCGAGAGAAATCGTTTTCTTTATCGTTATATAATCGACTATAAAATTGTTATCGAACAAGGGAAAGTTTAAAGGAAAGTGTGATATTTATTGTGATTTTGTTAACTTGTGATTTTTAAATTTTTGTTTAGGAGCCTGAAGTAAACTTACGTTGAAGTTTTTTTTTTCAAAAATGTAAGTAGAATAAAGAAATTGTACTTTTATTTTATGTATTATATTCTTGTTATGCAAATAAGTGAATTGTTTTTAAAAATTTTAACAAAAAACTTCACACATCAATATGCTGGAGTTCATATAATATAGTACATGGTAAAAATCTAATCTCTACGACGCATATTTTAATGAGTTTATGAATTCCTCATGTGTCGAATGTGAGGACCACACGAGTGAGGTGTATTAATAAACCTCATGAGGATGAGTTGATGAATTCCTCATGAGTCGAATGTGAGGACCTCATAAGTGAGGAATTACGTTCCCTGTTTAATACTAATGTGTAATACTATCAATTTTTATTTATTTTTAATTTAGTTTATTCACTTTTTCTATTATTATTTTTAAATTAAATTGACATCATAGTATAAACTTTTCAACCGACTTCAAAAAAGCATAATTTATCCATGACTTCAAAAAAAGCGTCATTTATCCATCTTTCTGTTTTACAATAATTTTTATCTTTTATGTTTACTCTCATACAAAAAGTATAGAACTAAATTTGACGTTTACCAAGTCGAAGCGAAGCCAAGGTTTTGTGTTTCCTACTAAATTTAAATGTTACAAATGTCAGTTCAAACGGTTGAATCGGTAAACTATAACGATGAAATCGATTTATAAAATACAAGTTCGATAATCGAATTTTCGTGATCATTTTCATCATCGTTTATTTTAAGTTCGATTGATCGTTTTATGTAATTAGTACCTTGGTCTTAAATTTTTATTGTACGATACCATATTATAGGACTTACTGTTTCAAAATTATTTTGGTTATTAAATGAAATTTTTCGAAGAAGATTCATAATCTCTACCATTAACTCTGCTTTGTTAAAAAATTTTAAAAAACAAGCGAAATTCTTTAAAAAACAATATTTTCATCAATAAAAACGTCAAATCTCCAGAGATCTAAATCTAAGTCGTGTATACACTTAAGAGACCGGACTAAAGAAAACTTCTTTCATGAGGTCTCCGGAGATCTAGTTTTAGGTCTTTTGCAACAAAAGTTTCTTACCGTGTATACACTGAAGATTTTGGTCTCTAGAAAGTGGATTCCTAGACCTTTATGATTACAATTCCAGCGCATTCGAGTCGTCAACGTATGTATGTTGACGACGCATTCATAAAAACACAATATTATATTCTACTGTGCTTATTCTGTGATGCGAAGCGAATGTAGTAGGGTAGCTTATAAATTTTAGTCCAAATTTCAGAACGCTCACTTCCTCAGTTCCAATAAAACATCGCTATTAGTGAAAATTCAACTCACCTTTAGTTTTTCTTCCGAATTAAATTTTCTATAACAACATTTACTTTGATCGCTAATGAAATTACATGTTAATTGCTCTTGGTGGTTTGCTGAATAAATTTTTGTTAAACGCTTCTCAGTTATATGACTGGCAATATGTTTTCTGAGACTATTTGTCGTCATGAAAACTTTAAAACAATATAAACATCGACTAGAACTTCTTTGCATATTCGATAGTTTTTGCTGTTGCTGTTGTTTTTTTTTATTTTTCTTTCTTTTATTTTGTTCATACTTGACTTTTGTTATTATTTCACTTTCAATAGGATCGTGTTTATTCAAATGATTTTGTAAGTCAGTGGATGTTTGAAATCTTTCATCACATTCAAAACAAGGCCACTGATTGTTTCGATTATAATTTTTATTTTTTTCATTCTCATCGACATGATTTCCATCATTTTCATAATATAATTTTAATGTTTCTAAATTGAATTTTTCTGCATATTCTTTACTATAGCCAACACGTAATTCTTCCTTTGGATTAATCAAACGACAACAACGAAAATAAATTTTACCGTTATTGTAATCTTGTATTAAAATAAGATTTTGTTCATCAAATGTTTTTGCCATCCTTACAAATTTCATCCAATTTGATAAATCTATGCAATTAAAAATTTACATTTTTTTAAAGAATAAATAAAACAAATTTTTATTTTAAACTCAGCTATTAATTCTCTTACTTTCATTGGAAATTTCTAAAATCTTGTCATTTTCTAGAAACAACAAAGGATATATACTGCATGAATGAAGACGAACCGCATCCGTTATAGAACAAATTTCTCCCTCAAAAGGACCAAACTTTGCTCGCTCTGGAATCTCTCGTTTCGCAAAAACTATTTGTATTGTTAAAACAACATACAAGTTAATTATCAAAATTACTTAAAAATTATAGTACAGGCCACGAAAACTGTCCACTCAAGATAACACAGGAGAAATTTATTTATGTGTGTAATTAACTTATGTTTTATTGTACAATAGTAAATATCGTTATGTTTTAAGCAAAGTTGGGTTATTTATAAATTGTTGCTGATCAAGACAAACTTTTATCTGGAGGGAAAGCACATAACTTGTTTTAATTATTTTGATTTAAATCAGCTCATTAATTTTTTTTTTTTTTTTTTTTCTTTTTTTTTTTTTTTTTTTTTTGTAGCACAAATATTGAAACGACTTATTTCTGTGTTTGCATTTTTACAAACTTTCAAGTTAATGGTATCATTTCGTAATTCATTTGAAAAACCTTTTAACACCCGTAAAACTTTAAAATACGTACTTTAAATAGATAATTTTTAAACTGTTTTTCAACAAGAATAGTTGTCATAATTTTAGGCTGTTTTTTTACAGAATAACATCCGCAGATAAAAATTAATATTAATTATTATATGGGCTAATTCGTGTATTCCCAAATGAGACCATAATCTCCAGGTCGTTTACACGATAGGATAGAATATTTTAGTCTCCAATTGGTCTCTAGAGACTTAAAGTAAACAAATACCTGAAGACTGGCCTCTAAAGTGTTTACATGAGTAGACTGTTTTAGACTCCAAAATATTGTTATCTGGTATAAAAAAAGAAAAAATTAGTAAAATATGAAAAATATACATACCGCCTTGAATGTTATCTTCATTTTTAACGAAATACAAGTAATTTGATGGAAGACTGGCTCGAGCTCGAGTTTTTACAGGCTTATCAGCTATAAATACTATTAAATATATAAAATATAAATACTACTAAAAATTGTATTTTAAAAAAACCAAAAATAAAATTTCATGTTTTGTAAAATTAATTTTGGACTTACAATAATTTTCATCATAATTTTTGTTTAATTCCTCGCCAACTTCACAAACTTTAGTTGATATTTTTTCTTTAAAATCTAATTTTTCTCTTCTTGAACCAGTCTTGATATTTTTTCCTTTTATTCTTCTCCCTTTTGTTTTATCATTGATGTCATGACATGTTTTTCTTTGATCATTATTATTACCATAATCATTAACCACATTATTTGGTTCATTCATTTGAAAATAAATTTTATTCGTTTTTTTCGACTGGTTTAAATATGATTGTAATTCAGCATCTCTTTGTGTTATATCATTTACAGCTGCCACTGGAAAAAAAATAGGAATTACTAACACATATCTAGGGATCGATTCTAGACAGGAAGCATTCTATTCACTCATCCCAAATCCGAAAACCCCATGTAAATCCGTTCACGTTTACTACCCTAAAACTCTTTCCAAAATTTCAATTACGTCACGAGGAACACTCTCCACAAAGGAATTTAGTCAAGGATAAAGTTAGTAAGTGGATAAAAAGTACATAAAAAATTAAAATTAACTACCTAGCCAAAGGTATTCTCTAATCAGTATTTCTGATAAAGTGAAAAAAAAATTAGGAAAACAATAAACAAAGCCTATTACAATTTATATTTTTGTATTATATACATATTACATAGTTATAAAACCATGCTCAGATATTTTCTAATAACATAGTTTTGAGGAAAACGAAATTTTAGTTTGAAACAATAAAATTCTTTACAAAATAAAAAACAACAGAAATTATTTTTTGGCTAAATGGAAAAACATCCTTTTTTCTTTTTGGATGTCAGTACAGGCAAGATAGGCATACTTTTCTACATTCTTTCACAAATTGTTTGAATAAATCTGTCTCGTGTGTAGGGTGATCAGATCTCAATTTCAATCGAAAGAAATCTTTACAATTAATTATTACCAAGGGAAAAAACTCAACTGCCTCCGTAAGCACAATACTGACTTCCAAAAAGAAAAATACTATAGTTCATTTTTTTTATTTTAATTTCGATTTCTCTATAAGTTATTCATTAATGTATAGAGAGATATACGTTTGGATATTGAACAAATTTCTATGAGCAACAAATACTTTTTCGTAGTTGATATGAAACAAAATTGAATTGAATCAAAACAATATTCATTTTTATTTCAAAAAGTCACAATAAAACAGAAGATAATAAAAACAAAAATAATGGATATTGAACAAATAAACATAATAAACATATTTTGTTCAAAGACAAGTAGGATATAACACTACGTCTCGTATTATTGAACAAACAAGCATGAAAAATATAAACAAAATTGGATTTTAGCACAAAAAAGCAACTCTGTATCTCCAGAACGGAAGCAACTCGAGCAATTCAGAGTACACCAATCGAAAGAAAAATTCGAAATTAGTAGTAGTACTCACAATGTGTGGAAGTTGATCGAAATTGTGGAAATAGTAGAAGAGTGGAGAAAATCGAGAAAAAAAACTTCCACCTCGAAATTAATTTCTATGATTTTGACACTTCTCCATTCTTCTTCAATTTTCATTGGTTACACCAGTAGTACTCACAATCGGTAGAAGTTGACCGTAGAAGTCGAAATTGTGGAACATCAAACACTTCGAAGTGAGTCAGATTATGAAGGACTCTTTTCGAATATGTAGATGTCGAAGTGGAAAAAATCGAAAAATCTGAAACTGTCAGCAATCTGTCAAGTAACATACACGAATTGACATTTGCTATAATGCAGATCAGCTGACTTTTTTCTATTTTTCGATTTTTCGATTAAAAACATGGTGTAACCAATGGAAATTGTAGAAGAATGGAGAAGTGTCAAAATCATAGAAATTAATTTCGAGGTGGAAGTTTTTTTTTCGATTTTCTCCACTCTTCTACTATTTCGACAATTTCGATCAACTTCCACACTGTGAGTACTACTACCATGTTTTTAATCGAAAAATCGAAAAATAGAAAAAAGTCAGCTGATCTGCATTATAGCAAATGTCAATTCGTGTATGTTACTTGACAGATTGCTGACAGTTTCAGATTTTTCGATTTTTTCCACTTCGACTTCTACATATTCGAAAAGAGTCCTTCATGATCTGACTCACTTCGAAGTGTTTGATGTTCCACAATTTCGACTTCTACGGTCAACTTCTACCGATTGTGAGTACTACTACTATGTCTGCAGTGTCTGTACTAATAACTCAATTTCGAAAAAAAAAATGGTATATTGAACAAATAAGCACTAGGCCGACGATATGTATGAGCCAGAATACATTGGTTGGAATGCGCTAGTTGTAACAATTTTTTTCCTACTTGGTATAATAAGAATAGTTTAAATTTTAGCTGACGGTTGTAATACACTCACGCTCGTTACAACTTGGTCGTGCCACCATCAGGTGTATTTTCAGGAGTTTTCAAAACCGGTTATAAACTCGTTTGCTACGGTGGCAGCAGTAGTCTATTTTCTCTCTATGTATGTGAACTTTTAAAACTCAAACGTATTTAAGTTAAAAGTAAGACATAATGAGAATATCTTCCTTATCCGAAGTTATTTAATATGGGAATTCTGAACATTGTTTAAGTAGATTTTTTATATAAATGCTTACATAGAGGAGAAATAGTTCTTCGAAGTATAAATCTTTGATTTTTTTCAGAAAATCCAATTGCTGTTGTAATTAATTCTTGTTGATGATCAATTTCGAAGGACGATTCCAAATTTACAAAATTTGTCTCGGATGCAGGAGCAAATCCATTTATTAAATCTGTCGATGTAGAATTATTTTGCATATGAAATTCATCATTTTCTTGATTAACATTATATTGATGTTGATGAAGATGCTGTTGCTGATGATGATGTTGAACCATTTCAACAATACTTGCGGCAGCTGCTACAACATTCTCATCAATTACTGTATCATTATTTATATAATAATTCTGTTCATATTCTTTATGATGATTTTGGTAATGTTTTTGTGAAGAAGATTCATAATGATCAGATTCTTCAATTATTTTATTAACCGTACTAGAAGTCGAACTGGCATTCACAATGGGATACTGAATGCCATTTCCATTTTCATGAGAAATTGGTAAACGATGATTGTTGTAGGAGCTTGAATCTAATGAGTTTTCTGGATGAATTTCATGAATATTTTTCCTAGACACATCATCATTTAAAACATTACGGTGGGGATGAAAACTGTGGGGATTTTCTTCAACTATAAATTGTCTTTCATTATGACTATTTTCAAATGCTTGATTTGAATACATTTCAAAATCATTTGAAGTTTTCAAACTGTGATGCTGATTTGGGTCTGCTGTCCCTTCACGGCTACTTCCAAGGAGAATAACACTTCCATAGTTAGCGATTGGTTGTTCATTATTTTGTTTTTCCTGATGGTGCTGCAACTGATCTGAATGATTGATACTCAAATGAGAACTTGGGCTTATTCTAGCAGCTGCCAAACACATATTCGGATCAAACGAACTTGTTTGATGATAAGTATAACGAAAAGCCATTTCTAATTAATATATTGAAAAGTACAGTTTAAAATTTAGCGACACCCCACGAGAAATACATAAGTAATCCTTTGCCTCTTTACTTTAGTCTTTATTTGAAATTTTCAATAAAACATTTCATTTTCAACTTGACAGCTTACTGCCAGTGTGGCCATCTTTCACAATTTTCACATTAGCGTTGATCACTGATATAAATAAACTGGATGAAACAACTGTAGTAAACACCATACTGTGAAAATGGGACTAAATTTATATTGTTGTTTCACTCTTAGGAAATCCGCCATGTCTCAATGGATGAAGATTTGTTTAAACATTTGATATTTTTAATAGATAGATGGAGGCAATATTTTCATTTAATTTAAAATGAAATTAACTGGATTTGAATTAAAATTAGGTTTACTTGTTAACACATTATTTCAATGGGGGATTTTCCAACATTTTTAAATTTGAATATATTCAAATTTAACAGCTTTGACAATCAATGAGTGAAAGTGAGGTAGGTAATTGAATGAACGAAAATAATGCATATATATGTCTCACTCTTAGGGAATTAACGAAATTTGTCTTGAGCCCACATGAAACAAAAAGTTGTACAGTCCAGTACTACATAAGTCATTGGGACGATATTCAGCTTAAAACGTTGTATTGCTGAATTTCGTCATTTGACGATCATCTGACGTTTTCGAAATTGCAGAATGATCTAGGAAGTTAACATTTACAATATTTTTGAATTTGACAGCCAACTTATGTTGATAAATAATGATTTCATTTATGATTGAGCGCGTATACTCCGCAGTACCAAACCGGTCTAGTACTATTTTGGTACGACTAAACCAATTTAGTACTGCCTGTATATACCGTAACTGTCAATAATGAAAAACGAAAGAAAAAAATACTTGTCAAACTTAAATATTTCATTAATTGTTAATTGATTTAATAATTTCTATTTGTGTATTGTGTTAATTATCAATAACATTTTTCTTTTTGTGCAAAATTAATTGGAAATAAACAAAGAAATGAGGACCAAATTAGTTGGTTCACAGTGTTCGCACCAAAATGGTCGGTCTAAAATAGTTCGGTACCCGTACCATGTATATATACCGGGACCAAAACAGTACTAGTACCTGTTTGGTACTACGGAGTATACGCGCTCTATGTTTCAATAAATGGTATTCAATAAATAACACTTCTTCCAATTCAAATATTTTTTTTTTTTATCTTAATACTGTTATTTTACTTACTTTTTTTCCATCTTAATTTTCAAATCTTAAGTTCAAAAATTTAAGCAATAGGTGAATGAGGCAGTTGCATTGGAGTAAAAGGATAATTTATTTTTCATTTTATTTGTTTGTTTATTATTATTACCAATTATTATTATATTTATTCTATTACTACAAATTCAAACTATCAGTAATACTATTCAAATCCTACTATTCCTAATCAAATTAAAACATGATTTTAGGTAGTTGTCAAAAACTAGGTCGGTACCCGTACAATCAGTCGTGAAGTAACTTTGTCCAACTATATAGATGTTTATAGATATTGCACGATATTTAACGTTATTCAAAGACATACAAAGAAGCTTCACGTTCTTTATCGATATCTAAATCCTGCTCTCATGAGAATTACATTGCAGAGAGAGAAGAGAATTATAAAAATATTATGATTTATGATTATGATATAGATCTATATCGATCCTTAACGAAGATTAAAGGGGAATATAGTACAATAACGGGGAATAAAGATAAACATTGATCTCGATTAATCACGAAAAAATCTTTAAAAATCTATATCGATTTACGCAGATATCGACGATAACGAGATTCAAAGACAAAATCTATATTCTACGTGTTTATGCCTGCTCCGAATTTAATACGGATATTGGTTTACTCCCAATTTTTTGTCGTATAAACTCGATAATTCGGATTTTGGCTTAAGCCCAATTTGTTTCGGTTTAATCCCAATTTTTTTATATGTATGTGTGAGGTAAAATGCAATATGGCGGATTCTAATTTTTATGGTGATAGTGAAGCTGTCACGTTCTTCTTCTTTTTTTTATGTGGAAGAAGAATAATATGTATACTATAAGTGTATAAAAATATCAACGTTTGCATGTACTTTTTTAATCGCAATTTTACCGTTTCTACGCTACTCCCAATTTAATCAAAATTCGGATTATTTTTGTGCCGTATAAACTCTTTAATTGAGTCTATTTAATCATTGATACATACAGCAAGATAAATTGAGAACACAATAAGGTATGTTCTGCTGACGGGCATCGCTCTCTTCTCTCATGAAATGGCGTCATTTAGTTGAAATATTTGAAAACGACATTTGAAAAATAAATTTATAGATAATAACCATTTTACGTGGAAATAAAAATAAAATACAATGTTTAATTATGTACAAGTTTTTATTATTTTTTTATTTTTTGAAAAATTATATGTTAATGATCTATTTAATTTTCTTATACGAAAATATAGCCTACATCTAAAGAACAATGTTTTAATCTTATTGTCTAATGGAACCAATATAGATATAGATAGAAAAATATCAACGTTTGCATGTACTTTTTTAATCCCAATTTTACCGTTTCTACGCTACTCCCAATTTAATCCAAAATCCGTATTATTTTTTCACCGTATAAACTGTTAAATTGATCGTTATCGATTTTCAAAGTACAACGGACAACGATCTATAAAGAATCGTCAAGAATCGTTATCGGTCTTTAAACTAACAATTTATATTTACAATAAGCTCTATAGTCGGTACAGTGATGAATGGTGCAATGCAATGCAAAGAGGATGGCTTTACACACGAAGGTCCGTGGTTCGAATCTCAAGAGTAAATTTTTCAAATTGAATTGTTTTTATATAATATAAATAAATATAAAAAAAGCAAGAAAAAAAATGAAGAAAAAAAAAGAAAAAAATTTTTTATGGTCTATAAATTCCGACAAAGATCTTTATCGAAATCTTTTATAGCTGACGTCGAATTTCGTGATTAAAATCGATGTCGATCTTAATCGAAACCTTGGTTTTTTCTATAAAGAGCTTCACGCAAATCTTTATAGTTCTTTATAGCTAGCTATATAGCTTGGTTGCACGGGTACAAGATTAAGTTGAAGAAAAAAGTGTTTTGTTTTATTTTTTATCGACTAAATCTAGTACTATAGTATCATCTTAATTTCGTGCACTTTTCACGCATTTCAACTTAAAATGGAACTTTATGTTTTACTCCTTCACTCCTATGTAAAATTTATGTAAAATTATCTATACTATTTTTTTTTTTGGAAGTCAGTACAGGAAAAATAGGCATACTTTTCTATATTCTTTTACATTGCGTTCGAATAAATCTGTCTCGTGTGTGATCTCGGTGATCAGATTATCAGATCTCAATTTCAATCGAGGGAAATCTTTTAAATTAAATATTACCAAGAGCAACAAACTCATCGGGTACTGCCTCCATAAGCAGTTAAGCAAAATACTGACTTCCAAAAATAAAAATAGTATAGTGATTTTTTTTTTCATTCACACGATACTTAAAATTTGAAAATTAAAAGCCTAGACAGCCCAAGCTAAAGCACGTACTTGAGTATAAAAATAAATTAGGTACGAAGTACGAATTCATCGACTTTCCCTATTCATTTGTGTACTTTAGCTAAGCAACGGATTTTTATTAATTTTCGAATTTGGTGATAGTGTGAAATATTTAAAATAAAAAATTAAATATTTAATAATTTAAAAATTGGTGAGTATTTTTTTGTTTCTCATAAATTTAATTTTGTAATAATATATGCAATATTTGCAGAAATACAAGTAAAATAAATTTAAACGTCAAAATTAAGTACAAAATAAATTAAAACTGTTAGTATTTATCATAGAATATAGAATATAGAATACTAACTCTAGAACAAATTGTGTTCCCGATTCTGTGAAAATTGTTGTTTTTCTCATTGGTGTGAGTGAAAAAAAAAATATAAGATGAGTCTGTCTTTCACTCTAATAAATAGAACTATAAATTATTAAAGCTGAAAAGAGATAAAACATAAAATTATTCCCACTTCAATTTTCAAATTTTTTTTTCAATTCAGCATTCAGGATTCAGCGTTCTATGAATCAGATGTTAAACGTCAAATTGACTGTGATTATAGGTAGGTATGTAAATTTTAATAACAATAATAAATATTGAAACAAAGTGAATAAAAATAATAATTTATCATCAATATCATCACAATCAGTACAAAATCATAATAATAATAATATAAAAAAAGATGATAATTTAAATTATAATTCATTAATAAATTTTATTTACAAAAATTAAATCTTGTTAATAATAATAATGTGAAAAAAAACTGAAAAACGACATTCAATTGATTGTGGTACAAGTATTAAGGAATATTTATTAAATCATAATAATAATCGTCAACAAATAATAACGTCATTTTTTCTAAAATTATTATTTTAGGAAATGAAAAAAGACTTAAATTTTATTCAAGTTTAACCTTTTATAGAAAAGGTTGGAAATAACAAATTTCTTGTTACTTTTCTTGTAACTTGTAACAAATCTGGTGATGCTTTTTAAAGATAAATAATGTAAATTTTATTTTAAAGGAAGCTATTTCCACACCACCTTGATCTAGAATTCAAAGTTATGTTTTTTATTTTTACAAACTTGAGTTCTAGATTATAGGTAAGCATCTGGCGCGTGACCGGATTTTTTTCTTGGTGGCCGGTATCCCCGATAGGCCTATTTAGTTAAAATTATACTGCTAAGCTTTTTTTGTTCAAGCATACTTTATTCAAGCTTAGACAGAACGTGGTAATGAAACCACTTTTTTTAGCTAGTTTATTATAGTGTCTTGTTTGAGTTACGTAGATAAAGTTCGCTTAAGCAAGAAAATTGCAGTATAAATTTAACTTTCCACCATCCTAAATATACTTTAATGTTCCTACATACGAGTACATCAAAAATCCTAATATACATCTAGCTAAAACTGAGGAGTTCATTTCCGAAAAGTGTATGTAGATAAAAATAGCCATACACGAAATATTCAAAAACAGAAGATATTTTAAATAAAATATATGATACTAGCTGGCCCGGCAGACGTTGTTCTGCCCTTTCGTTTATGTGGCATCCTTGATTTTAGGTTATCATTTTTAATTGTTTATTTAAAAATTTATTTTTAAGTACATTATAATTTTATTTATTTTGTATCTATCTTAACCCTAATTCATAAGCAATATTTTTTGTTAGTCCATCAGGTGCATAAATAAAATGGTTTGATGGTTTTCCAACACGTAAACACTCAACATATAATTGTCCGTGAGAAAAACATGAATTTTCTAGATCTAATCCGCATATGATCATTGTTTGTCCTTGAGACTTATTTATGGTCATCGCAAATGCCAAACGTATTGGAAATTGTAAATGTTTGAACTGCATTGGTGCGTCAGTAGGTATGCGTGGTAGTAAAACATTGTCTCCTCTGAACTTTCCGTTTAATATGGTCGCTTTAATAACATTTCCCATAATTTTTCTAATAACTAATCTCGTTCCATTGCAAAGTCTAGGTGCATTTAAGTTTCTAAGCAAAATTATATATGAACCAATTTTCTTATCATGGTATTTTACTATCAAATCAATCAACGATTCTAATTTTTGTTTAAAAACACGTGCAGTAATATCGTGGTGATAAATTGTTGTTTGTCCAAATTTTAATAATAATAAAAATAATAATTTTTTTATTTCATCCCATTGCGGATTGCAAGTGAATGTTATAAATAAGTCTGGTAGTCCATAAGCACGTACGAAAGTCATTGCATCTTGTATGTATTCTTGCATATGACGTGGGCTGCCAGTATATGAAGATGGAAGTATTAACACATTTCCGATATCATTGATGTTTAAATTTCCGTCTATATTATTATTAACAGCATCGCGTAAACGTATATATTCTTCTGAACGCAGTTTTGCTTAATTGAATCTTATGTATCGCAATCGTTCGCTTTCTATTTTCGCATACATATCCACGACGTATTGATGAAATAATTGACGACACTTTAATTTATGATTGGCTTCATTTCGTCGGATCATTAGTCGATATGAGTAATAATTCATTGCGCTTATACTTTTGTTTGTTTCTTCACCTTTAATTTATCTTAATAAGTTTTTGCTATTTTAATTGTATTGTGTATATTAAAATTTTAAAATGTATACCTGTTGATAGATTTCGTTGTTTAATATTGATTTGATATCCATCTTCACCCTCCCAAAATATTAGTGGATATTGTAAAGCGTCGTAGGAACGATGAGTATCTGGAATGGTTTGCAATGTATTATCTCTACGTATTATTTTGATGTCTTGTTTATGGAATTGATCGCCAACCATTACAATAGCGACTTCATTTACTGTTGGAGCGTTAAATCTTCTGGCGTGTTCTCCAGCTAGTACTTTGTCTGCTTTGATGACGACCATGTAATTGTAATTTTTTAATCTGTTTGACATTCGTTTGAACAACTTTAATAAGTGGTTGTTTTTGTTTAAAAATGTTTCCAAAGATGCCACTATAGTTTTTTGTTCATTTTCTTCTATGTGATTATAGTTGCATCTTATATTTACTTGTTCTTCTTCATCGCCCATAAAATAAATTTGTAGGAATTTTGGATCTTCACCAAGCATTGGTAGTAAAGATCCAATTTGATGATAAATTTGACCTTGAATTTTAAACGTTGTTTCAACATTGCGACCATCATTACTCGTATTTTGAACTATATTTGTTGCTCCAAAAGATGTCATTTGAAAGCAAGAATTAAATTTTCTAATTTTTTTCAAAAACAATTTTGATCCTCTAGTTACACCAGACATAAACGTTTTCAATGGTTCAGGTGGTGGATTCAATGTAGGCAATACAACTTTTCCTGATGCGCAACACATTCCGGCTGCTTCATTTTTAAATATGCATGACAATATTCACATTCTTTATCCATTTCGCCAACAATAATTTTAGAATGTGATGAGTATTCAATCTCTGGATCATATTCAAATGCGAGACGATTGAACGATGATCGAGTTAATGCACGTTGCACTTGCATGCGCTGTCGATTTATTTTGTTGTTGCAACCATTGATTTGTTGACACGATTGTTTATTTCTTGATAGCTTAGACAGCTTAAGCGAATCTTATGGCAGCGACGATGATACAATTACAAACGTATCATCGGTATCGGAAAGAGAAGCTGGGTCTATCCGACTTCAAGAGGCTGAGTGGAGACTTCCTTACAGAAGTTGAAGCTGAAAGACTGAAAAAAGGGTAAGACTCAGCGAAGCAGATAGGAAAAGGATGAAGAAGCTGATACTACAAGGCCTTGGCGTTGACGAGGCACTTTTAAAAGCTCTTCAGCTTTTTTCAAAAAAACTGGGAGAAAATCTCAAAAGAGGTCGCTCTGACGACTAAACTTCTGATGCTTCTGGCTCTAAAAATGCCAACCAACCACAGAAGGACGAGAACATCTCTCTGCAAATAGGAAAAGATGTACCTTCTACAGTAAGTTTTAAGCAAGCTGTAGAAAGCGTGCGAATAGGAATCTTGGCTAGGTCTTCTCCAGAAACTCTCTTGACAAATGAGCAAATGAGTGCCATTCAAGAGAAAATCCTAGGAAAGATAATAGCTAAGAGATAATTCAAATTCCAACCAAAACCAAAACCAAATTCCTTGGTGCCACCTTCAAACCTGGTTGGTTAGTGCTAAGGTGTGCAAATGAGAGCACTAAAAAGTGGATCCAAGAGCTGAGTCAAGTTGATAGAATCGAAATATAAAGTAAAAAAGGTAAACTTGTAAAAGAACTAAGTGTTACTGAAAATAAGAAATATATTTTTAAGTGAAATTTAAATGAATTCAAGTATAAAGGAACTGAGCTTTCCTGAGTTGTAAAAATATATACACCTAACCCTCGTTTTGCGTCGTTCCGCTTTGCGTCTTTTCGAAGTTGCGTCGCGATTGAATTGATACCAAATTTCACGTAGCGTCGCTTCAATTCCAAATTGCGTCGTTTTTTTCGATGAAATATGTTCCCGTTCTTTGCATTACACTATTTCGTTAATAAAATTCATTCATATTTTAAATGTTAAAAACCATAAGCGTTCAAACAAAATAAGTTGTTCTAAGAAGACTTTGAAATTGTCAAAGATCATATTGAGTAATTCAATAATAATTGATTCTCATTAAGTTTTTGAATGAATTTTTTAAGTTATTTTTGTTTTATGTTCATATATTAATATATTTTATTAATGTATTTTTCGTTTATTTTGATTGTTTTAATAAATACTACTGTTTTTCTTAAGGTTTTAATTGTTTTTAATTATTATACACTATCATACTTTGAAATTCTTAGAACGCAACTTCTATTTTCCAGTACATTTCCATATAAAATTGCTTTTCGATTTGCGTCGTTTCACACTGCGTCGCGTTTTTCAAGAACGCATCTCCGACGCAAAGCGAGGGTTAGGTGTATTTTGAGTTGATAGAATTAGGTAAAACATTGTATTGAAGTTTATTTTACCACATAAAAAAAGTTATTGTCAGGATTTTGGAATAATAAAAAGTAAAATTAAGTTGTTTATAAAAACAGAACTTTTAGTTTTAATTATCAATTAACGATGAAACATCATCCTGGAACGGTGAGCTTCAAACCCTTGCTAAATCCAAAAAACGTCGTTATATAAATTTTAACTATAACTTAGACTTGAAGCCATGGGACGGGGCTGATCTGGTGATGGTCGAGAAAAAAGATATTCCTCGTACTCAGATATTGGTTTGTCGTCACTTTTCAAACAGTGCAAAAGATAAAAATGAGGAGATTTTAGGACTCATCAAAGGACAGAACGACTACAGAGTGGACGATTGGCGTATAATCAGAAGGGCCAATGAGAAAACATCCGCGATGGTTACTCTGTCCGTAGACCATAACTCTATGGAGGCCTTAAAGAAGAATGACTTCAAAGTGAGCTTTAAGGACTCCGATCAAGGTAAATCCTAGATGTCTGCTATCAAATGCCTGTAGATAAACCTTCACCACTCCAAAGCTGCGTTTATCAAGGTTTATCAAGGATAATATGGACATGGGACTAATACAAGAACCATGGACATTGAGAGGACAGATTAAAGGACTCAACACACAAAACTGTAAGTTAATTTACGGCAAAAAATCCAACAGGCCTAGAATAGCCTTGTTATTAAGGAATTCATTTAACTTCTCTCCAATTCCAGAATTCGTTACACAGGATCTGGTTGCAGTACTGGTGGAGCTGCCAACATAGTCGGGAAAGCAAAAGGTTATAATAGCCTCAGCTTACTTCGACATCACGGTAGCCAACCCTCCACCTTGCTCAACTCAAAAACCAGTACAGTACTGCAAGGAGACAAACAAACAATTAATTCTGGTCTGTGATGCTAATGCGCCTTTTAAATTTATTAATAGTAATAGTATTATGATATATAATATAGGCAACAAACCCACTTTCAAAACTACTGATAGTAATTTACCTAACCCTATCCACTCTAATTATAAGCGAAAAAATTATTGATTGGCATGTATCGGGGGAGACTTCTATGTGAGATCATTTGCACATAAGATTTAACATAAAAGTCGACATCTCCCGCATCCAGCTTAATCAAAATCCAAGACGTGCCAACTGGGCACTTTATACCGATATCTTGAGCTGTCGCGTAGATCAGGAGAACACAAAAGACACCAGAGATGAACTAAACATTGCAGAAACCAGGCTGCAAAAATCTTTGGTAAGCTTTTTTAACAAAAGCTGCCCGATAAAACCAAAACGGATCAATAGAGACGTTTCTTGGTGGAATCACGAAACAGATTTATACAAAGGAAATGTAAAAGAGTATAGAAAAGTATGCCTATCTTGCCTGTACTGACTTCAGTTAATAAATGAAGTATAGATAAATTAAGAGCTTCGGTTAGGAAATTATTCAACAAAGCTAAACATACCGGGAATCGGAGTGAGTACAAAAAAGCTTTAACAGAATATAACAGAACACTAAGAAAATCAAAAAGAAATACCTGGAGAAGCTTTTGTGAGAGTGCAACGGAATTACCTCAAACAGTAATACTTCACAGGGTTCTTTCAAAAATACACTCTAACGAATTAGGCTTATTAGAAAAACCTAATCGGGAGTACACTTCGGATCAAGGGGAAACCTTAGAACTACTACTAAGCACAAATTTCCCTTGTTCAACAAATTTAGAGAGTGACCTCACTCTGCAAGAGACTCACACCATAGTCCCGAGCAGAGAACATAGTCTAGCTAGTAAAATATTATGGGCTTTAAATCATTTTAAACTATACAAAGCACCAGGTGGCGATGGGATCTACCTAGTGCTTCTACAGAAAGGGGCTAGGCAGATCATTTCATACCTGAAAAACCTATTTAAAGCAAGCTTCAGATTGGGACATATTCCCAAATCATGGAGGAAGACGAGTCTTAAAAACCAATTAGTCTAAGCTCTTTTCTCCTTAAAACAATGGAGAAAATAGTTGATCAGCACATTAGAGACAGCGCACTAATAGAAAAGCCTCTAAATGCTAATCAACACGCTTGATAAGCAGGAAAATTAACTTTGACTGCTCTCCATAGTCTAGTTTATAAACTAAACAAGACCATGGATACAAAACAGATTGCGCTAAGTGCATTCATAGACATCGAGGGAGCTTTTTTTTGCCAATACCTCGTTCACATCAATTGAAAGGGTGGCCAAAGATAAAGGATGCGAACCTTCAACAACTAAATGGATTAAAGCCATGCTAAATCAAAGAGAAATCGAGGCTACGTTGGGAGATATATCGTTGACTGTTAAAGCCATCAAAGGATGCCCAAAGGCGGAGTACTGTCACCTTTGTTATGGTCTATCATCATCGATGATCTTCTATACGAGCTTGACTCTCTTGGATTTGGAACACAGAGATATGACCTGGTGGTAATGGCTAGGGGCCTTGACGATGCAACAATTTCCATGCAAATACAACAAGCACTAGTAACTATTAACAACTGGTGCAACAGGGAAGGGCTGACAATTAATCCTAACAAAACAGTTATAGTTCCTTTCACAAGAAGAAGGAAACTCAACCTGAAGAAACCTTTTCTTAAAGGAACACAAATTCAATTTTCAAGTGAGGTCAAATACTTAGGTGTCATCCTGGATAGCAAGCTCAATTGGAACAAACATACATATTAATAGTTCAATACGAAGAGCCACATTAGCTCTATGGAATTGCAGCAGACTTCTTGGCAAAACATGGGGACTAAGACCAAAAATGGTACACTGGTCTTATACAGCCATCGTAAGATCCATACTTACATATGCTTCAGCCCATATGGTGGCCAAAGACAAATCAAGTAGCGGTCTAAAATAGACTCAAAAAAATACAAAGACTAGCATGTCTGAGTATTACAGGAGCTCTTAGGACCACTTCAATGGTGTCAATGGAAGCCATGCTCAACCTGCCACCTCCTAATATACAAATTAAGAAAGAGGCACTAAATTGGGCTCTAAAATTTCAAAGAAATAGAGAACTCAAACTGGGTAATCTCACTCATAATCTTAAAATTCTTGAAGAATTTAAGCACTATCAAATCAGTCAAGTGACTGACGATATAGAAACGGTATATGACTTTGAAAAGCCGTTCAAAGTACTGTTTCCAGATCGGGAATCTTGGCGCAACAACAAAAAAACCTTTGTTAAAGGTGCGTCTATGTGGTACACAGATGGTTCAAAAACTGAATTGGGGGTCAGAGCAGGGGTAGCGAGCCCAAAAAGAAGCCTATTTAAATCCCTGGGTAAATATCTATCAGTTTTTCAAAATGAAATTATAGCTATCGACATGTGCGCTACTGAATGCCTAAAGAAAGGCTCCAACAAAGCCACAGTCTACATAATTTCAGACAGCCAAGCAGCACTCAAGGCCATCAACTCATACAAAATTGTATCAGGATTGGTTTTGGAGTGCTTAAAAACTGTTAATCATTAGCTAGGACAAACAAAGTATATCTTATGTGGATTCCGGAACATGAAGGATTCAAGGGCAACGAGCTGGCAGATTCCCTAGCAAAAAAAGGTGCCAACTTCAATTTCCTTGGTCCAAAAGCTTTCTGCGGCCTGCCCAGAAGCCACACAAAAAACAACATCAAAAAATGAGAAATGGAAAAATGCATCTCCCGATGAAAGAAAACCCCTGGAAATCTACAGGCAAAGAAATTCATTTTATTTTCAGCTAGCATTTCCAGAAAACTACTCAACCTCAGTAGGAATGAGCTAAGAACCATTACAGGTCTCTTAACTGGACACTGTCCTCTAAATTACCATCTAAGTAGGATAGGACTACAGGAGGAAGACAAGTGCAGATTCTGCAAGGAGGCCAAAGAAACCTCAAAACACATTCTGAGTGAATGCGAGACAAAGAATGTGCTACATGCATCAGCATTTTCTCAATCCAGAGGAAATCTGGTGTGCACCTTCTAATAGAATTTTAGGATTTATCAATAGCCTAAATCTATAAGAAGCACGGGCTGTTTAAAAGATCTTTACTGGTCGAAGTGCAATTATAGCCCATTACACATCCACATCTACTTGGTTGTTTAATGTTAAAAACGCTGGGTCAAGATTAATTAGATTAGATGATTATACAATTACATATAAGAAAGGTGTAAATAAATGTGAAAATGGGGCCAAGTTGTTATTCGTTAACTGTTGGGCTAGTAAAAGTAATGAAATCTGCATTAATGCCAAGTTTAAAGAACTTTTAACTTATAAATTTTCAATACAGAACGTATTAATAATCATGAACTTGACAGGTTTTAATATTTAATTTCAATAATATACAAATATTGATTTGTCCAGCTCACAATCGACCAATTTCATAACTTTTCCTTGATCTACGCGTGAAACACTACCTACGTGAGAAGTTTCATGGTTCTAGGCTTATTAGAAGTACCCTAGAGGTTTTTTTAAACTATTTTCTAGGGTCGATATGTCAAACCTTAAATAAAATTAATTTAGTAAATTTTTGTCTAATTGATATTTTTTTAGACAATTTCTTCGATATGAATTGATATCGAAATTAGGGTACCTTTTTCTCCATTTTTTTCAAAAACTGCATAATTTTCGAAATATGTACATATTTGCATTTGAAAATTAGCACTTCTAGCTCCTATTTTTAATTTACACTAAAATAAAAACAATGTCCAATAAACCAATTTTCTACATTTTTTTTTAACACAAAGTGACCTTTGAGTGCCCTTGTAAAAAGTTATAGGGAATACCGTGAAATAAGAGCAAAACAACCTCAACGCTCCGCCACCGATACAATATTTTGTTTGTATCGACGAGACCTATCACTGGTATCAAGGGAAAGCAAACCAAAAGGGACACCCAGTATACATATATCATAGTAAAATTGAATAAAAAAAATATTCGGCTTTTTTGAACTAATATTTTTCACCCAAAATTCAAAAACTAAGATATATATGGTATAAGCACATACCAACATTATACAAAAACAAAATACACGAGAATATATGAATGATGTACAAACTGGGGAAATATTAACAGAAAGCTCTTTTGATAACTCATTTTGAAAAAGCTTCTGTCGGTTACTAGCTAACTGACTGTAAAATAAATTGGGTACATACGTTTATATGAGGTTTGGACATATGAATATTATTTGTATGTGGTATAAGTATATATAGTATTTAGAGGTATAATAAAAATAATAGAGACATAGGTCTTGCATAAAACTCATAATTTTGAACGCCCTCTAGCGGCGAAAATAGACACGATCGAAAGTTTCGCTAGTACAATTTTTTTCATGAAATAGTCCAGCGAATATCGTGGTACCAATTAATGTACGTTGAAAAAATACACCCTGTATACATAATATGTATAGTATATTGAAAAAAGCTTCAAATCATTATTTTTTAATTGAGAGCTCTGAGAGTAAAATAATACATATTCCTTTTGTTTTTCCCCTCTAATTCGTTCAAAAATTTTTGAATTTTGAAATTACAAAGCTGTAAGAGTTCTTCTTATTACATATTTTTTGATACTATTCTACATACATTCTTTGCTTTCCACCATGGTATATGTAGTCAGTTTTTGAAAAATAATAGTAGTTATAAACAAATCAGAATAAATTTCCTAGAAAATAAAAATAAATATTTTGTTTTATAAATAATCTTGTTTATTTTTGATATAATTCGATTTTACATTTGAAAAGACTTTATTATTTATACCCCTTTAATAAAAGAATTGAATAGAAAACAAAAGTATGAAATATGCAGTTCAATTATTAATCACACATATAAGTCAAAATTATTAAATTTTCTTTTAAAAACTCAGTATTAAAATTTCCCATTTAAGTTTTTCTTACGTACGAATGTATATGGTGTAATCATAGTGATAAGTAATCATAAAAATCAAATCAACTTAATCAAAACAATATGAGAATATATATTTTTTAGACTGAAACAAATTAAATATACCGGAAGTCTTAAAAGTTTTTTTCATGAATATTTCAATTAAATTTGAAAACTTTCAAATCCTAATCCTCGAAAAGTACACTGTGATCGAGCTATTAACAGCAACAATCAATTTGATGGATGATGAAAGAATTCTCAAGAAGAAAAATATGAACAAAATTATTTCTATCCGACGCGAAGTATTGAAGAATTTTTATTACTTTTTTTGTTGTTTCTGTTTGTTTATCTGTGTGGAAGCACCTTTTCAAATCAAAATTTACACAATTCAACTTTTGTTGTTTAAATTTAACTGTTCATTACGTTGATTTTGTCTTTTTTCACGTTTTTCCTTTCGCCATGCCATTATTCTTTCTTTTAGCTCAACTATGGGAATTAACATATCTTCAGTTAATGGTTGTCGATTGAAAGGATCTGTATTGCTATTTAATAAATGTCTTGTTATTATTGAACGATCCATTATAGTTCCGGATGGTAACTGAACTGGATCTAACATTAATGTGTCCATTAAAGGATCTTTAAATTCATCTGGAGCATCGGCACATTCATCTTCAGATTGCTGATTAGCAACTGTAAAACGATAAAAAGTTTAAAATATTTCTTAGTTTTTCATAACAAGAAATTAATAGCTTTACCATATATATCATGAGCTTTAGTTAATAGCGCTCGAAATTTTTCAACTTCAACTGTTGATCGAATCCCTAAACGTTCAATACGTGATGCAGCATCATCGAATAAGTGCTTTTCAAATGACCGTTCATCAGCAGCTAACGCTTCTGCAAATCTATCACAATCTAGATGTAAATAAATATCAAATATTTGACCTAATAATCGCCTTGGTTCCCATCCATATTTTGCTGGATTTCTCACTTTCAAATCATTACATTTCGGTCCACACAATTGTTGTAAATTAAAATTTAACATTGAACTAAGACGATCGACTAATTCCGGTCGCATAAATGGTTCTTTTATATCATCCTATAAAGAGATATTGATTAACAAAAAATAACTATACAGGGTGTCCTGTTTGGTTTGCTTAACCTTGATACCAGTGATAGGTCTCATCGAGACAAACAAAAAATCGAATCGGTGGGGGGGTGGGCGTTGAAATCCCAACGGTTTGGCCGCTAGAAGGCGTTGAAGTTTTTTTGCTCTTATTTCACGGTTTACCCTATAACTTTTTACGGGGGCACTCAAGGGTCACTTGTGTGTGTGGGCTTTCATTTTCTGCAATAGAAAATTGGGGTTAATTTAAGCCTTTCTTGAGCAAAACAGGGTTAAACACAAAAATTTGGGAAAAATTCACAAAACTTTGACTTTGAATGCGTCTAACTTTTTAACATTTAAAAAAAGAGGATCAAGTAAGATATCGTTGGAAAGGGCAAAGGGTCCTCTACATTTTTTCTTAATACAAAGTGACCCTTGAGTGCCCTTGTTAAAAGTTATAGAGTATGCCGTGAAATAAGAGCAAAAAAACTTCAACGCCCTCTAGTGGCCAAACCGTTGGGATTTCAACGCCCCCCCACCGACTCGATTTTTTGTTTGTCTCGATGAGACCTATCACTGGTATCAAGATTAAACAAACCAAACGGAACACCCTGTATATAAATAATTTTCCGTACCGTTAAATAATGAAACATTTCGACTGTTTCACGAGCCAAAGTTAAATAAGAGCGACACTGGCGTTCATCCTGTGATAATTGTGATAAACGGCTTTGTTGTGCTTCAGTACCCAATTCTGCCCATCCTTCTTCATTTAACATTAAAACCTAACAAATTTATTTTTTTTTTATAAAAAGTATTCAAATTTATATGGTGTTGTTATTTTACTTGTGTTTGATGAATTCTTTTTAAATATTCTAGGCACTCATCCAAAAGGAACGTTGTATCATTCATCAACATATTAACAAATTTTACAAATTGTTTACCACTATTCGATTCTGTAACCATAACTTGACGATGAACAGGACTTTCCCACATCCATTTAAATAAATGACTTATATGATATCTAAAATAAATAAATAAATACAATTTCGAACAAATTTTGTATATTTTTGTACTTTTTACCTTATTGTAAACTTATCATAAAATTCAGTACTTTGTCCAGTTGTCTCAATATCGGTATAAAATTTCATTAATGAACTAACGAGAACGGTTTGAGCTATCTCATGATTTAATATCTAATAATTATCAATTAATTTTTAAAATTAATATTGAAATTTTCAACAAATAAAAAAAGAAATACACTTACTGATAAATGAAGTGAATTCGCTGGCTTAACACTTAAGGAAAATACGAATAGTACTTCAACAAGTTTGGCAGTGACATAAGGATTTTTAATGCAGTGTGATGAACATACACATGTTAATAACCACGTTATTATTGATAAATCAATTGTTGTTCGTACAGTATCTGGACAATGTTGCATTGCAAATAATATAAATTCAGCAATATCATCAACATACCATTCTGGCAGTGCTGAAAATATTTCAGTAGGCTTTAATTGTGTTGGTATTTGTTTTGACATAAATGGCCCTTCAACTTTACGACCTTCCATCTGATATAATAAAAATTCACAAACAGTTGAATAGAAATACATGCATGATGATATCAATTTTGGATCCGTTAAACATATTTCACTACAAATTTTCGATCTGAAAAATTATACAAGAAATACAATAAAAACATAAAAAATTGTTCTTCAATAAATTTTAGATAAGTGTAAATTTAACTTTTGAACAAAAAAAAAAGATTAGAAGGAACAAATGTCGGAATTATATTCTAAACTGAATCAGTTGTCGAAAATTACAAGATTTACAATCAAACTGGATTTTCAACAAAATGTAACTAATTTTGGTACTACTGTAATATTTATTACATACATAAATACACAATTCATTATATGTATCATGTTTTTTATTGCATTTAGTTTAAAAATGATCGCACCAAAAACATCAATCTAAAAAAGTGGTCAAGTTCTTTTTGGGTAATTGTTGGCCTAGCAAAAGTACTGGATTTTGAATCTGAATTAATGACCTTCAAAGAGCTTTTCCACACATCAAATTTAAATACAGAACATATTAATAATTATGGACTTGGCAGATTTTTTTTTTTTTCTTTGCTGTATGAAATATAACACATGGCCACAATTGTCAATAATATGTATATCGTTTTTTAAATCAACAAACATACCTACAAATTGTTTCTATATACATATATGTACATATCGTCATAATGATTCAGTTCAATATTTTACAATAATATATAATATATTGTGTTCAATTTAATAACTTATATTATTAGTAGAGTATAATGTTAACCAAAAAAATATATGACTGTTTAACCAGATACAATGCCTCTTTTTCTTTTGCATCCTCGAAAATTCACGTTTTTGAGTTGTGCCACTTTTCTTGCAAACCGACGATATGTACATATGTCACGGCATACACAAAACAAGGCAATGTAAATAAATTTTTTCATTTGTTTTGTGACGTCACTCAGGTCGTAAATATATAGAAATTTTTTTTTTAAATTTTATTCATTTTTTTCATATAAAACGACCAGGATGACGTCAAAATGCTAACGGTCACTACGATACTTACATTGCCTTGTTATGTGTATGCCGTGTACATACATATGTGTTATGTCTATTTTTTAATTTTATATTAAAGCAAGCTATGGAAAATGCTAAATTCAGAGTAATGAATTATCTTGTTTATGCTAAGCGTTACTTCGCATTAACTCACTCCGTCTTGACTTAATACGGATGCATAAACAAAATTTCAAAACGCATTAAAGCTCTACGTCGTTTTGAGTTAATACACTATTAAATCCGCATTTAAAATTTCATTTCGTTTTTAAAATGTGCATAAACACTTACTTCGTTTTAAGTAGTTGTTATTACACACGCAGGTGTTCAACGTTTTGAGTGAGAACGAAATGTTGTATTACGCATAAACACCAATCAAAATGTATTATCTCAAAACGATGTTTAAAACGTTTTATCGTTAATACGTTTTAACCTTTGTGCATAAACAAGATAAATGATATAGAAATAATATAAAATGCACAATTAGGCAATTACAGAAATATTTACTTGTCCAACTCACATTTAACCGATTTCTCAATTTTTCCTTAATCTACGTGTAAAACACTAAATACATGACAAGTTTAATGGTTCTAGGGTTATTAAAAGTACCCTGGAGGTTTTGATTACCGATCAGTGAGTGAGTGCCAAAGTTAGCTATTTTCTGGGGTCGATATCTCGGCTGCACGAGAACATTTACATATATTATCATGGATGAAATTGTATCTGTTTAACATAAATAGACACTGAGCTGTGAGGGAGTCAAAGTGTCTGGAAACAGTTCATGTAAATAGGGCATAATTTGCGTGTGACCTGTGAATTAAATATGACCGCGCACTACCGTGTGCGTAGATATTATTTTGTACACAGTACAATACACTTTTCTTCATAATACTACCCCTTCGAGAAACAGTTTACCTAGTCAGTTTTGCAATCATTTATTAGAGAAATTTATACAGCGCTTGGGTGCATGGTTGTGTTTGTTCGTGTTGTTTTGGTTGAGTTATTTTTAAATTTCTAACTTCAAATACGAAGTCAATAGACCTGCAGATGGTGATAATCATCTGTAGCCCTATCGTTGAAAACGAAAACGACTGAGTGTTATTATTGTATTATTGTATTATTATAGTTGAAAATACAACAGAATTAGCAGCTTTCGAAGAAAATAGAGATACAATTATTACAGTTTTTAGTTCGATGTTAGTTCAAAAAATAAAAGAGTTAGTTTCTGGACCCTTAGCTTATGCAATTATGAATATATTTAATTTACGTGAAATTAAAGGTGTTATTAACAATTTTATAGGGCAAGATCAGGGAAATTTAAATTTTCACAATAATAAAAGTGTTAAAAAATTTCTTGAAAACAAATTTAATGTAGGAAAAAATAGTAATCAACCAAATAACCATAAACAAAATAAAAATTTCAAATTTAATAATAATCGAAATAGAACAGGTCAGTACAGAAATAATTGGCAACAAAGACAAAATTACAACAAAAACCGACATTTTAATAGAACACAACAATCTAAACAGAATAGATACAGACATACTAATAGTGACAAAATCGACAGAGGCAAGAACCAATAGACACAATAAGTAGAGCAGAAACAAATACAATACATGTAACTTTTTTTATCAATTAGCCTCGGAATGAAATTTACATGGAATAAAAACGACAACAAATGAACAAATAAATTCGAAGCTTTATCGATATCACCAAAACACGAAGTAGAACTAAAAGTACGTCTTCACTTATACACTTTTCGAGTGGAAATGTAGCTGTCCACTAAATGGAGACAAGTGTATAAATATAAACTGCAAAATGTAACCGTACACTCCACTGAGTGTTACATTTTTTGTGAAATCCTCCACTTAAAAGTGTATATGTCTAAACACAATTCTAAAGAAGTGGAGATAAATGTAGACAAGTGGAAAAGTGGACAGAATCTGACAGTTCACTTTTAGGTGTATGACTACATTTTGGTTTGTTTTCAACAGCAGTTCTTGTGTTTTAGTGAGTAATAAAATTGAAAAAATTAAATAAAAAAAATGTCTACAATGTGGTCAAAAGAAATGACAATTAAATTAATAGAATTATTGGAAAATGAAAATATATTATGGAACGTTACATCCCCATATTACAAAGTTAAAATTAACCCAATACTTTCTTTTTTGTCTTTGTATCTGTTTTCTTCTAATTCTTTTGCGAAGTAAAATCGCAATTAGTTCATATGCAGCGATTTTTGTTAAAGATAATGACATTTTGTTTAATTATTATTTTCTTACTTATTTAACTTCTCTAAATAAACACACGCGACAAAATCACAAAGTGTATTATAAATTTCACTTGACCACTTTAATTTATAAATGTAAACACATACTCTACTTTAATGTATACACTCGAAAAAGTGGAGGTCAAAATATGGAGACCTACACTTTTTTTCGAATGTAGTACTCCATTACTGTACAAGTCTAAACTGACTCTCCACTTTTGTGGAGTTCTACACCTATTTTTATACACTAAAGTGTATAAGTGAAGACGTACCTTAAGACCCAAAATGATAGAGATGGAAAAACAAGAAATATTCAGAAAAAGCTCTCCGATAATTGTAGTACTAAAGAAAAAGAACAATTCTGGAGTACAAAAATTCAGAATAGTTGTCGATTACAGAAGGTTTTACCAAGTTACGGTAGATGACAAGTATCCTCTGCCAAATATAGACAGCATATTGTATAAAATTGGGAAAAGCGCAGTTCTTAGATCTTAGATCTAATGAAAGGATACAATCAGATAATTATAGCAGAAAATGATATCGAGAAAACTGCCTTTGCTACTCCAGTTGGTCTATATGTGTATTTAATGTGAATGAATATTTACGAATCGTTTGGACTGAAAAATGCTCCGGTAACCTTCTAACAGCTTATGAATGAAATCCTTTGTCGGTATATTAATCAAATGTGTCGTTTAAATCGACGAGCCGTTTTTATACCGCTTGATGACTGAAGATAGAAAGATAGTGTATTGAACGTTAATAGAAAAAAAGCCTTTGTTACAATGGGAAAACTCTACTGTTTACATCAAAAGCTGATGTTCATCAAAAGAAGGTTGTGCTGTGTTGTTGATGGGACTGCAAAGATGTAGTGTAGAGTTGCTGAAAGAAAATGAAATGGTTAATGTTTATTGATGGTTATTGTTCGCAACTTGATGTTTTGAATACATAAATTTAGTGTAAACGTCCATCTTTGACCAACAGAAAGAGTGTAATTCTTGGGTTGGGGAACTTTACCTCAGCCCCCATACTCTCCTGATATTGCACCATCGGACTACCACCTTTTCAGGTCGCTGCAAAACTTCCTTTATAGAGTATACGAGTTATGAGGGTGTCCAAATGGCAGTAGATAACTGTTTTGCCTCCAAAAGAGAGGACCTTTTTTCAGAAGCAAACAGTTTTAACTAACAAAGGGATATTTTGGATTAAATTTGAAATGAAAAATGAAAAAAAAAAATAAATAAATTCGTTTTCTTGAGAAAAAAACAATAGGACTTTTCCTTACACCTAATACATATTATATCATAAATTGCTAGAAAAATCCAACTCTTACTTTATTTGTAACAAGAATATCCAATTCAGCAGAAAAACAGCACAAGGAAGTAAGAACGTATTATTTTACCACGCAAATACCGCCTGTGTTACCAAATTTTCTCTATAAACCACGAAAAATACGTGGTATATAGAAGATATTGATACTACGTCATTTTTCGTAGTATTACTGTGGTATTGCAAGAATTTAGTGAAATCACCGCCATCTAAATGTTAAAACCAAAGTGAAAACAGGGTACTAATTACATAAAACGATCAATCGAAAAATTTGGTTTGTTGTATCGTTTTTGAATTACATAAAACGATGAATCGGGAGAAATCGTTTTCTTTATCGTTTTTGAATTACATAAATCGATTTTTTCGTTTTTCTCATCCAATTTTACCGAATTGTAAAACGATCATCAAATTGTTATAGAACAAGGGAAAGTTTAAAGGAAAGTGTGATATTTATTGTAATTTTGTTAACTTGTGATTTTTAAATATTTGTTTAGGAGCCTGAAGTAAACTTACGTTGAAGTTTTTTTTTCAAAAATGTAAGTAGAATAAAGAAATTGTACTTTTATTATATGTATTATATTCTTGTTACGCAAATAAGGGAATTGTTTTTAAAAATTTTAACAAAAAACTTCACACATCAATATGCTGGAGTTCATATAATATAGTATATGGTAAAAATAATGTTTAATACTAATGTGTAATACTATCAATTTTTCTTTATTTTTAATTTAATTTATTCACTTTTTTTATTACTATTTTTGAATTTAATTCACTTCACAATACAAACTTTTTAACCGACTTCAAAAAAGCGTCATTTATCCATCTTTCTGTTTTACAATAATTTTTATCTTTTATGTTTACTCTCATACAAAAAGTATAGAACTAAATTTGACGTTTACCAAGTCGAAGCGAAGCCAAGGTTTTGTGTTTCCTACTAAATTTAAATGTTACAAATGTCAATTCAAACGGTTGAATCGGTAAAACGACAACGATGAAATCGATTTATAAAATGCAAGTTCGATAATCGAATTTTCGTGATCGTTTTCGTTATCGTTTATTTTAAGTTCGATTGATCGTTTTATGTAATAGTACCCAGTTGTTAGCGCCATGCGTGAACAGCTAAAACCTAAATTCTTGACATTAGTGGAAAATAATTAATAATTGCATTTCACAATTTTAAATTAGAATTGTGTGAACAATCATTCGCTATAGATAAAGCACGCAAAGCAACATTATAGTTTTTTAATTTTTTAATTGTTTGAATATTAGCTGCTTTCGATTTGCCATTTCCAAGTACTTGCGAGTACTAAAATGTGTCTTGGATAAATGGGTAAATCGAACGACACAAAAATTTTGATAGGTGTCAAAACCTAAAAATAATTTTTATTTTGTCATAATATACATACAAAAAAGAAAAACACATCTAGTGCTCTTAGTTTTAAACTATAAAGCCCTCTGTTGTAAAAATTGTGCGTAACTACTTGTATCTACTTGAAAAATTTTACATTAGCTACGTGTAGATGATTTAGCATAGACTTCCACCTTATCTACCCGAAGTACTTGAAAGTGGCAAATCGAAAGCAACTATTATTTAAACAAATGTCATCTAGCCATACATGGTGAAGATACTACATGTCTGACAGGGGTCGGAATTTTCGTGGTATTGTTGAAACCATGGTATCCATACTACGTGTCTGTATAGGCTATTACAGTCATGTAATACCAAGAATATTTTTTAACAAATATTTTTACCCCTTCAATACAATAATTTCCAAATTTTTCGTAGTAATAGAGTATCCATTCGAAATTGTTTTTAATGATTTAAAAGGCACAGGGGTTCTTTACAATTTTGCAAAAGGGTAGGTGAGCCTAGCGTGCCTTGTAAAAAGTTATAGGGTAAAACAAGGAAAAAGTACCAAAAATCTTTCCCGCCCTCTAACTCCGTGAAGGTTGAGATTAACCCCCCCCACCAATACGATTTTTTGTTCGCCTCGCCGAGACCTATCCATAGTTTCCCGGTCGGACACCGTAATCACCCTGTATATCGAACATTCCAAAGAGCGGATCCAGGCGTATAGCGTGGTAAGACCAAAATGGCAAGCTTATTTGTCTTCCACTTTGTTAGAAACTTATATTACAGCTTTTTGTTGAAAAATCTTGACCTTTTTTTCTGAATTCATTAGTTTACTTTTTATCTGCATATACATACATATGTAAATTTTATATATATTTTGCTACGCGTTCGAGCTTTTCGGGTCTGTCGCCATTGGAATGGAAGATTCCAAATGTTTAAAAGATGTATAATTTTGAATTCTTTGCCGGAAAGGCACATACATAATTCAAAATAAAAAGTTATAAAAAGCGCAAACAAAAAGAAATAATAAAAAAAGAAATGATAAAACATTGAATTTTGAAATATAACATTGAATTTAATGTAAGTAACCGTTAATATATGGAATCGAACATTTTTAATGAGGTATACGAAGGACATAAATCTAGTTATAAAAATTTGGAGCAAGTAGGAGCAGCTAAATTTTATGGATATACATATGTAGTATACATTAGGACCTCTAAAGTCTACTAAATATTAAGGTGGGACCAGGTGGGACTAATTTTGTAACTCAAAAGAAAGTGAGAGTATACATTTTTTTCGTGAAAATTTGCATTAAATAATTTATTTGCTAACTGTACTCTTGTCCTTTCAAAACAATAAGTTATATTATGAAATTTAAATTCCTCTTACCTGTATCTATTGAACACATGTTAAACAGATGTTTTTATTTCACTTTGGTTATTAAAAAAAACGAATAGAAAGTCCCTTTTTTTTTGAAAAATCTATCTTGTTTTTCACGTTTGACACAAAACCAATTAAACTTGAAATCATAATTATTAAAAAAATTACGAATTTTATTCCCTGCGGCAATTTTTAATTCTTTCTGAAAAATGTGATACTTCCTATTTTTTAAGATATGAGAAATTTGAATTTCGGCCACCCATTTGTTCTGCATCGAACCACTGTGCGCTGACTTGAATACAACATATTCAGTTGTGTAAAGTACTATACTTGGGTAAAACAGAGGTAGTGGTACAGATATTGTATTTGTACTAGGTAAGGTTGTGCTGTATTTAGCTAAGTGATCTAGAATTTCCTTCTATTTCTTTAAGAAAACGGTAGAAAAAAATCTCTTATTCCCAGTAACTTTGGATATTGAATCTAAAAGGTTTTCCAACAGGAATGACATAACTTTCGAATATTTTCTCGGGAACACGAATTAAGATAACAGAGTCAAATTTTAATATAATATTTATTAGTGTCATTTTAATAATCATGGAAGATACAAAATTTGCGTTTGGTTCGCCGGACGTTTGGCGCATTGCGAGAAATTAATAGTGCATAGAATCGACTAACAAAACGTTCTATCTACCGCTTCGTGGAAAAATGGTGCAGGTCAGATCGAATCACATCTCCATTCCTCAAAAATCGCCGTTTGGTGCAGTCTTTGGATGCTTTTGAAGGCGTAAACGAAATCATGTGAATGGCAAACACTATAGAGATAAAATGTTGACATAAATGTTTTTTTTAAATAAGACAGCGCCATTTATTACATATACTTTCAAAAATTGATTTACTGCAGTTTCCATAAATGGCAATGTCAACTGGTAACTAAGATCGTGTAATGTGACATCCTTAGAATGTTTTCCACGGAATTATCTGAAATCCTTTATATACGACAATAAACCACGGATTATTCTTTACTTTAACAAGTGTAATAAACGCGTCACTGAAAATTTTCTAACCGATTTAGTTTGTAATTAATAGCTCTTTAAAATAAACTAAAAATTCAAAGTTCTGACGTTCCTGTTGGAAAACTCTATATTTTAAAAATTCCAATAAAATTTACATATATGTACTTGATGGAAATTCTTGCAGGTATTAAGTCCCAACTTTTGTAAATACTCTTATATTCGTTTTACACTATGAGCAAAATGATAAAGTGTATTGATAAAGAATAGATAAATGTTAAATTTTTTGTTTACACTATTATCAAATTGCTAAAGTGAAGTGATAAATTGTCACAAATAGCGGATAAAGAGAATTTCTAAACTGTTCTCAGTTTCTATTTTGCTATATGTACACTTTATCAATTGTGTCCAGTGCACGAGTGTATTAGTACAAATATAAGCGAAATAAACAAAGTATGGTTTTTCAATTGCAAATAAATTATTGCAGTTCATTGAAAACCATGTGGCTCAAATCCTTCCCTAAACTTCGTCGGATTAGCCACTGTCGTGTTCATGATCTTTTTTTTTTGCGTGGTCTAATTATTCTGGCTAAAAGAACACCAATGGCTAACGCCATTAAACCATAGATTTCAGGAGAATTCATTATACAACTTTCTCTTTAATCTGAATTTTTTTACGTTCTCCTTTCAATACTCTGTCACTAACTAAAAGTGTAAACATCAAGATTTCATTGATAATTCAAACTGATAATGTCCATACTTTATCATTTTGATGCTAGTGTGAACCTACTTTTAAAGTGAATTTAATAGCTTTTTTTCACTTTATATTTAAATTTAAGATATTTACCTATTTAATTTTTTTAATTGTTTCATCCATCTTTCACGAATTTGTTTATGACGACTAGCCAATACAGTATTCTCCCATTGAGCTTTTGTACGATCGATTTCATCAATCATACGTTGTAGTTCTTTAATAGCGCGTGTTTTTTGACGATATCGTTGTATTGCTGGCATTATAGCAAGATGATGTGCATGTAATGTTAAAAACCAACAATGTGTTTGGAAATTCACTGCTTCCCATTTAACATTTTGATCTTTTTCTAAATAAATAAATTTAAAAAATAAGTAATTGATTAGGGATGGAACTGAATATAAAAATCAAATTTTACTTACTCAATTTTTCAATCCATTCGGTATATTCATCAGAATTAAAACGTAATTTTGTATCTTTTGTAGTTGTAACTAATGAATCCCAATGGAATAAATATAATGGATCAACGCGATCTAAACGAATTTTTACAGATAATTGTTGTAGAACACACATTAAGTTTAACATGAAACCATCACGTGCTAACGATTTTTCATCAGCAGCAAATTGGACACGACGTTCGTTACTTTTTATTATTAACGACATATACATGAGCATGCTATTACGACTTTCCAAATTTACCAAAAATGAATGAAATATTGTGTGTAATTGATTGCGCATAAAATTCAATTGCTGGAAAAAATAAAAAAAAGTTAAATGCATTACTAAGTAAATAAAAAACATTTTTGAATTTAACAATTTAGAAAATTGGCAATAATTTAAAATAAACTGAGTCAAATAAAAAGAAATCGCTTTAAATTACTAATATCAAACTTTTAAAATGGAAATTAGTTAAAAGTTTAATGGTTTAATGAATACTGCGATTTGAGAAGCAAATGAATGTGAATAGTCCACTTAAAAAAAATATGTATTTATGAAACGCATACTGCATGCATTCATTCTTTTTAGTGGATACACTGCAATAATTCAAACAGTGCACTACGCGTTCTAAACGCATGTTGCTTCTTCTGCTACTATCATTCTACTGAAATTTAAAATCAATCTTACTAACTTTTGTACTAATAAATGAATTGTGATTCAAATACAAATAAAAAATTTTAGTAAATAAAATGTCTTGTAAAGATGATAAAAAAATCTGTATTCAGTGATAATTTTATCCAACGTTCAAAGTGTATGTCGAATTCTTTGGTATCCACCAGAATACTTGAAAGCACACCACATAAAATTGGCGAGCTCGCGTTTATAATTTGGTTGATATAGTGTGCACACATTTTGAGAGAGCAGCTTTTTTGCAATGTGCAAGCAGAAAGCGACTAGCTCGTAAGCAGTTTTCGTGCTTAATAATAATAACGTAAACTACACAAGTTCTTATTTGCTTGGTGAATATTCACTTTAGTATACATACACATGTACTTGAGCTTATAAGCTTACATTCTAATTGTAAGTATGAAAATTGTGAATGAAAAATTAAAAATTTAAATTTAAATTCTACACTTGAAATAAGCTATTCGATGCATACTTTTGTTTTATTGAAGTATGTATACTGAAATCTAGGAACTTGATTCACACAGCTCAAAGAAATTATAAAAAAATTATATGCATTTTGTACTAATGCTTTTCTTACCTCACGTAATTTTCCAGAGATCACCGATAATACGTTTGGTGTACCATTTGTTTCTGCAAATTTTAAATTTTCTTCAGCAAATATTGACACAGATAAAAATGGTCCTAAATAACTACATTTAACAATTTCTCTTCCTTCAATATTTGTACATAATTTTGGATAAAAATTATACTGTTTTGATATTAAATCACAAATTGGTCTTATGTTACCGCAACGTATTGTTACTAATTGTGTTAACATATTAATTTGATCCAATTGAATATTAGCTGATACTGCTGAACGTTGCATACCAATAAATAAACCACGTAAAACACGACCAAATATTAATTCAAATATTTCTTTATTTTTATATGTTTCAATAACTAAATCTTGTAAAAATTCATTCTGTATTTCATTATGGTACATCAAAGATAATAACGTTGATTGGTCTAATTTTAAGTTTAAATTTTCACAGAAAACATCACATAGTAATGATATAACATGTGAAATAATTTGCTTACTTGCTAATTCCAATTCACGTATTATACGCTTTTTACTTGTATCATCATCATTCATAATTTGATATAAATTTGATAGAGAGTCGTTATTAGTAATTTTTAACTGTTCTTGTTGATTTCTCAATTCGGATTTACATTTATTCCAACATTGTATTAAATAAATCATTGCCGATTGTTTTGTTGTATAGAATGCATTTAAATTTGGTTTTGGACAGGCACATGATGATGTTGAAGGTGATGGTTGTTGATCCATTATTATATCTGCTGATGATGAAGTTGATGGATAATCAAAACCAAAAAATACTCTTCTACTACCTGATCCACCACTTGTTTCACCCACCATTCGATCATTATTCTGTTCATTTTTAATTTTTTTATTTGGTGTTATTGTCGCTGAACCTCCAATTAATTGATCATCATCACCATAAAAATTAACATTGGAAGAATTACTTCCACTACTATTAACTGTATCATCTAATTTTTCAATACGTTCACCATTAACATATTTCATGATAACTTCTATCAATAAATAAGATACTAAATCTTCATAATTATTACGCAAATTAGAATTTAATTCATATGCTTGTGCTGTTATTGGACATATGATATCACCTTTGGTAAAATCATTCCATGTTGCATTAAAAATTCGAGATAAAATTGATTCTATTGTTTCTTTAAATGAGATTTTTTCATATTTTTGTTTCGTTTTATCATTACAATCCATTTCTATATTATTATCTTCAGTTTCCATATTTTCAATACCAGAATCTCGATCACGTATTTTATATTCATCAGTTTGTTCTTTCAATTTTAAATTTTCTTCAATCTGATCATCATTATTATTTTTATTTATATTTTCTGAGTGAGAATCATCAGTATCCATTTTCTGTTGTGCTGCAATTTCAGTTTTTATTGTAGTTATTTGTTTTTGTTGAAATGATGCTGATGATTCTGATGTTGATGTTTGTGGTTGTAATTTAGGTGGTGGCTCTTTAAGTAAACGGGATTTTAATGCAACATTTGTATGAGATTGAGATCTTTCAATTAGATTTGTTGTTGCTATTATTATTGTATCACTACTATTATTATTTTTTGCTGTTGAGTTATCAGAAGTCGTTTCTTCTGATGATTTATGATCATTATTGGTTGTTGTATGATTGGCATTTTCTTGATCTGGAAATATTCCTAAACGTCGAAGACGTCTATTTCTTATCTGGAAAAATATATAAAAATAAATTCAATAAATCGTACAATTACTTAACAATATTTTTTATATTATACAATAACACGATTAATGCTACGTACACATGGTCCAACTTAGTTGAGTTGGACTAAAGTTTTATAATGTCCACGCTGGTCGGCACGGCAGACCAATTTTCAAGTTTGTCAAACGATTGGATTGAAATTTAAAATTTTTAATTTTTTGGTGGAGTGAAAAAGGTTGTACAATGAAGTTGGATCGTGTATATCGAAAAATTTTTCAGTTTGTTTATATAAATACAATAGCACGTTTTAAGAATATATAATTACAAAAAATTATACTTATGATACAGAAAAGTGGAGATAATTTTTCAAATATAAAAATTTAACTAAATCCTTGAAAAATTAACTTTTTTCTCATTTGAATGCAGTCTAATAATGAAGTTTGTGCAACAGGTTGTACAACAGCGTTTGAGCGTCTGTAGTAAATGTACAACCTGGTTGCTGAACAAAGTACTAACTAAGTTTGACCGTGTGTAAGTGGCGAAGACATTGTGAGACTCCTTGTGTAACACAAGGTGCCTTGGTTTTCAATTAACACATTCGAAAATGTTACACTTCAATGTAATAAAAAATAATACATACAACATAATCTTACCGATATGTCACATGAAATTCATGAGGTATTATGAAAGAGGCTTATCTGGTTGGTTCTGATTTTTTTAAACAGAGTTTAAAATTAAGGCTAGTAATTAAACATGTAGGATAAAAAACAAAACTAAATCTAATTTAGGGTCTGCAATATGAATTGCAATGCAAATATTTGCTAATAGATTGCCAATTGAGACCCGATATTTCCCGCAATGCATACATATTTTATTGGGTGGCGTAAGACTATAATTACTAGTAAATAAATTTTTATTGTTTTTGATGCGCCATAATCTCAATAGGGAAAAGCAAAATTAAAGCATTTTTGTCAAGGCAAACTTTTGTTCGGTTTTCAATTTTCATAGACTATGTGAATCTAAATAAATTTTTTCAATATTTTTTTTAATGTGTTGTGTCAGTGAAAAGCTACTTTTTATCTCTTTAATACTTACCTATATGTATTCTCTAGAATTTTAATACTTACTTCTTCTTGATCAAGCGCACTCATGATTTTAAACCTGATGAATTATTAAATTTAGTTGGCAATTTCAATGTTGTTTACAATCTTAATTATTATTTTCTTTTTCTCGAAATTTTGCTTATTCACAACTACATATGGATAGTATTATCCAAACACACGAATTTCTATTATGTCGCAGTAGAAATGTAAAAAAAAATCAAAAGTGGAAGAAAAACGATGTTTTCTAATGAAAAGTAGCGCCTACGTTATTTTCTGGTACTTATGCGTCGTCTTTGTTATCCAATTTTTTATAAAATCATTCACTAATTTCTATTAAGACTTTTTTGTTTCATAGGCATTTCAAAAATGTTCTTGCTAGAAAATCGTAGGAATAATTTCACACAGCGAAATAACTGGTTTAAACCACCACAATTTTTTTAACTCGAATTTTAGTGAATAATATAAAAATTATAAAGTTAATTATATTTGTGTAAAGATTTAAACCAAAAGCAAAAAATGAAATAAGTTTATGAATAATTATAGGTACACTCAGCAAAAATTTAAGTATCAAATAAATACAAGTATGTATTACATACCTATATAGTATATGTATACTTCTGCAAACAAGAAATAAAATGAATAAAAAATAAACTTTCTTTTTTCAATCAAAGGGGTAGTAAAAACTAAATTGTACAAAGCTCTTGTATTCTTTAATCAACTTTTTTTTGTAAAACCTTTGTGTCACGAATAACTATTCACTTTATAAAAATATTTTCCTTTAGGTTATTTTCAATTGTCCACATATAAAGTTTTGAATATTCAATAAATGATTTATTTGTAATGTTTTTGATACTTTTATCAACCAATGACTAGACAAAGAAAATTTTAAATAACATTCCACAACGACTCCTAATTCTTAGCACACTGAGTAGTTGAGTACTGTATTATCTTGTTTATGCACAAAGCTTAAAACGTATTAACGATAAAACGTTTTAAACATCGTTTTGAGATAATACATTTTGATTGGTGTTTATGCGTAATACAACATTTCGTTCTCACTCAAAACGTTGAACACCTGCGTGTGTAATAACAACTACTTAAAACGAAGTAAGTGTTTATTCACATTTTAAAAACGAAATGAAATTTTAAATGCGGATTTAATAGTGTATTAACTCAAAACGACGTAGAGCTTTAATGCGTTTTGAAATTTGATTTATGCATCCGTATTAAGTCAAGACGGAGTGAGTTAATGCGAAGTAACGCTTCGCATAAACAAGATATATGTCAACTTGTCAACTGTCAAGATAAATTGAGAACACAATAAGGTATGTTCTTATTCGTATAGAAATTAATTTCTGTCTCTTTTCGACTCTCACAAACGTCAGCCAGTTGAAATTTGTCATGGTTGAAAATTAAAGTTGTATTATGTTCTATGGTGGTTTATTGTTATCGTGTTAAATTTAATAAATAAGAAATTAATTTGTTAATAACATATATGAATTTTTTATGAATATTAATTTGTGAACTATAAAATTGAATTTTAATATTAGAAAGTGAAGTTTTATAAGGAATAATTAAAAAAAGTAAAAACAAACTGTGTGAGCAAAACGTATGTACTTTTAAAGTTGAAGTTTATTTAAGTATTTAGTTTATTAATTTATATAATATAATATACTAATTATGGTGAACTGTGCAGTAAGTTCTTGTAAAAATTATACAAATAAAAAAACGATCATCCATCAGCGATAGAATTTAAATATCGTCTGCGATCGTTTGTTTTGGGTAACTTTATATAGTAATTTAGTATAAATGTTCGTGATTGTCCTTTCTAATTATAGTTATCACAGATTTGAAGTAAGCTTTTTGGTGGTAGATGCATAAATATAAATGGGAAAATAATACTAATTATAAATCACAAATTTTCTACCATAATCTTTTCCAAATTTCACAGGAAGATCAGACAGTACCTTGCAAATAAGTGTTGATTCAAACACCGAACATTTAGAATCTAATGAAAAAATTCTTTCAACAGGATTATTTTCCAGTATTTTTCAAAAAGATAATGGACCAAAGAAAGTTTCTGTAATTCAACAGACGAAGAAGATGAATGCATTACATTGGTGGAAAATTCGAAAAATGTTCCAAACGCAGATGACGACGAGTTCCATGAAGACGCATTAGAATATTTGGCCGGATTTATAGCCAAAAAATTACAGCTGAATAATGATTATGTATATAAACAACGGGAATGTAGTGCGTTTTCATGGATAGATGTAATAAGTGAGGGTGGACTTATAAAGCCTAAGGAAAATTTTTTAAATAATTTAAAAACTCTTGAAAAAATTTTCAATGAAGAAAATACAAATTCTTTAAGCATTTGTAGTGGATATATGGACAAGTTGTTAAATAAATCTATATTGGTTCCATTAGACAATAAGATTAAAACATTGTTCTTTAGATGTAGGCTATATTTTCGTATAAGAAAATTAAATAGATCATTAACATATAATTTTTCAAAAAATAAAAAAATAATAAAAACTTGTACATAATTAAACATTGTATTTTATTTTTATTTCCACGTAAAATGGTTATTATCTATAAATTTATTTTTCAAATGTCGTTTTCAAATATTTCAACTAAATGACGCCATTTCATAAGAGAAGAGAGCGATGCCCGTCAGCAGAACATACCTTATTGTGTTCTCAATTTATCTTGCTGTATGTATCAATGATTAAATAGACTCAATTAAAAAGTTTATACGGCACAAAAATAATCCGAATTTTGATTAAATTGGGAGTAGCGTAGAAACGGTAAAATTGCGATTAAAAAAGTACATGCAAACGTTGATATTTTTATACACTTATAGTATACATATTATTCTTCTTCCACATAAAAAAAAGAAGAAGAACGTGACAGCTTCACTATCACCATAAAAATTAGAATCCGCCATATTGCATTTTACCTCACACATACATATAAAAAAATTGGGATTAAACCGAAACAAATTGGGCTTAAGCCAAAATCCGAATTATACGACAAAAAATTGGGAGTGAACCAATATCCGTATTAAATTCGCAGTAGGCATAAAAACGTAGATTTAAAAAAGATTGAGGTTATGTGAAATATGTATGTAATAATAATAAATAAATAAATATATTAAATAACTTTTGTTGATATTTTGTTGATTGTCAAATATAAGACTATAAAAAAATAATTATTTTTTTAGTAATAATAAATTTATTTAATATAATTTTTTAAAAAACATTTATTTTAATTTATATCCATATTAATCCTAAAATGCCCCCAAGCATATGTGCTTACCCCATTTTCTCTTCTAAATCTTTTATCATCAGAAAAACTTAAAGCTGCTTTATTAATTATTTGTGTATAAATGTTATTAATTTTAGATCTAAATACATACATATTATTACTATAAAATAATTTCTTTTTATACAAGCAATCTCTATAATTATCTAAACTTAAATTATCAACAACTGTCTTTTTTACACCTTCTGCTTTTTTTATATCTTTTGAATCTTTAACACTTAATGAATATATTTTCGATCTTAAACCAATAAATTCAGTCATTATATTTCCATTATTCTCATCTTTCATCATACCTAACACTTTTTTATTTTTTAATGGAATATCATAAGGATTATTGAATGCATATTCAGAAGTATCAAAGTATTTATCAATATCATTTTTGATATCATTATAAAAATCTTCTGTTTGAATAGTATATATAAAAGAGTCAGTATCCATATAATTTATCAAAATATTTTCACCATATTTTGGTTTTATATAATCATAGTGAAATTAGGTAGTAAGTAAATTGGCTTATCATAATAAGTATGCATACGTTTCATTTGTATAGCAACAGTGGCGGAGCCAGTAGTATTTTTTCGGGTGTTCAGATTTCTAAAAGAAATGAAAGTGATATTTTGTTTCTATTCAAAATAATTTAAAACACGAGTTTCCACTCCACCCAAGAGGTATCGCTGTCAGAGCGTTAACCGATATAAAGTGGTCGGTTTCCCTAAAGAGAAAGATGTGTAAAAAATAGAAAGAAAAACTCAAAAATCCGTTTAAAATTTCCAATTTTTCATTAGGCCTATCCCACTTAAACAACTCAATAAAAATATAACAAAAAAAAAAAAAAATAACAAAAACAAAGCATAAAAAAATATAAAATAATAATATACATTATTGTATAAAAAATACAATAAACGAAAATATCACTTTTTTTGCACTTCAATGTTCATCTCAAATTCAATTTTTCTTGTCCTTTTGCAAAATTTCTCAATAACTTTTTCGTGAAAATCTGGCCTAGTTCTCAATTCTTTTAATAATTTTTTTTCAATGGATATCAAAGCTAACTCCGTCAACCTATTTTGTGCCATCGAATTTCGCAAATATGTTTTAATTCTCTTTGAACAAGAAAAAGATCTCTCAGCGCTAGCTGTAGTTACCGGAATAGTTGTAATTAAACAACTTAATTTGAAAACTTCGGATAACGTAGCTTTGAGATTGTTGCGTAAAATATTTTTTTAAATTTCAGGTACTGGCAGGTTAGAAAAAAAAGGAATTTTTATTATAAATGACAGTAAGTTCATTTTGCAATTTTAAAAAATCAAATTGTTCTGGGTATGCAGCTATTAACGCATTTAATTCAGTTATTGGGAAGATTTCAGAATACTTATGAAATTTTTGAGCGTCTAACAACTCAATAAAATTTAAATCTTTCATATTTTCAAAGCGTACTTCCAGTTGCATGATAATAGTGTCTAAAATTTCATTAAAAAGCTGTCTTTAAATTTTCCATAATATGCGTGGGTCTACTGTTTTTAATTATCAACGATTTTTCTTCTATGTTTTGTCTTGAAAAAGACATACATAAAAGATTTTCAATGACGCAATTACAAAGAGAAGCATTTTCCGCGTTCTTATCCATCTTTACAAAATTAAAAAAAAAACTGTTTAATTTTTCATGTGAAATATTTAATATTCAAAATTTTAAACCACCAACGACAAAAAATTCCGTTTCAAATTCGAACTATTTTTTTAAATTTTTACCCCGAGAAAAACAATCTATTTATTTTTTACCTTCCAGCTTCAACTAAAAGAAATTTTTCACCACGACACACAATTTGAATTATTATCTAATAAAAAAGTTGTATTAATTTAAATTTAAATGAAATTGAATTTATTAATTTTAATTTTCTTCAAATAAAAAAGGTAACATCTAGCAAGGAAAATAACAACGTTCATTTTCAAAAAATGAATAGTATTACTATTTGAAGGATAAAATAGAAAGGAAACGAAAAGTAAAAAAAAATATTTTCTCATAATATTCTACTATGGTGTTCACTTTAAAATATGAACACCTTCTATATAAAATTATATGAAAAAAAAAAGAGAAACGAAACGAAAATGAAAAAAAATATTTTCTCATAATATTCTACTATGGTATTGGTGTCCACTTTAAAATATGAACCTGTACCTGACTGATGATGTATGAAAAAACGAGTTTGAAAGGAGAAAAATATTATTGCTTTATATGGTGTAGTGTGTACTATGATTTTCCTAATGTTCACTTTAAAATGTGAACACCTTGCATATAAAATTCTATGAAGAAAAAAGAGAAACGAAATGAAGTAACCAAATATTATTCTCTTGTAATTTTCTGTGGATACTGTATTGTATATTTTGTACTGGGTTCATTTTAAAATATGAACCTGCCTGACTGATGTATGAAAAAACGAATTTGAAAAAAAAAAGTATAAACGAATATAATGGTGTAGTACGATTTTTCTAATGTTCACTTTGAAATGTGAACACCTTGCATACAAAACTCTATGAAGAAAAAAAGAGAAACGAAAAGTAAAAAAATATTTTTGATAATTTTGATATATTATGATGATTTTACTAATACATATATTAAAAAATTACTTTTCTTGTTACAAAAAAAAAATTGTTTTCGAATGTAATTAGAAAATTTTAATGATCAGGTTCATAACAATTTTAGGGTGTTCACTGAACACCCTGAACCATACCACCCTCCGCCGTTGTTAAGAGCAACCATGTTATCAGTAAATTGTGTGGCGCTATGAAAATTAGGTTTTGCTATCAAAGCTCTAGCTCCTAATTTCCTATAATAACTATCCCATTCTGTTACAATTTTAACATCTTTTCTTTTATCAACATTTTCCATAGTTTTTCCGAATGAAACATTATTCATTAACTTGAAAAAATTTTTATCAAACACATTTTTTGCAAGCGTACGATGATGATTATTTAAATCAATGAATCGTTTCATCCATTTTGATTGTTTGAACTGCAAAACTCTATGAATATGTGTAACTTTAAGACCATGTTTAATACAATGTTGTAGATTTCTATAATGAATAACACATCGCTTCTTGTTTGTTAAATCTGTGATTAATTTGACATGTTTTGAATTTGAAGTAATTTTGTTTTCTGAACAAAATGGTAAGTCATTATGAATATCATGTAATACTTCAGGATATTCTAAATCAACTTCTAATATGTAACCAGTATCTGAATCTTCAGGAATATTTTCAATATCGATATTTTTATTTTCAATCCATTTAAAATCACCATAAGGAAAAGCTTGTTACATTGCCCAACCATACAAATTGTTTGCATCTATAGTATTTTTATTTATGGAAGTCACTACAGGCAAGATAGGCATACTTTTCTATATTCTTTCACAAATTGTTTGAATAAATCTGTCTCGTGTGTGGGGTGATCAGATCTCAATTTTAATCGAGGGAAATTTTTAAATTAAAAATTACCAAGGGCTGCCAGATGAAATTTTTTATTTTTTTTCAATTCTACAAAAAAGCAGGTCATTTTGGGAAATTTTTGGGAAATTTTATAATATTTGTTCATTTCCACACCACCTTGCGGTAGAACAAATGGCGCGTTTTTTTGTTAGAGAGGTGTCCCCTTTAGGCCTATTCCTCTTCAAGTCCTTTATTTTTATATTTGTCCCATTTCCTCGTCTGTGCCATAATCGGTTGAAGTGTCATGTGCTATATTTATTATAAAGCGTTCTATTTGTTCTTCTACAATACAATCCATTGTCCACATATTTTTTTCTTTTTTTTCCACGACATGTCGAACGCATCCGGACCAACAATCTTTGTCAATTTTATTTATTGATTGTTTTAATAGCTCCTTTACTTCCGATAATTTGAAAGTTTTATTTTGTTCAGCAATAAATTCTTTAACTTGAGCTCATATCATGTCTATTGGATTGAGCTCACAACGGTAAGGCGGTAATCGAAGTATCGTATGTCCAGCTTCTTCAACTATTTTATCGACTGCATATATTTCATACTGTTTCTTATGTTTTTTGACAATGCTTAATAATTCTGTTTTAAGCATGTCATCTGCATATGAAATATTTTTTGAATTTAGCCATTGTTTTATTTCATCTTTTCGGGTTGCTGCTGTAGGTCCTTTCTCTAGTTTTCTCGAATGATATGGAGCGTTATCCATAACAATCACCGAATTTTTTTCAATGTTTGTCAAAACTTTTTCAAGCCATTCTTCAAAAACCACTGCAGTCATTTCTTCATGATAATCTCCAGTTTTTTTTGATTCCATACATAAGACTTAAGACAAGAGTCCATCTTGTACAAAGCCCTCTTCACTTCCTATGTGAAGTATAATTAATCTTTTCCCTTTTCCAGGAGGATTTTTTAACCCTGTTGATAATCCTTCCTTAAAAGCTTGGCTGGTTGAAGCGATCTCAGTGTCAACCCACACTTTTGACCTCGTGTGACCCTCATTAACCCAAGTCTCGTCTAAATAATAAATTTTTCTACCCTCTTCCCTAAATTTTTTGTCCTTTCTGAGATAGCTTCTCCTCCATAAAATAATGTCTTCTCTCTCAATTAAAAAACTATTCCTATCTCTTTTAAGGACTTTAAATTTCAATTCTTTAATTATGTTATACAAGTGCTTTGGCTTATTTTAGGGAAATTGGTGTTATCTTTTAATTGTTCTAATAGCTTTTTCAAAGTGGGCAATTCGTTTTTCAAAAAAAAAAGCATGCATTTCCCTTCTGACTACGCATTTTTCGAATTCATCTAAAATACACTTACGCCCACCCTTCCACGTTGGGGTAGCCAAATTTCCGGTTACTTTCTTTTCCTTTAATATTCTATAAACAGTTCTTTCAGAAACACTGAATATATTCGCTGTTTTTTCTACAGCTTTTGAAGTATTTTTCAAAATTTAAAAAAAATTTTCATATGCACTAAGTATTGTATTTTTTACCTTTACGTCGACTACTCGCCTCTCGGTTTTTGAAGATAGTTTGCTTGGATTTGCCCCTGCATCCATTTTGTTGCTAATTTTAACACTTACCTTTAAATTAAACTATTCACTATAAAATATATATGCACTTTGCCAATTGTTTTGAGTTTTATTTATTTTTTTTTAATATAAAAAAAATTAATTTAATTGATTATATTATTAGCACTAAATTCACTTCACTTCACACTTATTTCTTTGGCACTTTGAAACACTTTTCACAATAAAAAAACGCAATGCAAAACTTCGTACTCAAATATTTTCAAAAAAAATAAAACGCAATGCAAAACTTCGTATTCAAATATTTTACAAAATCTTTGTAAGATTATTTAACTATTCTAATCGAGGTTTGCAATGCAAATAATTTTCTTTCTATTTCGAAGAAAAAACAACAAAAACATACATTGAAAAAATAACGGTAGCGTAACGAAGTTATAAACAAATTCATAATTGAAACAGAATAGATAAAAAAGGATAAGTAAACAAATATGAATATAAGTATATGTATGGTATATGGATGTACCTATACAATTATACATTTAATTCATACCAGAATTCAAAATCAAATTCAAACATAATTTAATGTATCAAACATCAAATAAAAATTTTATTCAAAATAAAACATAAAATTAACAATTACATACTATTAAAAATAATAAATTTAAATTTCAAAATAAATATAAAAAATATTGAATATCACTTCATAAATTCATTTTTTATAACTCACGGCAATACTTCCAATAGTTACGGCAATCCTGAAATTTTATAACGAATCATCCTGTACTTTTTAAGTTTTTATTTTTTTATTATGCTTTTTATGTAAAATAAAAAACCGAAGTAAAAAATATAAATTCGTTGCGCAGCCGATGTCCACTCAAAGTAGTAAATTATCTTCGGTTTTTTATTTTACATAAAAAGCATAATAAAAAAATAAAAACTTAAAAAGTACAGGATGATTCGTTCTTAGAAATTAAAAAATTAGCGAACAAAAATTGGAATATCTCATTGAAAATCGAAAATTTTTATGATATTTCCAATTTGAATTACTTCTTTATAAAATGATAAAATTTCAGGATTGCCGTAACTATTGGAAGTATTGCCGTGAGTTATAAAAAATGAATTTATGAAGTGATATTCAATATTTTTTATATTTATTTTGAAATTTAAATTTATTATTTTTAATAGTATGTAATTGTTAATTTTATGTTTTATTTTGAATAAAATTTTTATTTGATGTTTGATACATTAAATTATGTTTGAATTTGATTTTGAATTCTGGTATGAATTAAATGTATAATTGTATAGGTACATCCATATACCATACATATACTTATATTCATATTTGTTTACTTATCCTTTTTTATCTATTCTGTTTCAATTATGAATTTGTTTATAACTTCGTTACGCTACCGTTATTTTTTCAATGTATGTTTTTGTTGTTTTTTCTTCGAAATAGAAAGAAAATTATTTGCATTGCAAACCTCGATTAGAATAGTTAAATAATCTTACAAAGATTTTGTAAAATATTTGAATACGAAGTTTTGCATTGCGTTTTATTTTTTTTGAAAATATTTGAGTACGAAGTTTTGCATTGCGTTTTTTTATTGTGAAAAGTGTTTCAAAGTGCCAAAGAAATAAGTGTGAAGTGAAGTGAATTTAGTGCTAATAATATAATCAATTAAATTAATTTTTTTTATATTAAAAAAAAATAAATAAAACTCAAAACAATTGGCAAAGTGCATATATATTTTATAGTGAATAGTTTAATTTAAAGGTAAGTGTTAAAATTAGCAACAAAATGGATGCAGGGGCAAATCCAAGCAAACTATCTTCAAAAACCGAGAGGCGAGTAGTCGACGTAAAGGTAAAAAATACAATACTTAGTGCATATGAAAATTTTTTTTAAATTTTGAAAAATACTTCAAAAGCTGTAGAAAAAACAGCGAATATATTCAGTGTTTCTGAAAGAACTGTTTATAGAATATTAAAGGAAAAGAAAGTAACCGGAAATTTGGCTACCCCAACGTGGAAGGGTGGGCGTAAGTGTATTTTAGATGAATTCGAAAAATGCGTAGTCAGAAGGGAAATGCATGCTTTTTTTTTTGAAAAACGAATTGCCCACTTTGAAAAAGCTATTAGAACAATTAAAAGATAACACCGATTTCCCTAAAATAAGCCAAAGCACTTGTATAACATAATTAAAGAATTGAAATTTAAAGTCCTTAAAAGAGATAGGAATAGTTTTTTAATTGAGAGAGAAGACATTATTTTATGGAGGAGAAGCTATCTCAGAAAGGACAAAAAATTTAGGGAAGAGGGTAGAAAAATTTATTATTTAGACGAGACTTGGGTTAATGAGGGTCACACGAGGTCAAAAGTGTGGGTTGACACTGAGATCGCTTCAACCAGCCAAGCTTTTAAGGAAGGATTATCAACAGGGTTAAAAAATCCTCCTGGAAAAGGGAAAAGATTAATTATACTTCACATAGGAAGTGAAGAGGGCTTTGTACAAGATGGACTCTTGTCTTAAGTCTTATGTATGGAATCAAAAAAAACTGGAGATTATCATGAAGAAATGACTGCAGTGGTTTTTGAAGAATGGCTTGAAAAAGTTTTGACAAACATTGAAAAAAATTCGGTGATTGTTATGGATAACGCTCCATATCATTCGAGAAAACTAGAGAAAGGACCTACAGCAGCAACCCGAAAAGATGAAATAAAACAATGGCTAAATTCAAAAAATATTTCATATGCAGATGACATGCTTAAAACAGAATTATTAAGCATTGTCAAAAAACATAAGAAACAGTATGAAATATATGCAGTCGATAAAATAGTTGAAGAAGCTGGACATACGATACTTCGATTACCGCCTTACCATTGTGAGCTCAATCCAATAGACATGATATGAGCTCAAGTTAAAGGATTTATTGCTGAACAAAATAAAACTTTCAAATTATCGGAAGTAAAGGAGCTATTAAAACAATCAATAAATAAAATTGACAAAGATTGTTGGTCCGGATGCGTTCGACATGTCGTGGAAAAAAAAGAAAAAAATATGTGGACAATGGATTGTATTGTAGAAGAACAAATAGAACGCTTTATAATAAATATAGCACATGACACTTCAACCGATTATGGCACAGACGAGGAAATGGGACAAATATAAAAATAAAGGACTTGAAGAGGAATAGGCCTAAAGGAGACACCTCTCTAACAAAAAAACGCGCCATTTGTTCTACCGCAAGGTGGTGTGGAAATGAACAAATATTATAAAATTTCCCAAAAATTTCCCAAAATGACCTGCTTTTTTGTAGAATTGAAAAAAAATAAAAAATTTCATCTGGCAGCCCTTGGTAATTTTTAATTTAAAAATTTCCCTCGATTAAAATTGAGATCTGATCACCCCACACACGAGACAGATTTATTCAAACAATTTGTGAAAGAATATAGAAAAGTATGCCTATCTTGCCTGTAGTGACTTCCATAAATAAAAATACTATAGATGCAAACAATTTGTATGGTTGGGCAATGTAACAAGCTTTTCCTTATGGTGATTTTAAATGGATTGAAAATAAAAATATCGATATTGAAAATATTCCTGAAGATTCAGATACTGGTTACATATTAGAAGTTGATTTAGAATATCCTGAAGTATTACATGATATTCATAATGACTTACCATTTTGTTCAGAAAACAAAATTACTTCAAATTCAAAACATGTCAAATTAATCACAGTTTTAACAAACAAGAAGCGATGTGTTATTCATTATAGAAATCTACAACATTGTATTAAACATGGTCTTCAAGTTACACATATTCATAGAGTTTTGCAGTTCAAACAATCAAAATGGATGAAACGATTCATTGATTTAAATAATCATCATCGTACGCTTGCAAAAAATGTGTTTGATAAAAATTTTTTCAAGTTAATGAATAATGTTTCATTCGGAAAAACTATGGAAAATGTTGATAAAAGAAAAGATGTTAAAATTGTAACAGAATGGGATAGTTATTATAGGAAATTAGGAGCTAGAGCTTTGATAGCAAAACCTAATTTTCATAGCGCCACACAATTTACTGATAACATGGTTGCTATACAAATGAAACGTATGCATACTATTATGATAAGCCAATTTACTTAGGATTTTGTGTTTTAGAATTATCAAAATTGAACATGTATAATTTGACTATGATTATATAAAACCAAAATATGGTGAAAATATTTTGATAAATTATATGGATACTGACTCTTTTATATATACTATTCAAACAGAAGATTTTTATAATGATATCAAAAATGATATTGATAAATACTTTGATACTTCTGAATATGCATTCAATAATCCTTATGATATTCCATTAAAAAATAAAAAAGTGTTAGGTATGATGAAAGATGAGAATAATGGAAATATAATGACTGAATTTATTGGTTTAAGATCGAAAATATATTCATTAAGTGTTAAAGATTCAAAAGATATAAAAAAAGCAGAAGGTGTAAAAAAGACAGTTGTTGATAATTTAAGTTTAGATAATTATAGAGATTGCTTGTATAAAAAGAAATTATTTTATAGTAATAATATGTATGTATTTAGATCTAAAATTAATAACATTTATACACAAATAATTAATAAAGCAGCTTTAAGTTTTTCTGATGATAAAAGATTTAGAAGAGAAAATGGGGTAAGCACATATGCTTGAGGGCATTTTAGGATTAATATGGATATAAATTAAAATAAATGTTTTTTAAAAAATTATATTAAATAAATTTATTATTACTAAAAAAATAATAATACATGTTTTGTTTTTCTTTCTTTCTTTCTTTACAATTCAAGTACAAGGTTTTCTTTTGTGAACTCTTCATCAACAAAATTTCTTAGAAGACATACATTTTCTAAAGCACAGTAGCCTTTATGGATATTACAACGCAGAACATGCGGACATACTTCTTCTTCTTCTAAATCTTCTTCAAGTATATTACTAATCTATTTTCGTTTTTCATGACCTTTCACACATACTTTAGAATTTCTCAGATTTGATCGAAGAAATTTTTAAACACTTTGAAAAGATATTGATCCTTCATTCCAAGTTAAACCATGATGATTTTTATGTAACCAATTCACTTGTTTCTTCTCTTTTGTTGTTAAACGCGAAAAATCAAACGGTGGCTTTATAATAAACACTTGAAATTCACGCGCATTGAAAGAAATAGCAAGTTCTTTAACAATAAACTTATTATTATAGTCTTTGAAACCTTGAACATCGATAATAATTTTATTAAACATTTTATGATATATGTGTTTTTTCTCACAAGTTCTTTGAAATACTAAATAAATTTCTATATTATAATCTCATTTATATCAGTTTTCTAACTTCTCCATTCAGTGGATTGTACTCAATTATTCGATCATGTAGTAATAAACAAAATCCTGAAGTATTGTTAGGAATATTGACGTTGCTTGCTAACTCAAACTCTATTCTAATATCAACATATCCTGTTGTTATTTTTTCATTTTGATGAGCACAATCAATAACAACAATTGGTGCTATACTCTTGAAACTATCCCATTTTAACAACGGTTGACAATTCCTTCCATAATAAGTTTCTTGAAATTTTGTATACATATCATATAATAACGCATATCGATTACGTTCAAAAAGTATATTTAAATTATCATATGGATATGTCTCAGAGTTTAAATGAGCTTTAACGTTAGCTAGTTTACAGTGATCAAATCTACTAGAATTAGCTTCTTTTTGGTTTTGTCGATTGGTTTGCAATGCAAATATCAAAAAACGAGGTTTTTCTATGTGTGATTTGTATTTGGAATATTCGGATATTCATATAAATCCCAGCTCCGGAAGCTAATACGAATTGGCTTCGCATTTCGAGTGATTTTAAGTAGTTTTAGTCTTTCTTTATCGTCTACATTTATATGAGGTACTTTCCATAAAACTTTTGTGAATGTAATTTTATAGTTTGTAGCTGCAGCTGATACTTGAACCGCATTTGCATCATTTCTTGCTCTAATTAAAATCAGATCATGTCTTACATTCACAACTATTTTTTTATAGTCTTCAGCAAATCCTAATAGCATTTTTAGAGGTATACAAAAATTGAAATGTCCTGATGTAGGCAATATAGTACTATTTCCTGTCCATCCTGCATTATACAGCATTATACTTTCACTTTCGCCTAATGAAATGTAATTTTTTAAAACACTGCTGATTCCTACATTCCGACAACAATCAATTTCGACACCATTCAATTCATATCGTATTTCAACAAATAAGAAGGCCCCAGAATTATTATTTAATTTATAATCAGGTATTACAGTTCCATCGTTTTTACTTAATGTTCCTTCAATATATATAAAACTTTCACTTGGTAGTAAGTATAAATCTTGATTTTGAGTAGAAATTCGTATTTCATCGCTATTGTTATACGATTCTACAAATAGTGAATATGTATGATATTCTTTTTTAGTAATACTTTCATCGAAGTGAGGTTCTTCTAAAATATCCAGTATATCATTCATGTTTGCTTTTCAAAACAAACCCCAATGACTTTAAAAATTTTTTATTTTCAATTGTTAATGATGGTTTCGTTGAAGTTAAGTCTCTTTGTGTTGTTGTTTGTTCAATAGGTAATGGTATACTAATGATATTATCACTTTTGAATGAGTTTTTATTATTATTATTATGTTTGTTGAATATCAGCATATCTAGTTCTTATCCACTTGACACTTACATCAGAAATAATAGCTTTAGTTATCAGACTACTTGTTTTATACTTTACGTCTTATTCTATTATTGTGGTTTCAAGTGTAATCTAACTGTAATTATTTCGCCTCTAAAATTAATCAAATCTCCATCTTGATCTACAATTTTTACTTCAACAGAACTAATGCGTTTCACATTTACGGGTAAATTTATAACATTCTTAAGAACTTCTGTTATTTTATACCCTGGTCCTACATCAGAAGAAAATTCATGAAGAGTGTGAACAGGAATATTATTTATATATATGATCCTACTATTAGATTACATTCAATTCGTATAGCGTTAACTTTAGTTATATTCACAGGTAAATCAGACACATGCGTTGTATTTATCCAATTCTTTTTTACTGAAACCTAACAGTTGACCAATAGTTCTTTCTCTGTTAAAGTGGACGTTGTGTGAACTTTTAATTTCTGTTTTGAGTGTGTTGTTGTTCGCTTGTATTTTGATTGTAGGCTTAGTTTTCGTTTTCTCGAGCTCCTTTTGAATGAAATTCGCGATGTCATCAACTTCATAAGACCCACAGGTATTTGAATAGTTTCATTACCTATATGAAATAAGTTATTGCTAGTATCCACATTAGGTATTGAATTATAGGTATGAAAATCAACAAGACCACAAAGATAGTCAGATGATAAATTTGTGGGTGGAAAGTATTCAGTTGTTAGTATAGATGTATTCCCACTTAAAGTTAATGTTACTGACATGTTGAAGGTTTTAAATGAAATGAATAATAGTTCCATGTTTACACATTTATTTATACTAATTCACATCAATAAAATTATACAGAAACCTTAAACATAAATGTCCAAATTTAAGTGAATTGAAATTTTGATATCTATTATAAGTAATTATATTCTATGTTATTTCCTAAATATCTTACAATTTCTAGAGGTGGTTGCAGATTACCATAACTATCAAAGTATTCAACACGATTGCCTGTTTTCTGATATGCTACTCAATGTGTACCAGGTCCACTTGAATTATCTAAATTTACTATACCACACTCATTTTTATAAGGTTTTGGTGGTAGTTTATCTTTCATGAATACAGCTCTAAAGTGTGGTATACTTTTACCATATCTCATTAAATCGATTTCACTGACAGGTTTATTGGGTAGCTTACTTAAAAGTTTTTTAGATTTGGATTTTAAAAAAGACCAAGACATTTCCTGTATGGTTTAGGTTGTAATCCTTTTCCCATTGCTACTGCTTCCATAGTTTTATTATGTCGTTGGTTTTCAGCTAGTTGTTCTCTAGCTTGTTTTGCATCATTGATAATTGAAGTATTTGTTACAAAATCTGTATTTTTTACATTTAATGTATCACGTTGTTTAATGAAACGCATATTGATAAGAACTAAAGAAAAAAACCATAAATACCTAATATATAGGTTTTCAACATCATTCTTTTCATCTTTTCGTGTGAGAAAACATAAAATGATTAAATATAATCGAGAAACATTTAGTCGAACTCAAACTCGCAAAGGTAAAGGATTAGTGAATACATTAATTAATAAGTTACCAGTAGAGCTTCATCTTCCCGGTAATAAATATTGCGGACCTGGTACAAAACTACAACAACGTCTTGCTAGAGGTGATCAAGGAATCAATCAATAAGATCAAGCTTGCAAACAACACGACATATTTTATTATAAAAATAAAGACAAAAATCAACGTCATACAGCTGACAGAATATTAGCAGAAAAAGCTTGGGAAAAAGTAAAGGCAAAAGATTCAAGTATAAGTGAACGTATAAACTCTTGGTTTGTTACAAACGCAATGAAAGCTGAAGTGAAATTAGGTATGGGAATCAAGAAGAAGATGTGGTAGTTTAATTTTGTCAGCCTAAATGGGTTAACTCTGGCCACACTAAATTGTGCTGATGATGAATGTCATAATATTGTACCGCATGCAGTAGTAGGTTATGTAGTGTAGTATACTAGTATAAACAATGAATTGTGAAATAGTCTGTCTCATTACCTGATTACCTCTCTCACGAAGATGGTCGTGCAAGACAGTCTATTTAAAAAGAAAAAACTTGTAGAGTGTTTTTTTAATAATAAAGTATTAAATAGTGTAATACGTGTCTATTTATTAATCTCTTTAAATATTCAAGTCATCCTAGGCCATCCTTACAATCTTCAGGTGTGGAGTGAATTCAAAGTCATTTTTAAAATCATCTGTAATCAGAATAATCGCCTTCAATATAATTTTATTGAAATTTTGAAGGGTTTTATATAAAATCTTTGTTAAATGTTGTCACTACCAAGTGGTCCACGTGTTGAATCTACAATGGCAGAATGGAACGAGTTCCTCGAGAAAGCAAAAAATTCGTCTTTAAAAGAAGTTTTAAGACGTTTGAAGCTTTCCACCATTGGTAATAAGACCAGTCTGAAGATACGGCTTCAGGAGGCGGTCAAAGATAAAACTGAGCAGGAGCTACTGCAATTAATTCCTACTGGGGTTTGTGACGTTAGTGCATTGGTACAAGATTCCAATCGAAAGGATTTGATTGAAAATGATAACCAAAATGATAATAATGGTGATATTTATGATGATGATGACGATGATGATGACAATATTGGTAACAATGATGAGGACGTTGATGAAGAAATAAAGAGATTACAAAATCTTCTAGAAAAAAAACGCAAAATTGCAAAATTAAAAGCGGAATTGGGAAAATTGGAAATTGACGAGTTGAAGGTCAGCTCAATGTCAACACCTTGTACTTTTAAGGACATTGAAGACTCGGTGCCGAATTTCAGTGGAGACGACAATCTGTCTATCCAGAGGTGGATAGAACTTTTTGAAGAAATGGCAGAAACGTTGGAGTTCAGCGAAAGGACCAAATTTATATACGGTAAGAGACTTTTAATTGGTACGGCTAAATTATTTTCCAGGACAGTAAGTGTTAAATCATGGAGGGATTTAAAACTGGCATTGCAGTACGAGTTTAAAAAGAAAGTGACAAATGCAGATTTACATCAGGAGCTGAGAAATCGTCGCAAACGTCGTGAAGAGACAATGCAACAGTACGTTTTGTCGATGCAAGAAATTGCATCTACTGGTTGTATAGATGAAGAAGACTTAATCCAATATATAGTGCAAGGCATTCAGGATAGTGAAACTTATAAAATTTTATTGTACAATGCGGATAATTTGAAAGAATTAAAGGTCGCGTTACGAAAATATGAATGAATGAAAATCAATTATCATGACAATGTTCAAAAGAGAAAAGAATTTGTAGAACGTAAACCTAAATATTCGAAACAATTTGACAATAAAATTAGTAAAATAAAGTGTTTTAATTGCAATCAGAATGGTCATCTAAGTACAAACTGCCCTAAACCTTCTAGAAAAGAAATTTCTTGTTTTAAATGTGGTAAACCCGACCATATGGCTAACGCATGTAAAAAAAATGTGATGACATTACATCAATCCACTTACAATAAACTATGTAATGATAATTATCAAAATGAATCAGCTGTTCCTGAAAGTCAATGTCACACAAATTTAAAACATCAACAAAAAATAAATAATTTTGAACACATTCTTGACTATGATTTCTTCAATGAAAATAGTGAATGTAAAATACAACTTTCAACGTTATTTGATTCTGGTAGTGCGATCAGCTTTGTACAAGAACACTGTGTACCATCAATTCTAATTATGCCTGTATTACTTGGAAACCATAGCTTCTGTGGAATTAATGGCAGTCCGTTAATAGTATTGGGGTCAATAAACTGCAGAATATTATATGATAAGTCTATTATAAATTTAAATTTATTTGTAGTAAAAAAAGATACTATGAATTATTCTGTTATTCTAGGTAGAGACTTCTTTGATAAAAATAATTTGGTGTTACAAAGAATAAATGATGTTTCGAAAAATTTTATAAAAGATGATAAAATTGTTAATCATGAAGATAGGAAATCTTCAACTCATAGTACCGGCGAAGGAAACGATAAAGGTGAAGATAACTTCATGGTTCAAATATTAAATATTGACGTAAGTGATAATAATTATTCAGATGCATTTTTGAATATCAATGAAAAATTACCATTTAATGTAAGAAATGAAATTAATAATATTTTGAGTCCCGTTTTGTGTGATACGCGGAATTTTGAATCTAAAAGAAAAGAACATTTCGAAATGCAAATAAAATTAATTAAAGATGATCCATTTTATTGTTGTGCGAGAAGATTGCCATATGCACACAAAATGGAACTGCAAAAGATACTCGATGATCTTTCAAATAAAGGAATAATCCGCGATAGTAGTTCTCCTTTTGCATCCCCTATTGTCCTAGTTAAAAAGAAATCGGGAGAATTTAGACTCTGTGTAGATTTTAGAGATCTTAATAAAGTAACAGTTCGGGATAATTTTCCATTGCCGTTAATTGAGGATCAGTTAGATATGTTAAGGAATAAACATTATTTTACTACGCTAGATTTGAAAAATGCTTTTCACCACGTAAAAATAGCAGAGGATTCAATTAAATACACATCTTTCGTGACACCTTTGGGTCAATTCGAATATACAAGAATGCCCTTTGGTCTAAAAAACGCGCCATCGGTTTTTGAAAGATATATGAGACACATTTTCGGTAAATTGGCACAATCTGGTAAAATCCTAACCTTTATAGATGATATATTGATCGCGACAGCTTCTTTAGAAGAGCATATACAAACCTTGAAACAAGTAGTAGAAATAATTCAGGAAAGTTCTTTACAGCTAAGACTCGACAAATGTTCATTTTTGCAAAGTGAGATAGTGTATCTCGGCTATAAAGTGAATGAAAAAGGCATACGGCCTACTGAAGATCACTTGAAAGCTGTAAAAGAATTTCCAGTGCCCGTTTGTACTAAGGACGTACATAGTTTTCTTGGGTTATGTTCTTATTTTCGAAAATTTATTAAAGATTATGCTGGTATTGCTAAGCCATTGTATGATCTACTAAGAAAAAATGTTCAGTTCGTATTCGGAAGTTAAAACATTTGATTTATTGAAGAAAAAGTTAATTGAATCTCCAGTGTTATCAATTTTTAATCCAAATAGTAACACTGAACTGCATTGTGATGCAAGCAGTATTGGTTTCGGTGCTGTTTTGCTCCAAAAACAAGACGATGGCAAGTTCCACCCAGTATTTTATTTTTCTAAACGCGTATCTGAACCCGAAAGTCGCTACCATAGTTTCGAACTAGAAACTTTAGCTATCATTTATGCGTTACGTAGATTCAGAGTGTATTTGTTAGGAATTGAATTTAAAATAGTGACTGATTGTCAGTCTTTGTCCTTAACATTACGGAAAAAATTGCTCAACCCAAGAATCTCGCGATGGGCATTAGAGTTACAAAACTATAATTACAGTTTAGAACACCGTAGAGGAGATAAAATGAATCACGCGGATGCCCTGAGTAGATCTGTTAACATCCTTAATGTCGAGGATGCACCCTTTGAATTCGTTTTAGCCGCTACACAAAAACAAGATTCTAAGATAGCTAGTATCGCGTCTGAATTAGAGAAAAACGAAAGTTCTATTTTTGAAATGATTAATGGTCTCATATACCGTAAAATAAAAGATAAAATACTTTTCTATGTACCACAACACATGGAGTTAGAAGTTATACGTACCCATCATGAAACCCTGGGTCACTTAGGCGTCGAGAAATGCCATGAATTTCTAACACGTACCTATTGGTTTCCGAAAATGAAAGAGAAGATAAAAAATTTTATTGGTACGTGCTTGAAGTGTATATATTTTTCACCAGTTTCGGGTAAAAGTGAGGGAGTTCTCCATAATATCCCTAAAGGTAATGCTCCTTTTGACACCCTTCACGTGGATCATTACGGTCCTCTAACAAAATCTCGATCTGGAAAACAACATATTCTTCTTGTTGTGGATGCGTTCACAAAATTTTCAAAACTTTACTCTGTAAAAACTACTCAAACTAAAGAAGTCATTAAATGCTTGAAATGTTATTTTGAAAGCTATTCACGCCCTGGTAGAATCGTGTCAGATCGTGGTACAGCTTTCACTTCAAAAGAGTTCGCCGTTTTTCTTCAATCTTATGAAATCGTTCATATTAAAATCGCATCGCATGTTCCCCAAGCAAACGGTCAAGCGGAAAGATTTAACCGAGTAATTACCCCTATGCTGTCAAAATTATGTGAATCTGATTCAACTATTGACTGGGACAAGCATTTGACCCGTATAGAATTCGCCTTAAATAATACGGTTAATCGAAGCACAGGTTTTACCCCCTCAATGCTTTTATTTGGAAGAGATCAAAAGGGAGAATTATGCGACAAGGTCATGGAGTATCTTAACGAAAAGAATGTCATAAATCGGGTTGAACTTGAAGTTTTAAGAAACCAAGCGTCTAAAAATATAGAAAAAAGTCAATATTATAATAAAAATTATTATGATAAAACTCATAAATGTCCTAGAGTGTACAAAAAGGAAAACTTAGTAATGATAAAAAACATAACTAGTCTACCTGGTATAAAAAAAAAGTTGTTTGCGAAGTACAGGGGACCTTATGAGGTTGAAAAAGTTTTATCAGAGGATCGATATCTGATTAAAGATATTGATGGGATGCATTTAACACGCATTCCGTACAGGGGTATTTGTGCACCCCAAAACATGAAGCCATTTATCGTACGACCTGAACCAGTACATGAGTAGAAGATAGTTGCTAAGTAAGTCAGATTATTTGTACACTAGTGAGCCCTTTTGATTTGTTTACTTATATTTAAAAAAAAAAAAAAAAAAATACATATGATAAATGATAAATTATAATGTAAATTTATAAAATAATAATAAATTGTAAGTAATCGAGGCGATTACAGTCAGGTCAGCCGAGTAGTAGTAGTAGTTTAATTTTGTCAGCCTAAATGGGTTAACTCTGGCCACACTAAATTGTGCTGATGATGAATGTCATAATATTGTACCGCATGCAGTAGTAGGTTATGTAGTGTAGTATACTAGTATAAACAATGAATTGTGAAATAGTCTGTCTCATTACCTGATTACCTCTCTCACGAAGATGGTCGTGCAAGACAGTCTATTTAAAAAGAAAAAACTTGTAGAGTGTTTTTTTAATAATAAAGTATTAAATAGTGTAATACGTGTCTATTTATTAATCTCTTTAAATATTCAAGTCATCCTAGGCCATCCTTACAAAGAAATCAACAAATAAGAAAAATAATAAAGCGAAAACGCGTAAAATGTTCCGAAAAGCTATTCAAAGTGCTCGTGAAATATTAAAAGCACAAAAACCCGAAGAAATGAACAGTGCCATTAGAATAGCATTAACTGCAGCCAAGAACACCATAAAAGGAAACAAGTCATCAATTGAACTACCTCGAATCATACCTGTTCCAAAAACGACAATAGCAAAGGCAATCAATAATGCAAAACAAGCTAGAGAACAACTAGCTGAAAACCAACGACATAATAAAACTATGGAAGCAGTAGCAATGGGAAAAAGATTACAACCTAAACCATACAGGAAATGTCTTGGTCTTTTTTAAAATCCAAATCTAAAAAACTTTTAAGTAAGCTACCCAATAAACCTGTCAGTGAAATCGATTTAATGAGATATGGTAAAAGTATACTACACTTTAGAGCTGTATTCATGAAAGATAAACTACCACCAAAACCTTATAAAAATGAGTGTGGTATAGTAAATTTAGATAATTCAAGTGGACCTGGTACACATTGAGTAGCATATCAGAAAACAGGCAATCGTGTTAAATACTTTGATAGTTATGGTAATCTGCAACCACCTCTAGAAATTGTAAGATATTTAGGAAATAACATAGAATATAATTACTTATAATAGATATCAAAATTTCAATTCACTTAAATTTGGACATTTATGTTTAAGGTTTCTGTATAATTTTATTGATGTGAATGAGTATAAATAAATGTGTAAACATTCACCATTATATCATCAAATCAAGATCAAGATTTAAAATCAAGATTTATACTTACTACCAAGTGAAAGTTTTATATATATTGAAGGAACATTAAGTAAAAACGATGGAACTGTAATACCTGATTATAAATTAAATAATAATTCTGGGGCCTTCTTATTTGTTGAAATACGATATGAATTGAATGGTGTCGAAATTGATTGTTGTCGGAATGTAGGAATCAGCAGTGTTTTAAAAAATTACATTTCATTAGGCGAAAGTGAAAGTACAATGCTGTATAATGCAGGATGGACAGGAAATAGTACTATATTGCCTACATCAGGACATTTCAATTTTTGTATACCTCTAAAAATGCTATTAGGATTTGCTGAAGACTATAAAAAAATAGTTGTGAATGTAAGACATGATCTGATTTTAATTAGAGCAAGAAATGATGCAAATGCGGTTCAAGTATCAGCTGCAGCTACAAACTATAAAATTACATTCACAAAAGTTTTATGGAAAGTACCTCATATAAATGTAGACGATAAAGAAAGACTAAAACTACTTAAAATCACTCGAAATGCGAAGCCAATTCGTATTAGCTTCCGGAGCTGGGATTTATATGAATATCCGAATATTCCAAATACAAATCACACATAGAAAAACCTCGTTTTTTGATATTTGCATTGCAAACCAATCGACAAAACCAAAAAGAAGCTGATTCTAGTAGATTTGATCACTGTAAACTAGCTAACGTTAAAGCTCATTTAAACTCTGAGACATATCCATATGATAATTTAAATATACTTTTTGAACGTAATCGATATGCGTTATTATATGATATGTATACAAAATTTCAAGAAACTTATTATGGAAGGAATTGTCAACCGTTGTTAAAATGGGATAGTTTCAAGAGTATAGCACCAATTGTTGTTATTGATTGTGCTCATCAAAATGAAAAAATAACAACAGGATATGTTGATATTAGAATAGAGTTTGAGTTAGCAAGCAACGTCAATATTCCTAACAATACTTCAGGATTTTGTTTATTACTACATGATCGAATAATTGAGTACAATCCACTGAATGGAGAAGTTAGAAAACTGATATAAATGAGATTATAATATAGAAATTTATTTAGTATTTCAAAGAACTTGTGAGAAAAAACACATATATCATAAAATGTTTAATAAAATTATTATCGATGTTCAAGGTCTCAAAGACTATAATAATAAGTTTATTGTTAAAGAACTTGCTATTTCTTTCAATGCGCATGAATTTCAAGTGTTTATTATAAAGCCACCGTTTGATTTTTCGCGTTTAACAACAAAAGAGAAGAAACAAGTGAATTGGTTACATAAAAATCATCATGGTTTAACTTGGAATGAAGGATCAATATCTTTTCAAAGTGTTTAAAAATTTCTTCGATCAAATCTGAGAAATTCTAAAGTATGTGTGAAAGGTCATGAAAAACGAAAATAGATTAGTAATATACTTGAAGAAGATTTAGAAGAAGAAGAAGTATGTCCGCATGTTCTGCGTTGTAATATCCATAAAGGCTACTGTGCTTTAGAAAATGTATGTCTTCTAAGAAATTTTGTTGATGAAGAGTTCACAAAAGAAAACCTTGTACTTGAATTGTAAAGAAAGAAAGAAAGAAAAACAAAACATGTATTATTATTTTTTTAGTAATAATAAATTTATTTAATATAATTTTTTAAAAAACATTTATTTTAATTTATATCCATATTAATCCTAAAATGCCCCCAAGCATATGTGCTTACCCCATTTTCTCTTCTAAATCTTTTATCATCAGAAAAACTTAAAGCTGCTTTATTAATTATTTGTGTATAAATGTTATTAATTTTAGATCTAAATACATACATATTATTACTATAAAATAATTTCTTTTTATACAAGCAATCTCTATAATTATCTAAACTTAAATTATCAACAACTGTCTTTTTTACACCTTTTGCTTTTTTTATATCTTTTGAATCTTTAACACTTAATGAATATATTTTCGATCTTAAACCAATAAATTCAGTCATTATATTTCCATTATTCTCATCTTTCATCATACCTAACACTTTTTTATTTTTTAATGGAATATCATAAGGATTATTGAATGCATATTCAGAAGTATCAAAGTATTTATCAATATCATTTTTGATATCATTATAAAAATCTTCTGTTTGAATAGTATATATAAAAGAGTCAGTATCCATATAATTTATCAAAATATTTTCACCATATTTTGGTTTTATATAATCATAGTCAAATTATACATGTTCAATTTTGATAATTCTAAAACACAAAATCCTAAGTAAATTGGCTTATCATAATAGTATGCATACGTTTCATTTGTATAGCAACCATGTTATCAGTAAATTGTGTGGCGCTATGAAAATTAGGTTTTGCTATCAAAGCTCTAGCTCCTAATTTCCTATAATAACTATCCCATTCTGTTACAATTTTAACATCTTTTCTTCTATCAACATTTCCATAGTTTTTCCGAATGAAGCATTATTCATTAACTTGAAAAAATTTTTATCAAACACATTTTTTGCAAGCGTACGATGATGATTATTTAAATCAATGAATCGTTTCATCCATTTTGATTGTTTGAACTGCAAAACTCTATGAATATGTGTAACTTGAAGACCATGTTTAATACAATGTTGTAGATTTCTATAATGAATAACACATCGCTTCTTGTTTGTTAAAACTGTGATTAATTTGACATGTTTTGAATTTGAAGTAATTTTGTTTTCTGAACAAAATGGTAAGTCATTATGAATATCATGTAATACTTCAGGATATTCTAAATCAACTTCTAATATGTAACCAGTATCTGAATCTTCAGGAATATTTTCAATATCGATATTTTTATTTTCAATCCATTTAAAATCACCATAAGGAAAAGCTTGTGACATTGCCCAACCATACAAATTGTTTGCATCTATAGTATTTTTATTTATGGAAGTCACTACAGGCAAGATAGGCATACTTTTCTATATTCTTTCACAAATTGTTTGAATAAATCTGTCTCGTGTGTGGGGTGATCAGATCTCAATTTTAATCGAGGGAAATTTTTAAATTAAAAATTACCAAGGGCTGCCAGATGAAATTTTTTATTTTTTTTCAATTCTACAAAAAAGCAGGTCATTTTGGGAAATTTTTGGGAAATTTTATAATATTTGTTCATTTCCACACCACCTTGCGGTAGAACAAATGGCGCGTTTTTTTGTTAGAGAGGTGTCCCCTTTAGGCCTATTCCTCTTCAAGTCCTTTATTTTTATATTTGTCCCATTTCCTCGTCTGTGCCATAATCGGTTGAAGTGTCATCTGCTATATTTATTATAAAGCGTTCTATTTGTTCTTCTACAATACAATCCATTGTCCACATATTTTTTTCTTTTTTTTCCACGACATGTCGAACGCATCCGGACCAACAATCTTTGTCAATTTTATTTATTGATTGTTTTAATAGCTCCTTTACTTCCGATAATTTGAAAGTTTTATTTTGTTCAGCAATAAATCCTTTAACTTGAGCTCATATCATGTCTATTGGATTGAGCTCACAATGGTAAGGCGGTAATCGAAGTATCGTATGTCCAGCTTCTTCAACTATTTTATCGACTGCATATATTTCATACTGTTTCTTATGTTTTTTGACAATGCTTAATAATTCTGTTTTAAGCATGTCATCTGCATATGAAATATTTTTTGAATTTAGCCATTGTTTTATTTCATCTTTTCGGGTTGCTGCTGTAGGTCCTTTCTCTAGTTTTCTCGAATGATATGGAGCGTTATCCATAACAATCACCGAATTTTTTTCAATGTTTGTCAAAACTTTTTCAAGCCATTCTTCAAAAACCACTGCAGTCATTTCTTCATGATAATCTCCAGTTTTTTTTGATTCCATAAATAAGACTTAAGACAGGAGTCCATCTTGTACAAAGCCCTCTTCACTTCCTATGTGAAGTATAATTAATCTTTTCCCTTTTCCAGGAGGATTTTTTAACCCTGTTGATAATCCTTTCTTAAAAGCTTGGCTGGTTGAAGCGATCTCAGTGTCAACCCACACTTTTGATCTCGTGTGACCCTCATTAACCCAAGTCTCGTCTAAATAATAAATTTTTCTACCCTCTTCCCTAAATTTTTTGTCCTTTCTGAGATAGCTTCTCCTCCATAAAATAATGTCTTCTCTCTCAATTAAAAAACTATTCCTATCTCTTTTGAGGACTTTAAATTTCAATTCTTTAATTATGTTATACAAGTGCTTTGGCTTATTTTAGGGAAATCGGTGTTATCTTTTAATTGTTCTAATAGCTTTTTCGAAGTGGGCAATTCGTTTTTCAAAAAAAAAAAGCATGCATTTCCCTTCTTACTACGCATTTGTCGAATTCATCTAAAATACACTTACGCCCACCCTTCCACGTTGGGGTAGCCAAATTTCCGGTTACTTTCTTTTCCTTTAATATTCTATAAACAGTTCTTTCAGAAACACTGAATATATTCGCTGTTTTTTCTACAGCTTTTGAAGTATTTTTCAAAATTTAAAAAAAATTTTCATATGCACTAAGTATTGTATTTTTTACCTTTACGTCGACTACTCGCCTCTCGGTTTTTGAAGATAGTTTGCTTGGATTTGCCCCTGCATCCATTTTGTTGCTAATTTTAACACTTAACTTTAAATTAAACTATTCACTATAAAATATATATGCACTTTGCCAATTGTTTTGAGTTTTATTTATTTTTTTTTAAATATAAAAAAAATTAATTTAATTGATTATATTATTAGCACTAAATTCACTTCACTTCACACTTATTTCTTTGGCACTTTGAAACACTTTTCACAATAAAAAAACGCAACGCAAAACTTCGTACTCAAATATTTTCAAAAAAAAATAAAACGCAATGCAAAACTTCGTATTCAAATATTTTACAAAATCTTTGAAAGATTATTTAACTATTCTAATCGAGGTTTGCAATGCAAATAATTTTCTTTCTATTTCGAAGAAAAAACAACAAAAACATACATTGAAAAAATAACGGTAGCGTAACGAAGTTATAAACAAATTCATAATTGAAACAGAATAGATAAATAAGCTTTAAGGTTAAAAAAACTTTTATAACATATACCAAAAACCATATAACTACAAAGATAAACAATTGCCATATATCCTTATGTCACCATTAATTTTTACTTCTACACCTGATATCAGGTGGCTACATGTTTACTGAATGTTATCAACATTTTATGCTTATGCAACAATTTTAAAATCCAGAGCAAACCAAAAATACGTTGATGTTGCTAAACATTATATGTACCCAATAATGTGTCTGTTTACCAAATATAAATAATGGTTGTTGCTACGGCAACATAAATTACGATTTATACTTTTGAATTTATTTTCATTTTGAATAAAAATACATATTTTTAATTTGAAATATTATTTCTATTATACCTCTAAATACATACTATATACATACTCGTATATACAAATACTATATACAAAATACATTTTATTTTTCAAATTTTAAAAATATATTTTAATATTTTTCATCTTCATTGAGAAATATGAAAATTTTATTCGTAATGAATCAGGAGATCAGAATCAATAGGCACGTTATTTCATTTTCTATTACATTATAGAATATTTAGATATGCTAGTTTTAGAAATACTATAATGTTTATTCATTAAAATTTAATCTAAGCAAACTCTGATTTTAAAAATTCTTTTTTTTAAAGCAAATATGTATTTTTATTCAAAATGAAAATAAATTTAAAAGTATAAATCGTAATTTATGTTGCCGTAGCAACAACCATTATTTATATTTGGTAAACAGACACATTATTGGGTACATATAATGTTTAGCAACATCAACGTATTTTTGGTTTGCTCTGGATTTTAAAATTGTTGCTTAAGCATAAAATGTTGATAACATTCAGTAAACATGTAGCCACCTGATATCAGGTGTAGAAGTAAAAATTAATGGTGACATGAGGATATATGGCAATTGTTTATCTTTGTAGTTATATGATTTTTGCTTATACTTTTTAAAAATTGATTATAAAGCCTCTGTAACTACGATGATATTCAAGTAAAGAGTTGTTCGAGGACGTTTTGAAAGTTTTTCAGTAACTTTCTCCGTTCTTTAAATTCATATTTTTCTAATATTCCATCAAATTTAATTATTTTCAAGAAAGGGATCGATTCTAGACAGGAAGCATTCTATTCACTCATTTCAAATCCGAAAACCCCATGTAAATCCGTTCACGTTTACTACCCTAAAACTCTTTCCAAAATTTCAATTACGTCACGAGGAACACTCTTACCCACAAAGTCAAAAGTAAGTGGATAAAAAGTATATAAAAAGGATAAGTAAACCAATATGAATATAAGTATTTGTATGGTATATGGATGTACCTATACAATTATACATTTAATTCATACCAAAATTCAAAATCAAATTCAAACATAATTTAATGTATCAAACATCAAATAAAAATATTATTCAAAATAAAACATAAAATTAACAATTACATACTATTAAAAATAATAAATTTAAATTTCAAAATAAATATAAAAAATATTGAATATCACTTCATAAATTCATTTTTTATAACTCACGGCAATACCATTAATAGTTACGGCAATCCTGAAATTTTATCATTTTATAAAGAAGTAATTCAAATTGGAAATATCATAAAAATTTTCGATTTTCAATGAGATATTCCAATTTTTGTTCGCTAATTTTTTAATTTCTAAGAACGAATCATCCTGTACTTTTTAAGTTTTTTTTTTTTATTATGCTTTTTATGTAAAATAAAAAACCAAAGTAAAAAATATAAATTCGTTGCGCAGCCTATGTCCACTCAAAGTAGTAAATTATCTTGTTTATGCACAACAGTTAAAACGTTTCAAACCTCGTTTTGAGATAATACACTTTGAATGGTGTTTAGGCATAGTACAACATTTCGTTCTTACTCAAAACGTTTTGAGTAATGTCACCTGGTTGTTCTGCTGTTGTTGTTCATACAGTTATCTTGTTTATGCACAAAGGTTAAAACGTATTAACGATAAAACGTTTTAAACATCGTTTTGAGATAATACATTTTGATTGGTGTTTATGCGTAATACAACATTTCGTTCTCACTCAAAACGTTGAACACCTGCGTGTGTAATAACAACTACTTAAAACGAAGTAAGTGTTTATTCACATTTTAAAAACGAAATGAAATTTTAAATGCGGATTTAATAGTGTATTAACTCAAAACGACGTAGAGCTTTAATGCGTTTTGAAATTTTGTTTATGCATCCGTATTAAGTCAAGACGGAGTGAGTTAATGCGAAGTAACGCTTAGCATAAACAAGATAAGTGTTATCACCATAAATTTTTGTGATTTATTTCGAATGCCAGTAACTTCTCTCTTCTTGAAAATATCTTTTTTTTTTCAAACACAGATAAAAATGTTATTTTTTTAAATTTAATCTTTTTATGCCTCTAAATAACACTTGTTTACTTGATTCTACAATTAATAATAACCGCACATTAAATGTTATTTGAAAATTTAACGTAACGTTACTAACACTACTCTAAAACCTCATATCGATGTTTTGTGGCTTACCACCACTATTTTGAAATGTCAAATATGACAATTCACTTAAAACGAAGTAAGTGTTTATGCCCGTTTTAAAAACGAAATGAAATTTTAAATGCGGATTTAATAATGTATTAACTCAAAACGACGTAGAGCTTTAATGCGTTTTGAAATTTGGTTTATGCATCCGTATTAAGTCAAGACGGAGTGAGTTAATGCGAAGTAACGCTTCGCATAAACAAGATAAATAACAAATGTTGTTTGATTCGTGGCAGCGGGAAGATAAGTATGTATAATAGAAAAAAATAAAATTTCAGGATTGCCGTAACTATTGGAAGTATTGCCGTGAGTTATAAAAAATGAATTTATGAAGTGATATTCAATATTTTTTATATTTATTTTGAAATTTAAATTTATTATTTTTAATAGTATGTAATTGTTAATTTTATGTTTTATTTTGAATAAAATTTTTATTTGATGTTTGATACATTAAATTATGTTTGAATTTGATTTTGAATTTTGGTATGAATTAAATGTATAATTGTATAGGTACATCCATATACCATACATATACTTATATTCATATTTGTTTACTTATCCTTTTTTATCTATTCTGTTTCAATTATGAATTTGTTTATAACTTCGTTACGCTACCGTTATTTTTTCAATGTATGTTTTTGTTGTTTTTTCTTCGAAATAGAAAGAAAATTATTTGCATTGCAAACCTCGATTATAATAGTTAAATAATCTTACAAAGATTTTGTAAAATATTTGAATACGAAGTTTTGCATTGCGTTTTATTTTTTTTTTGAAAATATTTGAGTACGAAGTTTTGCATTGCGTTTTTTTATTGTGAAAAGTGTTTCAAAGTGCCAAAGAAATAAGTGTGAAGTGAAGTGAATTTAGTGCTAATAATATAATCAATTAAATTAATTTTTTTTATATTAAAAAAAATAAATAAAACTCAAAACAATTGGCAAAGTGCATATATATTTTATAGTGAATAGTTTAATTTAAAGGTAAGTGTTAAAATTAGCAACAAAATGGATGCAGGGGCAAATCCAAGCAAACTATCTTCAAAAACCGAGAGGCGAGTAGTCAACGTAAAGGTAAAAAATACAATACTTAGTGCATATGAAAATTTTTTTTAAATTTTAAAAATACTTCAAAAGCTGTAGAAAAAACAGCGAATATATTCAGTGTTTCTGAAAGAACTGTTTATAGAATATTAAAGGAAAAGAAAGTAACCGGAAATTTGGCTACCCCAACGTGGAAGGGTGGGCGTAAGTGTATTTTAGATGAATTCGACAAATGCGTAGTCAGAAGGGAAATGCATGCTTTTTTTTTGAAAAACGAATTGCCCACTTTGAAAAAGCTATTAGAACAATTAAAAGATAACACCGATTTCCCTAAAATAAGCCAAAGCACTTGTATAACATCATTAAAGAATTGAAATTTAAAGTCCTTAAAAGAGATAGGAATAGTTTTTTAATTGAGAGAGAAGACATTATTTTATGGAGGAGAAGCTATCTCAGAAAGGACAAAAAATTTAGGGAAGAGGGTAGAAAAATTTATTATTTAGACGAGACTTGGGTTAATGAGGGTCACACGAGATCAAAAGTGTTTGTTGACACTGAGATCGCTTCAACCAGCCAAGCTTTTAAGGAAGGATTATCAACAGGGTTAAAAAATCCTCCTGGAAAAGGGAAAAGATTAATTATACTTCACATAGGAAGTGAAGAGGGCTTTGTACAAGATGGACTCCTGTCTTAAGTCTTATTTATGGAATCAAAAAAAACTGGAGATTATCATGAAGAAATGACTGCAGTGGTTTTTGAAGAATGGCTTGAAAAAGTTTTGACAAACATTGAAAAAAATTCGGTGATTGTTATGGATAACGCTCCATATCATTCGAGAAAACTAGAGAAAGGACCTACAGCAGCAACCCGAAAAGATGAAATAAAACAATGGCTAAATTCAAAAAATATTTCATATGCAGATGACATGCTTAAAACAGAATTATTAAGCATTGTCAAAAAACATAAGAAACAGTATGAAATATATGCAGTCGATAAAATAGTTGAAGAAGCTGGACATACGATACTTCGATTACCGCCTTACCATTGTGAGCTCAATCCAATAGACATGATATGAGCTCAAGTTAAAGGATTTATTGCTGAACAAAATAAAACTTTCAAATTATCGGAAGTAAAGGAGCTATTAAAACAATCAATAAATAAAATTGACAAAGATTGTTGGTCCGGATGCGTTCGACATGTCGTGGAAAAAAAAGAAAAAAATATGTGGACAATGGATTGTATTGTAGAAGAACAAATAGAACGCTTTATAATAAATATAGCAGATGACACTTCAACCGATTATGGCACAGACGAGGAAATGGGACAAATATAAAAATAAAGGACTTGAAGAGGAATAGGCCTAAAGGGGACACCTCTCTAACAAAAAAACGCGCCATTTGTTCTACCGCAAGGTGGTGTGGAAATGAACAAATATTATAAAATTTCCCAAAAATTTCCCAAAATGACCTGCTTTTTTGTAGAATTGAAAAAAAATAAAAAATTTCATCTGGCAGCCCTTGGTAATTTTTAATTTAAAAATTTCCCTCGATTAAAATTGAGATCTGATCACCCCACACACGAGACAGATTTATTCAAACAATTTGTGAAAGAATATAGAAAAGTATGCCTATCTTGCCTGTAGTGACTTCCATAAATAAAAATACTATAGATGCAAACAATTTGTATGGTTGGGCAATGTCACAAGCTTTTCCTTATGGTGATTTTAAATGGATTGAAAATAAAAATATCGATATTGAAAATATTCCTGAAGATTCAGATACTGGTTACATATTAGAAGTTGATTTAGAATATCCTGAAGTATTACATGAGTATATATTGTATCGAAATGATTTTAACTCCTCCAGCTCAGAAGCAAATACTTTGTTTGGTATTTCATCTCTTACAAGATTATCTTCTTGTTTCCGTTTAACTCCTTTTGATGTCTTCAGCTCTTTCTTTGAACTAACTTTTTCAGGTTTCTGCACTTCACTCATTTTTCAAACTTAAAGATAAAATTTAATTAACACTTTGAAATTTCACGATGGGCTGATACCGTTTCAATAAATTGTCTCCATTTATAGGCAAAAATCTTATCCCCACTCTTTTTCAACTGCTTATAAGTGCCGACAAAATTTAAACACACACACACAACAATAATTTCACAACTTGATGAAATCCGAAATAAAAACATCAAATAATACACTTAAAAATACACAAATGAATAAAAATCTGATACATAAAAATTTTTTCCATTTTTATTCCCGAGTTTGAATCTCATCACAACTATTTCACAATCTTTTTTTTCTTCTAATAGAATACGAATTAAAATTCGTCATATATACACACAACATAATCACAACATAATAAAATTCTCTGTAGCTCCATGATACACTCCGCGTCACTTGATTACGGCCACTGATTTTTTAAAGTTATTTTGGATATTACTATAAATTTTCTTACGTGAGTATTAGTTTTTATGCTTGTATTTGAGAATACGTTCTGTTACGAATATAAGCACGGAAAAAAAATTTGTAAATATAGTACCGTTATTTGTGCAGTACTCATTAAGTACAATCTCTTCAAAAAACATGCATTTTTAATTCGTCACTTGATTACGGCCAGTATTGAAATTGTCTCAAAAAAAGAAAAATTTGAATGAAAAGCAACTTTTTTTGTTATTTATATGAGATTTATTAATTTTTTATTGTTTTCAATTAATTGTAATAATGATTGCTGCCTCCGTTGTGACGAACTGTTTCGAAAATTCGTGATAACATTAAATTGTATAACGATGTCAAGTACTTCAGCGAGATTTTTGTCCAAGCAGATTTTATTGCTTCTATTAGTGAAGCTTTATCTTCAAATTTTCTCCTCCTTCATAGACCTCCCTTTACAGCCATCTCCGAATGTTTTCCATGATATTTAAACCCGACGAATATGGTAGCCACGGTAGCAATCACACATTTTGTTTTTCGGTGAACTGTCTAGCACGTCCTGCGGTGAGAATTGGAGCATTATCCTGTTGGTAAATCAAAGCCAGAGGACCAAACATTTAAATAAACTTTGGAAAAGCTTCTTCTAATATGGTTTTATGTGAAACTACAGTCATTCTCGTATTTTGAAAAGGTAAGTCAATCGTGCCATTAAATGAAATAGCTCCCCAAACCATAACACCACCTTGTATAATGCGGTTTCTGCTTAAAATCGTTCTTCCTTTTTTAAGTCATGAAAATAAAACTTAAATCCATCAGGACCATCCAAATTAAATTTTTTTCGTACTAAAACACAACTCGTTTCCACTTTCTCCTTAACGACATGTGATTTCTTGCAAATTCCAATAGTTTTTCTTTACGTGGCGTATTCAATGGGTATTTTTTTCTTCAATTTTTTAAATTGTTGATGCGTGGCACTATCAATTACGCGACGTACTGTTGATAAAATGGTAGGAACTCCGGTTTTAGCCTTGATTTGTGCTGCTGATAGGCCTGAGTTTGAGGCTGTGCGAAGAATTGCTCGTTTATCTTGAGAAATTGTTGCTTCTGCGATTCACCCTCTTCTATTCTGTCTGTAATTTTTAATAGTTTTAAGAGCCAAATTTAGTGAAATGGCCTGCAAAGTGACCGCCTACAGCCTACATTTCTCAACCGATTTTCATGAAATTTTGAATATAGATAGGTGCAAAGGAATTGTTGTCCTTAAATGGAACACATTTTTGAAAAAGTCCTTTATTTCAAAAATATAAGGGTTCAAAGTGAGTCAGTTTTGCGATTTTGGGCCTTCAAAGTGACCACCTACAGCCTATTATTTTGAACCGATTTTCATGAAATTTTGAATATAGATAGGTGGAAGGGAATTGTGGTGCTTAAGCGAAACACATTTTTAAATTTTGATCCTTAAATTTTTTTATATTCGATTTACCAAGGTACAGACAAAACAAAAATTCACTCAACTTTTCACACATTTTTCATGTATTAAAACGTTTAGATATTGTGATTTCTTTTTATAAGATTTAAATTTAACCTTTTCCAAAAAGTTTAAAATAAATTTCAAGGAAATTGGTTACGTATTTTAATTATTATAAATAAAACAAATTGTTAATTTTTCATAAAATTTTATTATCAATTTTTCTAATCACAGGATTTTTTTTGCATACCTTTAGGCTGGAATAAGAATGACACAGATAGTATAAACTCTATAAACGCGATGCAATAAAAATTGCGATTGTAGGGTAGTATGTGTGATGATAAAAAGTACGTAAGCAGCATGTAAAACTTTTGTTGTTTACTTAGGCCGCACATTTTATTGTATATAAATATTATAAATATACGAAAAAATTTTTATGTAAAATTCAAAAATTTAGAGTTATTTTATTTTTTTAAATTTTTACATGGAAGGATATGTGACTTTCTAACTTTGAACTATTATATCTCAGGCTGTATTGCATCGATTTGAGTCAAATAAAATGCACTAAGTCACAAAATAGTTCAAGAATTAAAAAGTTTACTTTTTTCAAGGATCAAGGTATGAACCAAGGAGGGCCTCATTGAGGTGAAAAAAAAGTTGTTTATCGAAGGGAGTTTTGTAGAGGTGTTGTAGGTGCTTTTATTTCGAATGTTTGCTACCGGAAATTATAAATCCCCAAAATACAATCTGTTTTTTAATTTACCTTTTCATCTAATTGAATTTCCGTTTATATTGCATGAGTATAATTTTTTATATGATATGATATTATATTCATACAGTTTGTTCAAAATAATTGTGTTGTCAGTTTTACAAAGTGCATAGCGTTTATTTAAAAATTATTTAGCAAATTAGTCAAAAATTAGGCAACAGCAAAGATATCATAAAAGAATGAAAACTATTCAACGTTATTAAAATTGTACGTACTGTGTGGAAAATAATGATTGGCCAGTACCAGACCTGTCTTCTTTCAGCTTCAATAACCGGTGTTTTCTGAAGACAGAAGGCGAGTTGTAGTACATTTTATCCAAAAGTGGGGAAGCTGAAAGAAGACAGGTCTGGTACTGGCCATTGAGAAGAAACAATAACAACTTCAGCATAGCATAGCATAACAACTGTATGCTAGCTGTAGCCTGTAGAACAAAAGAAAAGATGTACACATTTTACCATGCAATATGATCGCTACCCAGTTAACCTAGAACGTATTTTTAATATATCAAGTTTGTATTCTTAGAGCACGAGAACATATTCTGTTGACATTAAGATTAGATAGGTGGAATATAATCATCAATGGTGAACTGGGTTTGAAATTTTTTCAAATCATGTACACCAACACTTAGAAGAAATTTATTTGCTTGTGTTGATGAAGACACAAATACATTTCAGACGATGTTGTTGCTGTTTTCGAAAAAAATTTTCACTAAATTTGGCTCTTAAGGAAAGAATAAATTACAGTTCTTCTTCTTCCAATTTTTTCTGCGATTTGGAGATTTGAAGAGCCTTCTTGCTTCAAAACCTCGATTTTTGCCTTTTCACTTTCTACCAATGTTTTTTCTTTACCCATTCTTTAAAAAATTGAATAATTTGATAGCTAATGGACACTATCAATATAATATACGACATAATTTTAAATAAAGTCGAAAAATTGTTCCTCATAGTAGTTTGAACACTAATTTTCAATACTGGCCGTAATCAAGTGACGAAAAAAATGCATGTTTTTTAAAGAGATTATACTTAATGAGTACTGCACAAATAACGGTACTATATTTACAAATTTTTTCTCCGTGATTATTTTTGTAACAGAACGTATTCTCAAATACAAGCATAAAAACTAATACTCACGTAAGAAAATTTATAGTAATATCCAAAATAACTTTAAAAAATCAGTGGCCGTAATCAAGTGACGCGGAGTGTATATGCCACGGACTATCATACTGCAGGTCTCGGGTTCGCATCCCGCCGACATCAGAAACATTTTTTTCATTTTTTCTTCATCTCAAACAACAACAAAACAACAACACATTCTTTTACACACTCGGAGGTGGTGCCAGAACTCCCCAATCCTACCTACTCTCCCACATACCACAACCAAAAAGCACAAAAGCTCCAAAAGCACACCACATACCACAGCCAAAAAAGCACAAAAGCTTCCGAAGCACACCACACGTCACAACCAAAAAGCTCGAAGCTCATTACGTCATCCAAAAAAGCTGTGCACAAAACCCTTCCTGATCTAGAAGCGGCATATCCCCTCTACTAGGTGAATAAACGCATTTTTTTCAAGGTAATTGGAACACTTATATACGTTCCAATTACCTTGCATTCCTTTTAAATTTCGATAGGTGAGCTAGGTGAATAAATGCATTCCTTTTAAATTTTCACTTCTAATTTTGAATTTTGAAACCTAAGCCAACTTCACTTATTAAGCACGTACAAATCCTGGAGTGGCAGCACGTAACTTGTTTCGACTATTTTTTCTTCGACTTAGTCGAAGTCGTTACAACTTTGGTTTCATAGCACGTAAGTTGAAACGAGTTTGAATCGACGTTGCCACATAGAAAAATTTTTTTTTGCTGTCATTAGCGTCAAAACGAGTTTGAATAGTTATAGAGATAGTGTGAAATATTTTTATAATATATTGAATTTATTGATTAAAATGATATTTTTGGAGGACTCCAGCGATTCTGAAGAAGAAAATAAAGTACTAAATAAGCTCTCACGCAAAAAGTTGAGATGCGACAGCAATATTTTTGACTTGCCGACAGCAGTGTAGGTTTTTTTCTAACAATTTTTATGGTTTCTAATATAAATTTAAATATTGTTTTTTTCCAGATTTATTCAAAATTTTAAAGTAAATAAAGAGTGCTTCCTAATGATCTTAGAATCTATAAATATTAAAACAACCCGTGAAACTGCCATTTCATTTTTTAGTCTTCCTTTCGCCAAATCATTATTATTTTGCATGAATTCAATCATGCATTTCATTTGGTTCTTATTATTGCTTAAACCTTGCTTTTCTTCCTCCCTTAAAAAAAATTAAAACAACTTCAAAACATGTAATATACTATTTTGTTAAATATGTACTTACATTTTATGAAATTATTTACTTTAAAAAAAAAGTTTTTTCCAAAATAAAATCACTTGAAATTAATTAATACTCGATTTAAAATTACTGTCGATAACACCTCTACTGTCGACTAAATTATTTTGTGACAGATGCTAAAAACACTCGAAACAACATTTACGTGCTACCAACTTTATCGAAACAAAATTTTAATTTGGTCGAAACAACTTACGTGCTGTCAACTTAAAAAAAACCCGTTTCAAACCTTCTGTTACAAGTTACGTGCTGCCACTCCTGGTTGACTTTCATGCAGTAGTGCGTTTCTATAACTTTGAAATTGAGAAATTCTCTACTACAATTCTCAATTTCACGTCATTTTGACGTCATTCTCAATCGTTGTGTTTCTGTAACTGTTGCATTGGAAATTTTCAAACGAGTTGAGTTTTCATCGTGAAAAAGTGTTTCTGTATGCACATTTGAGTTGAAAATTTTCTCAACTGATTTAAATTTTTCTCAATTGAGAACGTGCTATTGATAAGAAGTCACATTTTTAAATATAGAAAAATTTTATTTATAGTAATTTATTATTTTATTTTTTTTAATTAATAATATTTTCAATGTTAAAAAAATATATCCATACATAGTCTAAAATGTATAAATACATACAATAAAGTGCAAATATCACATATTTCGAAATTTTTAGCTTTTTGTTACAGCCTATAACTCTTTTACAGGACGTAAAACACAGGAATTTAAATAAAACTCTGGAAAAAATTTGAATTTGACATTTGTATTGTCATTATTCTCAATTATTTCCAGTTTTTCCATTAATCAAATGAAACTCAACTCACCATTCTCAATTATGAAACTGGAAACATTAAAACTCAGCTAATTGAGAATTATTGTTGAGAATATCGTGACGTCACATAATTAGAAATTTCTAAACTAATAATTCAGAAACGATCTACAGTAGTACCTAACCTAATAAAAAAATTATTATTAAGAAAAATAAGTATATAAAGGAACAAAAATACACAAAGAAAAAAACAAAAACGGATAAATACGTAATATTCCTGTGTTTTTTTCTATATTTTTCTTCAAAATAAATAAAATGTAAAATAACGATCACCAAAGTGGAAATTTGAAATTCTTTTTGCATAAAGAATACAATACGATGTGTTCACTGTCGAGCATAAATAAGTGTTCCTTAATAGAAGCTCGCGGCGTAGTCGGCTGAAATTACTCAATCGTTTCAAGCGACTGCAATGCTGATTTTCAATTGAAACGAATATTTGAAGATGACGAATCATATTCATTTATTCTAACAAATGCTTACATGCACAGTTTACGACTCTGATTCAGTGCTACCAGCCCTCTTTCCAATTTTTCCTCTCAAATCTATTTTAAATTCCTCAATTTTGGAAAAAATTCCACAATTTTCTTGAATATACGTAGATGCAATAAGAGCCTGTGTGGAATTGAGTAAATTTTACTACAATAGTAAATTTTTACATTAGATTTTGTGGTAGAATAGAATTTACCGTGGTAAAAAAAAATTTTCACATTTGCTGTGCGTAATGGAGTAAATTTTAAAAGCTACAAAATTGTGTACTTGTTTCGATATTTTGACTTTAAATTATTTTACTATCAAACTGTCAAAATTTATACTAGCCCCAGAGCCAGAGTAAATTTTGACAGTTAAATTCACCACGTTTTATGTCAAAATTTACTACTTTAGTAAAAATTTACTCGATTCCACACACACTCTAAGTAATACAAAAGATTTTAAAAATAACAACAACACTTCATTGTACAAGTTTATAGCGTAAAAAATAATCCGAATCGAAATCGAATTTTGGGATAAATTGGGAGTAAGCTATAAACGTTAAAATTGGGATTTGGGATTAAAATAATACATGCAAATGTTGATACACGTATAACATATATACATATATATTTCATTCTTCTTCTTCACTCTACAATTCATATTGTGTTGGGGATTGTAACTACTTATAAATTTTCATTCACTAAAAACTATTAATATTATGTATTAGCTATCACCCTGTACTATTAAATGATAATAATTTAGAATTGTAACTACAGAATACAGTTACAGTGTTCACACTTTACCAGAATTGTGGTAGATTTAACACTTTTTGTAATCTACCACAACTACCACTATTAAGTTCAAATCTACCACATTTTTGAAAACTGTAGAAGCTATTATATTTTGTAAACAAATGACTTATAATAATAAAATATATGAATCACCAATAAATTTAATAAAATTTTATAGAAATTTTAAGTTCCTTAATGGGGAATTTATTTGTTAATTTTTATTATTTATCGTTACTTTTTATTACAAATAAATGAATTAATTTTATTTTCAAAAAATATCAGCTTATTTCTGTACATTTTTTAGTTCGAAACCGTTTCCTGGGTTAGTTTGGTTGTGGACTCTAATCTACCACTTAAATATCCTAATCTACCACATTTTTCAGGACTCATCTACCACGTTTGCTGAGAAAGAAGTGTGAACACTGCAGTTAGGTCGTATTGTATACCTACATAAAATTGGAGGTCATTTTCATATTAAATTAACTATTCTTCATTCTTACATCAACCGGTAATTAGATAAGACTAAAGTGGATAACATCAGTGAATTACACTCAACTATTAGCGATAATAAAATAATTTTGGATATCTCACATATCACATTCCCTTGTATAATTATTTTAAGTAAAGTAAAATTGTTAAAACAAATTAATTTACAAATTTTAAATTGGAATATAATAAAATGTTGTTGCAAAGTCATATATCTAACATAAGAATTCATAATTTCATTTTTATTTAAACATAAATTCCATTTCGTCTTACTTGCTGATAGCGCATTTTATTATCTTCAGATTCTTAGAAATTTAACGCTGGTTTTATTTAATTATTAACACTGCATTTATATTAAACTGCATTTCCTTTTGTTTGCTGATAATGCACTTTTATTTCTTTTAATTTTGTTACTTTTACATATTTCTCATCACGTTGCAAGTGTATATCAAATTTCATTGCATTTTTAATCATGCTAAATTCTTAAAATAAAGCTAGAGAATTCATTCATTCCTACTTTAATCTTGGAGTCGTAAAGTTCTAAATTTATTAATCTTTGGTTTTAACTTTTCTTTTTAAATTTCTTGATTGTTTGAAATTAGTGATGAAAAAAATAAAGAAATAATTTTTATTATAGTATTTTTATTTTTGGAAGTCAGTATTGTGCTTATGGAGGCAGTACCCGATGAGTTTTTTGCCTTGGTAATATTGAATTTAAAAAACTTCCCTCTCTTGAAATTGAGACCTGATCACCCCACACATGAGACAGATTTATTCTAACAATTTGTGAAAGAATATAGAAAAGTATGCCTATCTTGCCTGTACTGACTTCCAATTATAAAAATACTATAGATTAAAAATTGTGTTTTAATTCGCCACTCACAACAAAATTTATGGTGTCAGTTGTGGGATGTCTAGTGATTGGTTGTTTTCATTAAAACCGAAACAAACAAAAAAGGAAAAGCCTCTTTTCTATAAAATAAAAATACTTGGTGATCGCTAAGGAAACAATCGCATCAGAGAAATTTGAAATAAAGTCAACCAACAACCAGCAGGCTGCATTGAATGCAGTTTTGGCCACAAATTCTTTATCTCTAATACTTTTGATTTCAACGTGGGAAAATAAAGCGTAAATAATTCAAATATGTATACGCCCATAATCATTCAAAAATTTATATATACATATATAAAACTTACTATTTCTTTCAAAAAATTTTTATCTAAATCATTAATTAAATTTTTTTTTTAGTGGAAAAATATAATAAAGAGAAAAAATTGTGTATGCTTTAAATTATTTACTACAGTATATACATTATATTGTTTATAAATTCAATTTTCTATTAAATTTTATACAGCTTTAAATTCCTTCAAATTTAAATTTATTGTTTCAAGTTCAAAGTTCAATTACAATTTTGTCACTATTTTGAGAGAATAATTTTGTGAAATAAGTATTACATTTATATACCTCAAATACAATTTGTAACTTGACCAGTTATTTGAGTGGGTTGTAGAAGTTTTATTAAATTTATTCGGTATTAATTGTGGAAGTTTTTTTGATAGTATATGCCTAGTTATGCCTAGTAGCGACAGTGAAGCTAGTGATATTACATTAAATAATTCAATAATTACAGCAGACAATATGCCTCCAAAATTCGATAAAGAATTTGCTCTAAAATTTATTCCAGAATTTAATGGAAATCGGAGTGATTTGCATCGTTTTATTAAATGTTGTGATACCATTGTTAGTGACATTAGTACTGCTGATTCCTCAATGATAATCTATATAATTAAATGTAAATTATCAGGTGTCGCTTACAATATTGTAAAATATAAAGACATCGACACTTGGGCGGATCTAAAGAAAATTTTGCAAAAACAATTCCTTGAAAGAAGTACTTTAACACAAATACAAACAGATCTCGTTAATTGTAAACAAGGTTTCAGTGAAGATGTTAGGACCTTTGCAAACAGGATCGAAAGGTTATTGGCCGATTTAAATGACGCGTGTGTTATATCCAAAGGTGAAGCGGCTGCTTCAATAGTACAAAGTCTTAATAGCAAAACAGCCTTGAAAGCATTTGTAGATGGGCTTCAAAATCCTATGAGGCTAGTTATCAAAGCTAGTCGTTTTAGCAAATTATCTGAGGCTGTTGAGGCTGCAGTAGAAGAAGAAAAGTCTGTGCATAAGCCAAAAATTTCCACGAAACTCCAATCATCTTCAAAATGTTCTTTCTGTCATAAATCCGGTCACTCTGTTGCAAATTGTTTCTTAAAAACCAATTCTTCGCTTGCCAAATATGCCAAAGCCGAAATAAAAAAGGAACCAGCCTCGCCTTCATACGTATAATGTAAATGTAGTTACATGTAGCTACTGTAAGAATAAAGGTCATCATATTAAAGAATGCCGAAAAAGGTCATATAATGAGAACAAGAAAAAGGAACTTCTAAACTCACAAAATTCGGGAAACGTGAGCAGCTCGGATGCGACTGGGGGCGCAACCAGAGCTCAAAACTTAAAATAAATCATATACAATTTTCCCCCACCTCAGGTGCTGAATCTCATAATTCTAAATCGAACAAAAATCATAATCAAAAAAATTTCTCTACGAAATCTTCAAATTTTGATCTAAATCCTATACTATTAAATTCAAAATCATCAAAATACAATACAATTCAATCTTCTGACTATGAAATACTAAATTCTAATTCTAAATACTTTAAACAAATACATATCCCCGAGGGAGTGAGCCTTATAAATAATCCTAATTCTTTACCATGTTTACCATTCTACTAACACTCATCCAGTTTTAAAAAATTTAAATGACCTTACTTCCATTCAAACAGAATCAAAAACTATATACAAAATCGTGTTAGAAAATCAGTATAAATATGACTCAATTATAATACCTTCACCTTCACCTTCAGTGATTGAAAAGCAAACAAACTTATTAGTAGTCAGTGGTAGCGAAGCCTGCGTAATTAAAATAAACGTGCTCAATGACGACCAAATTGTTTTTACTAGTTCAAAAGCAAATTTAAAAGGCATAGGTGAGGAAATTATCGAAACCTTGGGTACTACTTTTATAAAATTCAAATTTAACCATAACATTATCACATATAAGTTCCATGTTGTTGCAAAAAATTTTCCCATTTCAAATGACGGTATCATAGGCACCGATTTCTTACAAGAATATAAGGCTAAATTGGACTATGGATCAAAAATACCACGCATATACTTAAATAGTGATGAATGTGGATTTCAATTAGTACCTTCAGTTAATAAAATAACTATTCCTGCAAGAAGCGAAGTAATTACTCCAATTAAAACAGATTTTCAAAACGATACTATTTGTCAAAAGAGTTAGAAAATAGCCTCCTCATTTCTAACATCATTTCATCACCGCAAAATAATTCTTGTTTAATCTCAATTATTAACCATAATGAGCACGATGCAGAACTCGACGTTGATAAAATCGAATTTCAAGACCTATCAGAGTACAAAATTTGCCACATTCTTTCTGACGATAATAGTGCTTTGAATTATGATCGTATAAAAAAAGTAAAGGAACAAATAAAAACTGAACATATGACGGAACAGCAACGCGATGAAATTTTAAAATTATGTATAGATTACAGTAATCTCTTTTACAAGCAATAAAACACAATATTCCAACTCCTGGTGCTCACCCTATTTATATTATACCATATCGCCTGCCCGAATCTCAAAAGAACGAAGTAAGCTCGCAAGTGAAACAAATGCTCGAAGACAACATCATTAAAGAGTCCGTGGAATTTTCCTTTAATTGTCGTACCAAAAAAACCTGATAGTAATGGCAATAAGAGGTGGCGCATAGTCGTCGATTTTAGGAAACTTAACGACGTCACTACTGGAGATGCCTACCCACTTCCTAATATCACCGAAATCTTGGATCAACTGAACAGCTCCAAATTTTTCTCCACCCTTGATCTATTACCAACGATTTATAAAAGATTTTGCCAAAATGTCTAAACCGCTTACCAATTTATTGAAGAAAAACGCAAAATTTGATTGGACAGCGCAATGCACCGATTCCTTTAATAGTTTGAAAGAAGCACTAATTTCCCCTCCACTTCTACAATATCCTGACTTCAGCAAAGAGTTCATATTAACAACTGATGCCAGTGTAACTGCCATAGGCGCCGTTTTATCACAAGGCGAAATTGCGTCCGATTTGCCAATCGCCTACGCATCAAGAACGCTCAATAAAAGTGAACTCAATTACTCTACAACAGACAAAGAACTTCTAGCTATCTTCTGGAGCATCAAACATTTTCGCCCTTATTTATTCGGAAAAAAATTTATAATAATATGTGATCACAAACCTTTAGTATACTTACACAATTGTAGAGACCCAAATTCCCGTATGATAAGATGGAAGCCTAAATTGGAGGAATTCGACTTCGAAATCATATATAAAAAAAGGTCTTTGAACACGAATGCTGACTGCCTTAGTCGAATTTGCAGAATGACCTTAAGATCCGATACAAAACAACAAAAGGAAGGTACTCAGTCGGATGATAATAAGCCAGAAACTACAACTCCAACCTCCGAAGAAACTTCATATGAACATTTTATCAACCTACTTAATAATAACCCTATTCTTAATAACAATGTATTTGATAGCGAAAATGAATTTCGTAATGATGGGAACAATAATATTGGAATTTACATAAATAAAGAACTTATTTTTGATGACAGCACTGTATCATTGATAAAAAAAGCAAACCATTTCGAAAAGCTAAAATATCAAGAACCCAAACTATATGACATAATCGTTTTAAATCATAAAAACAACATCAGCCTTTACTTAGTAGTCAATACTAAAGAAAAACTAGTTGAATACAAAGACTTTTTCCATATCTTCTTATCTCTAAAATCATATCTACTTGCCCATCGTATTACTGAGTTCATCTTACCAAATATCTCAAAATATTTCGTACAAACATCTTAAGTTTGATCACATTAAAGCAATGTTGAAGTACATATTTCAAGATACTAATATTAAAATAACATTTTACCATGGCAATAATTATTCTAAATTAACTAAAGATGAAATAGACAACATTTTATATAAGCACCATCATACTCCTACCGGAGGTCATAATGGTGTCAATCGCACATATAAACGCATAAGGAAGTACTACAAATGGAAGGACATGTACAAAAATATAAAAGACTTCATAAAAAATTGCGAAATATGCAAGAAAAATAAAATTACCCGTTATACTAAGGAACCTATGATCATTACTTCTACGGCGAATGAACCCTTTCAAAAAATTTCTCTTGATACAGTAGGCCCTTTCCCTAATACCACAGAAGGCAATAGGTACTTGTTAACCTTTATCGACGATTTAACTAAATATTCTGGTGCTACCGCAATTCCTTATCAAGAAGCCAATACCATAGCAAAAATTTGTTACCGAAATTATTTTTCATTTTGGTACCCCCAAAGAAGTCTTAACCGATCAAGGACAGAATTTCGTAGGAGATGTATTTAAAGAAATATGTAAACTGTTGAGAATAAAGAAATTACAGACCACAGCCTACAGACCACAATCTAATGGGTCTTGCGAACGCAGCCATAGGACTTTTGTAGAATATTTAAGATGCTTCATAGATAGGTCTCAGACAGATTGGGAAACGTGGATCAAATATGCCGTATTGGTTAACAATACTACTCCAAACGTTTCAACCGGTTTCTTTCCTTTCGAACTTCTGTTTGGAAGAAAAGCTGAATTAATTACCATCTTCATTGTCTCGTCCACCCGAAATCCTTTATAACTACGATGTCTATATTAACGAGTTGAAATCGAGAATGCAACATGTTAATCAAATAGCTAGAGAAAACATTATAAAACAAAAACAATCCTCAAAATCACAGTATGACAAATATACAAATCCAGCACACTTCAGGGAAAACGACTTAGTGTTACTAAAAAACGACGGTACTCGCAAAGGCACTTCTAAAAAGTTATCTCCTGTCTGGCAGGGTCCCTACAGAGTTCTTTCTTCTGAAGGTGTAAATACAAAAATCCGTGTAAAAAATAAAATAATATCAGTTCACAACAATCGTCTTATTCTTTATAACTTCCAAAAAAACTTGCTTAATAGCTAACTTAAATATTCTTTTTCCAGGTGACCAAACATTACCATGTATATACCCTCACTTAAATCGACATAAAATGTGTCGACACAAAATAGACCCATGGTATAAACGCTTCTTTAAATCGAATTAAAGTTGAAATCGATATAAAATAAACCGATTTAAATAACCGGTTCAAACGATTCTTATGGTTGTTACAAAGGGTATAAACACATAGAGATGGGTTCAGAATAAAACCAATTTTAAATCGACATATCTTTTATGTCGATTTAAGAGAGGGTATATACATGGTACATGATTACTAGGTGCTTACTGTTTGTCGTACCGTTTCCAATCTAATGTATTTCAAGTAGAACACACGAAGAAATATTTAAAATAACAGCTCTGAACAATAATACTGGATTTTTCAATGAAAAAGTTGGTGCCATAAAATTGTTCAACGATAAATGGAGATTTTTGATTCATTCTGACTTACACGATTTTAGAGCTCAATATAGGCAATTAGACTCCTTGTCAACTAAAATAACCAATGCATGTGAAACGCTTTCTGTGAAAAACATATCCATACAAGAATATAAATTATATTCACCGCAGCTAAAACAAATAATGGCGGGAATATTAGCACAAAACAGACTAATAAGCGGTATTTTAGGCTCTCAATCTGATTTAATACAAAAAAGAGGATTACTAAATGTTGTTGGTAACATAGCAAAACAACTTTTCGGAACGCTGGATGATACTGATGCCAAATATTACGATGAGCAGATCGAAATTGCGAATCAAAACGAGTAGTGTATTTGTGAGAGTTCTGGATCAAGCTCGGAGGAGGAGCTTTTTTGGCGGTTATTTTTTTGAAATGTGGGAAGCTTTTGACGGTTGTGAGATTGGATGAAGCTTTGGTGGTTATTTTTTGAAAATGGAGGATAGATGGCGATGTTGACGGTTGTGATATTGGGTGAATCTTTGGCGGTTATTTTTTGAAAATGGGAGGTGTTGATAGATGGCGACTGTGAAATTGGATGAAGCTTTGGCGGTTATTTTTTGAAAATGGAGGGTGTTGATAGATGGCCGTGTTGACGGTTGTGAGATTGGATGGAGGATCATTGATCTTGTTGAAAAAAAAAATTGTGACTGTTTGGGGAATCGAACCGGGGTACCTTTGGGTGATGGTTGGCGGTAATGTGTAGTGGCAAAGATAATTAATAAGAAGTAGATATTCCAGAACAGAAAAGCTGTTGAAAAATAAATTTTTAGTTCTAAATCTGTTCATAGAGCGGACAGACAAGAAGAAATCGCTTAGAACATTAGATTTAAAAATACGTTGTGACCGTTTTTGCAATAAAAAAAATTTAACATACACAAAAATCCTCAAAACTGTAATTAGACAATTTTATATGGAAAATGAGGACGGAGTAAATGTGCATGACATCATCGTACAATTTTTTTGTTGGTGTTGTACTATATGAAAATTTATAATTAATATAAACAAAAACAACACACATATAAAAAAATAATTGTTGTTTTTATTTTTCATTTTTCAAGTACCCAACCAAATTTACAATTTTTTTATAATACCGTATTTGAATTTTGTTGTTGCTTCGTACCTAAATACAAAATTTATTGTAAACTTGAAGTCACTGTTTTTTTCTCAATTTTGTACTTTTGTCATTTAGCATATACAAGTATGTATTTTTGTATATGCAGATGTAGTTTATACAGTAGCGGACAAAACGCATGACTCAAATAATTTTCATTTTTCTAAAAATAATTTATTTATTAAGCTGTATTAAAGAATCATGTATGGTTTTTCTTTTCTTATAGAAAATACCTTAAAAAAACACACATACTTATACTTTATTTAACAATTAAAGTCAGTACAGGCAAGATATGCATACTTTTCTATACTCTTTTACATTTCGATTGTACAAATCTGTCTCGTGTGTGGGGTGATCAGATCTCAATTTCAATCAAAAGAAATCTTTTAAATTAAATATTACCAAGGCAAAAAACTCATCGGGTACTGCCTCCATAAGCATAATTGTTAAATAAAGTATAGTTAAAAAACAAACCATCATCCATCCCCACCAAAATTTAAAGATAGTATCGAGAAAAGTTTTTAGAAATTATTAGTTAGGCGACTTCCATGATCGCTACTGTATATTATAATGCACGTACATTATATATACCATAATGTTAACACTTTGCAAGCATTAGCGATTTTCTAATTTTCTAATAATGACTGTGATCATCTCCCGGCTGCAAGGTTTTAATAAAATTTTATAGGTACACCTAATTGATCAAAATTTGTAGAGTCCAACATATCTAACTACCTCACATTATGCAACATTTTGAAATATAAATATGGGTGAATAAAATGTATTTAAATGTGTATTGTAATGTTGTTAATTATAGGTACCTACTTGAATTGAAAACAAAATATGTATCTTAATTCCCTTATTCATTTGAAAAAAAATATATAGGTAGTTACATAAAATAAAAACAAAAAAAAGCGCGATCTGGATTCTGGATTTCAGTAAAATTTCTAATAGCTTCAAAAACTATAAAAAAAATAAAAATAATTGGGTAAATTTTTCATATTATCATGCATTCAATAATCAGAAAACAAATTCTAATTCTATTCCTATACAATACAATATATTTACATACATAATGTATGTACATACATATTGATATTCCATGGATGAAAAAATAAAAAATATACATGAAACAAATTTTAAAAAAAGAAGAAAAAAAAAACAAATATTAAATGAAATGTGCACAGACGGTAAACACGCATTTGTATACATGCAAAAATATGTACATATATATACATATGTATATATCTACATTGTTATAGGTACATATATATTATATAAATATAGCTATACACAAAGTTATACTGGAAACTGGTAAATAGATTTTTTTTCTGTTGTTTACAATTAATATTTGATAATGTGGAATACATATGGGTGATTTCATGAAAAGGTATATAAAGACCTGATAAATATTAAAAAATTACATAGCAGTTAAAATACCATAATTTCTATTGAAATTTATTTTTTATAAAATGTAATGCTTTTGTTAAAGAATCAATCATTTTTAAAAATATCATCTTCGAGTTAACATCACCGGGAAAAAATGGAAAAAATAGTTTCTTATTTATATCTTTTGAGTTTAGTTTTCACAACTATATTATCTGGACCTATCTCAATAAAATTGGATTCGTCTAAAGGAAATACAGGAAATTTAGAATTCGCATTACAATTACCAAATAATGACACAGTACAAATTGATTTATCTTTTCAATTACTAACAATTAGTAAGGCTTTAGATAATTCATTAAATACAAAAATTGATGAGTTAAACAATGAAACAGCAACAACAACAACAGCTAGTACTACTACTACGGATGTAGACATTATTACCACAACTGTGAAGCCTGAACCAAAATATGTAACAGTTCAAGAGGCAATTGAAAGTTTTAGGCAAGAATTAATAAAAAAAGAGAAAGACATTGCTGGAATTATTGAAAGCAATCATCCATTTTACAGGCATTTTAAACTAGAGTTTGATGAGGATATGAATTTATCAATTCGTTGTACTTATGAGGCAAATTATTTAAGGCGTGCTTTAAATATAAGCTGTTATGAATATCATGAATATGAAGCAGAGAAATTTTTATTAATGGTGAAATAGAAATGATTCGCCTGCAGGATATGGAGTTTAAAACAGACGTTGAGTATATTGATGCAAGAAATGTTAAACAAGTTTACACAATGAATATTTCATAAATAAGCAATCATTAGAAACATAAATTTAGTTTATATGCAACAGTCTAAGTATAAGCTTTAAAAGTAAAATGGATTTTTCGAAAGCTTTTTCTACCGAGTTTGATAATTTTTTAACAATGGATTTTTCAAAATATGAAGATTTTGCTGCTGAGTTTGATGATTTTTTATTAGAAGATCATCGAGATGAAATTTTACACCGTTTGGCATTTATTAAACCTTATCATGATATGGAGCAAGTAAAGTCAATTTTTGGTATACACTATTTAAGCTGCCCATAGTTAAAATATACAACAGGTCCAAATACATGCGAATGTGTTGACGTTGCAAAAAATATTAGAAGATTAGAACAACTTAGACATTTTTATTATAGGTTAAGAAATAAAACTTGTAATCATTGTAGTGTAAAAAATTGTTTTATTTAATGAAAAAATACATATTTTAAATCAAATCTTTTTTTTCAATCCATGAATTATGTTCATTTGAAAAACCTAACCACTTCACATTAACCTTATCTCCTTTTCTTTTTATAACTTTTTCAACTAAATAGATGTTTGGATGTTTTGATTTTAATAGTTCCTTTTCATAAAAACTTCCATGAATCGGGTTTCCTTTATAGTCTTCTAACAAATATGTAACAGGATTTGTATTTTTTATAGATTTTATTTTGAAAATCTCAGTTGTCCAATTTGGTGTATATCCTTTTTCAAATACATGTTTATATTTGCTAATACGTACTAAATCATCAACTTTATATTTTGGTTTTATAAATACTTTTATATTGTTGTATACTGTTTTTAACAAAAGTTTTTCATTTGATTTATTAACTTTGTATGGTGGCATTTTTATTGTATGATGTATTTTTTTATTATATTTATCAACTAAATTTTGAACATTATGTATCCATTTATATGAGCCCGCAATGCTAAATGCTTTCCACATCATTGCCTTAAGAGTTCTATTAAAACGTTCAACAATTGATGCTTTAAGTGTACTATATGTAGAATAGTGATTTATTTGATACTTTTTCATTAAGCTTTGAAACTGATGATTATAAAACTCCTTACCAAAGTCGCTTTGAATATTCTTTGGTGTTCTATTTGATGAAATCAACAAATTTTCCATAGCTTTTGATACAATAACACCTGTTTTTGCTTTTAATGGGGCTACCCAAGCAAATTTAGAGAATGTGTCATTATAGTTAATAAATAACGATGTCCTTTATTATTTGCAGAATATGAACCCATTTCAACCAAATCTATTTGCCACAAATCATCAAAACCTTTCATTATAACTCTTCGTCTTTTAAAATTCTTTCGAGCTGATTTATGCAACTCTTCAACAAGTTCTTCTTTACTCATATTTCAAAATTTAAAAAATTATTATTATAAATTACTAATGTTCCCTACTGATGCGACTTTGAAATTCTCATGTAAAACTTTTAATATAGCAAAAATTTCAGTTATTTTAAGATCTAAAGTAGAGTTTTTTTCTTCAAACTTTTTATAAAATTCGTTGATAATCGTTTCTAAATGTTTAATTTTTTTTAACAATTCTGAGGTTACATCTGTTACATTTGCATCATATTTATCTACGAATTCTTTTAAAAAAATTTTATTGACCATGTCAGAATCTTTAATGGGAATACTAACATTTTGTAGACGTTTATATTCTAAATAATAATGTCCATCAGATGTTAATTTAAAACCAATTCCAGGTGAACCTCGTTCTCCACCATCAATATAATAACTTTTATGATTTTTTATTGAACATGTATAAATTTAATAAATTATTTCAGCTTCACGTAATTCATCAATAATCGATACTATCTCATTATCATGATTAGTATGTCCTGCTTGATGTGAAGCGATAAGTAGCTGCAATCTTTCAACTAATTCATTTGGATCATCCCAGTAGATATAGTTAGGTTTTTGTTCGTTCAATACCATAAGACCTTTCCCACGTTTTTCTTTCACGAATGGTTGAATAATATTTTTATATTTTTCACTACTATTACCTTTGACTCTGCTATTATCATCAATAGCTTTTTGTCTGTAGACATTTGGTTTGATTATAATATTTTTATAATTTTCTAGATCTAACTGAGAAAAACCTGTTGGATTTTTCATGAAAATTAGCTCATATAATCCTTGAGTAGCAGGATATTCATCACTTTCAACATCTATTGAATCTTTTTTGAAAGCTATTTTAAGGCGGCCAATTTTAAATTCATCTAGTTCTACATCATATTTTGGTCCAAAGGCTTTATCTATGTTTCGACTACCAAATTCATATTCTTTTATGTAGAATTTAGAAAAATCATTAATTTTATTCAAAGATTCTCTTGAAATAGATATATTTTGTTCACTATTATTTCTTTTATTTAAAGTTTCTCTTAAAGCAGATGTATTCTGCTGTTTGCTGTTATCAATGTTATCATTTTCTTCAGATTCACTGAAATTTATCATGGGCATGTTTTGAAAAGATTTATTTGATGTTTTAAAATTGAAATTTTTCGGTGATGATGATGATGATGGTCTGAAAAGATGTGTTGTTGATGGTTGAGGAAAGTCATTATTTTCAAAACTCGATGATTGTTTTATTGATGGTAATTCTTTTTTTATTTCAGCTTTAACTTTTCTACCAATCTCTTTATTATTTATCACTTTTAACTCATGTAAAGGTTGGCTAATAGGTTTAAATGTTTTTTCAAGTATTATTTCCTTATCAATTCTTCAAGTTTTGATTGCTTTGTATTTTTTTCGAATATCATTTGTTGATTTTATTATATTTCTTATCAACTTTGTCTCCATCGTATAAAAAAACTCTGATATGTAATCAACACACAAACATGTGCTAACAAATATATGTAGATAACACAAACAACTTGTAATCAATGTGTAGATAACGTGTAAACAACAAACAAACAGCTAAAACAACGTGTTAACAGTATGTAATCATCTGTAAACAAATAAGAAGTCTGCATTACTTGAACTATTTATAGGTTTATGAATACATCAAATCCTTTTCTATATCGTCCATCGTTTATTGAAGAATCTTTGATTATTGCGAGAAATACATAATTATCTTTCCAACATTGTGCACATATTTTTTTAAATTCTTCAAATGACATATCTGTATTCACATGATCACTGTATATATGTTTCAAATTCATTTCATCTTGTTTAAATAATATAATAACATTCGCATTATCTCTTATTAAATGTTTAGGTATGTGTGAATATGTTTGACATAAATAAAAACTATCGATATCTTTATGACGACCCATACAAAAATACGATCTCATGTTGTTTTGTTTTTCACATGCAACATCATCGAAAATGAAACATGACCACGGCAACTCCGGTCGTAATTAGGTTACCAGTACGAGTGCTCTTTTATTTTGAATTTTTTTCATAATTTAATTTAAATTAATTTTTAAAAAAAGTCGTGGAAAGTGCGAACAGTAATAGGACACTCCATTTTTTCAAGTTAACTTGCAAAATAATAGACTTAATTAATAGTTATAAACAATTAAAATTTCGTGACTTTCAAAACGTCATTAATTAATTATAATTAACGAAGACAATAAATTTTATAGAGAGACTACCGCAGACTAAGTGATCAATAGAGTTGCTACCCTATCTTAAGTGTTTGCTTTTACTAGCCTATAGCATACATTTAATTCAAGTGCATAGTTTTCTTAACTAGGGTGAAATTAATCACTAATCTTTAGGTGGTAGTTAATTTCAAGATGTTGCCCTCAGGGGCGAATCGGGGGAATTATTTTCAAATACTTGAAGATAATTCCGATCACATACCAGCAACCAAGAGGAAAGCTCCGGCCAGAAAAAGAGTGCTCAACATTAACGATGAATTTGATTTCCCCATGCTTCAGGAAACGGCTAAAAATGAACCAGAAGCAAAGTACGTCGTCATGTCCTGTAGGGAAGAACAAGGCAAAGATAGCAACGGCGAGGTAATTTATAGAAAATTGAACGAGTACAACCCATTTTTGATCTCCAGCGCTATCAAAAGCATCTCCTCTGAAATTGTAAGAGATTCCTTCCTCAAGGATGGGAACTTCCTCATATTGACGAAAAGCAAAACAGCTGCTGATAAATTTAGGAAGGCGAAACAACTGGAGTTCACAACATCTGATACAATCAAGATAAATTGCGACTACCATAAAACCCTAAACAACTGCAAAGGCGTGATATATTCCCAAATGCTCAGGAATGTATCTGAGAAGGAAATCGTCGATGGACTCGAGAACGAAAACGTAGTTGAGGCACGCCACATCACCAGAAAAGACGGTGATAACTATATTAGAACAGGTTCCGTCATCCTCACTTTCAACAGGTTCAGGCTTCCCGCTCACATCAACATTTGTTTTCAAAGAGTTGAAGTTCGTGAATACGTACAAAATCCTATGAGGTGCATTCTGTGCCAAAAAATAGGACACACAAAAAACCGTTGTACCAGCGAATCTACTCTTTGTTCAACCTGCAACCTCATTGCTCAACACCAAGGTGAATGTAACGGTAAGTTTTGCATAAATTGTAACAATTCAAACCACTCTTCTGCAGATAAAAGGTGCCCTACCTTCCTGAGAGAAAAAGAAATACTTAGAATTATGAATAAAACTAAATGTACGAGATACCAGGCTCGCAAGCAATATTATTCTTTACACCCGATCACACAAAATGAGATTAGCAACTTACCTAGTTTAAATAGCTCAGTCAACTTTGCCCAGGTGGCTGCAAGTTTAAACTCAGATAACACGCCGGGCGGTAGCAGCCAAAACAAAAGCAACAATTTGAGCACAACAAATAACAACATCTCAAAAACAATAACAAAATCAACACCAACACTTCCCATCCCTCAAGAACCCTTAAAACAAACTGTTAGCAACACTAACAAAACTATTACACCCCTAAATAACACCTCAACACAAATCAAACCAAACACTAACAAAACAAATTCCCCAAAATCTAACAAAACTAACAAATACATTCCCAACCCAACAACAACTATAATAACAAAAAACAACATAACAAAACTAACAAAAGAATCAAGAGAAAAAACTGAAGAATTCATAAGAAAACAAGAGCATAACTTCCTAAATAGTAACTTATCTTTCAACCAATATATGTACAAGTTCAATCAATTTGCTCTCCCATTTTCAGTAGAATTCTTAGATACCAACACTGTAGACGTCGACATGAGTGTCGATTTAACCACGTGTGACGAAACCTAGTGCCTTTAACGATCTTCAAAAAGCTCTCTAACCTCCCCCTTCGAATAAAAGTATTCTAATTATTAGAATTAGAATATAGTCCAGCTTCATGGCACGAACATCCACTAGTCCTCGAGATTTAACAATTATTCAATGGAATATCAGAGGTTTTCGTGCGAATCAGCACAATTTAGAACTTCTTATTCATCGTTATAAACCTCACGTTATATTACTGCAGAGGAAACGTTGTTTTTCAACAATGAAGGTCCTACGATGTTTAAAGGGTTTCAATGTTACTTCTCGGACAGTAACGCTCAAAATGCTTCGCAAGGAGTCGGAATCTTGATTAGATCGAGCATAAGTCACACCTGCATAAATATCGATTCAGCGATCTTAAACCTAACAATTTCATTACACACGTCACCTTCTGTGACGGTGTCATCCATTTACATGCCCTGTCCAGTTCGCATCACAATAGAACAACTTCAAGAATTTTTCAGTCATCTTTCAACGCCTACGATAGTATGTGGTGACTTTAACGCTCACCACCATCTGTGGGGTGACAGCAGAATTGACCACAGAGGTAGTTTAATTGTGGACTACATCTTAAGTTCTAACTTCTCGCTATTGAACGACGGTGCATATACATATGTTTCAGCACAGTATCTTAACTATTCAGCAATTGATCTAACTATTGCAACAGATTCCATCGCAAATAGATTATCATGACGCGTTCATGATAATCCAGAAAGAAGTGACCACTTCCCAATAGTTATTTCAAATAAGATACCTATGGCAGTTCAAAATAAAACACTTCGGCTGGTCGAAAGTAGAGCTGATTGGGACAAGTTCTCAAAGGCTGTACTGAAGCTGGCAGATGTGTTTCCACGTTCGTCTTTGATAAATCAAGAAGCAGCCAACATTAAAAAAATCATAAGAACAGCTGCGTTTGGTACAATGCCATCTTTCGCGACCAAACAAAACATAAAACCGGTCTGGCTAGACAACAACATCGCCGAAATTATCAAATCAAAAAACAAGGCTTGGAAAAAATACCAAAGATATCCCTCTGTTGAGAACCTTGTAATTTTCCGGAAACTAACAGCCCAGGTCAAAAGATCTGTTAAAATAGCTAAGAAAAAATCTTGGCAAGACTTTACCAATACCATTTCTCCTTCAGACTCGTTCAAGGACGCTTGGAATAAGGTCAAACGCCTTTACGGCAAGCCTACTTCAAGCATCTTGTCAATAGTATCAAATGGTATAGCTATTTCAGATCCAATGGAAATTGCAAATGAATTTGCTATGGCCTGGTCTTCAGAGTCCAATGATTCTAACCTTTCGGATTCAGTTTTGCTCCAAAAAACCAACTTCTGCATAAATAGTGACTATGATGTTAAACACAAGCTATCATACGAAGTCTCACTGAAGGAATTAGAGGAAACTCTTAGCACATTCAAAGGCTCTACCCCAGGTAGAGACCTGATCTCCTACCGTATGATTAGCAAACTTCCACTTGTCCTGAAGGACAGGTTAAGCAAACTATATACAAACATCCTGTATAAAGGTACCGTTCCCCACGAGTGGAAGTCGGCGATTTTGGTTCCAATACCAAAGAAAAACAACAGCACAAAATCCCCTTTGGATTATAGACCGATTTCGCTGATATCATGTTTATCAAAAACCCTAGAAAAATCTTATGCAGAAGACTTCAAAAAATATCTGAGTCCATCCCACATCCTGGACAACATGGTTTTCGACCTCACAGAGGAACCCGCACGCTCTTACATGACATGGAAGAGGGGATGGCCTCAACCATGGCAACCGGTGATCATTCAAGCGTCGTGTCACTAGACCTTGAAAAAGCATACGACAAGATCCCATCCATTTTCGTATGCCAGAAACTGATCACTTGGGTTATTGATCCAAGCTTTGTAAGAACAATCCATAATTTCATGTCTAACAGACACATCAGAGTAAGAGTGAATGGTTTTATGTCTAATGCATACTATTTAGATAACGGGGTTCCGCAAGGTTCACCATTATCTACTGTTTTATTAACGGTATACATAGATGCATTATTGAAAGATTTTTCAAAGTTCGAGAACATAAGCCCATATATTTATGCTGATAATATACTTCTATGTGCATTCAAATGCGATGGTGAGAGTATGAACAACCTTGTTAGAGCGTCCGAGTTCACCATTAAATGGGCTCAAAACAATGGTGGTAAAATACCAACAGAGAAAGTTGAATTCCTACATACTTGTCGTAAACGCAAATGCAACATTAAAAACATAATAATTAACAATAAAAATATCAAGTCCGAAAAAAAATTAAAAATTCTAGGTGTAATCTTTACCAAAAACTTGAAGTGGATCGAACAAGCCAAACAGGTTGTGACCAAGCTGAACAAAGTGCAAAATCTCATCAAGATTCTGGCTGCAGGTAAAATGGGAGCACCACCATCAGCTCTCATACCAATTGCAAAAAGTTTGATCAATGGTATCTCTGGTTATGGTTTAACACTAATCGGGGATTGCTTTTGATTGATCACAAACCTTTAGTATACTTACACAATTGTAGAGACCCAAATTCCCGTATGATAAGATGGAAGCCTAAATTGGAGGAATTCGACTTCGAAATCATATATAAAAAAAGGTCTTTGAACACGAATGCTGACTGCCTTAGTCGAATTTGCAGAATGACCTTAAGATCCGATACAAAACAACAAAAGGAAGGTACTCAGTCGGATGATAATAAGCCAGAAACTACAACTCCAACCTCCGAAGAAACTTCATATGAACATTTTATCAACCTACTTAATAATAACCCTATTCTTAATAACAATGTATTTGATAGCGAAAATGAATTTCGTAATGATGGGAACAATAATATTGGAATTTACATAAATAAAGAACTTATTTTTGATGACAGCACTGTATCATTGATAAAAAAAGCAAACCATTTCGAAAAGCTAAAATATCAAGAACCCAAACTATATGACATAATCGTTTTAAATCATAAAAACAACATCAGCCTTTACTTAGTAGTCAATACTAAAGAAAAACTAGTTGAATACAAAGACTTTTTCCATATCTTCTTATCTCTAAAATCATATCTACTTGCCCATCGTATTACTGAGTTCATCTTACCAAATATCTCAAAATATTTCGTACAAACATCTTAAGTTTGATCACATTAAAGCAATGTTGAAGTACATATTTCAAGATACTAATATTAAAATAACATTTTACCATGGCAATAATTATTCTAAATTAACTAAAGATGAAATAGACAACATTTTATATAAGCACCATCATACTCCTACCGGAGGTCATAATGGTGTCAATCGCACATATAAACGCATAAGGAAGTACTACAAATGGAAGGACATGTACAAAAATATAAAAGACTTCATAAAAAATTGCGAAATATGCAAGAAAAATAAAATTACCCGTTATACTAAGGAACCTATGATCATTACTTCTACGGCGAATGAACCCTTTCAAAAAATTTCTCTTGATACAGTAGGCCCTTTCCCTAATACCACAGAAGGCAATAGGTACTTGTTAACCTTTATCGACGATTTAACTAAATATTCTGGTGCTACCGCAATTCCTTATCAAGAAGCCAATACCATAGCAAAAATTTGTTACCGAAATTATTTTTCATTTTGGTACCCCCAAAGAAGTCTTAACCGATCAAGGACAGAATTTCGTAGGAGATGTATTTAAAGAAATATGTAAACTGTTGAGAATAAAGAAATTACAGACCACAGCCTACAGACCACAATCTAATGGGTCTTGCGAACGCAGCCATAGGACTTTTGTAGAATATTTAAGATGCTTCATAGATAGGTCTCAGACAGATTGGGAAACGTAGATCAAATATGCCGTATTGGTTAACAATACTACTCCAAACGTTTCAACCGGTTTCTTTCCTTTCGAACTTCTGTTTGGAAGAAAAGCTGAATTAATTACCATCTTCATTGTCTCGTCCACCCGAAATCCTTTATAACTACGATGTCTATATTAACGAGTTGAAATCGAGAATGCAACATGTTAATCAAATAGCTAGAGAAAACATTATAAAACAAAAACAATCCTCAAAATCACAGTATGACAAATATACAAATCCAGCACACTTCAGGGAAAACGACTTAGTGTTACTAAAAAACGACGGTACTCGCAAAGGCACTTCTAAAAAGTTATCTCCTGTCTGGCAGGGTCCCTACAGAGTTCTTTCTTCTGAAGGTGTAAATACAAAAATCCGTGTAAAAAATAAAATAATATCAGTTCACAACAATCGTCTTATTCTTTATAACTTCCAAAAAAACTTGCTTAATAGCTAACTTAAATATTCTTTTTCCAGGTGACCAAACATTACCATGTATATACCCTCACTTAAATCGACATAAAATGTGTCGACACAAAATAGACCCATGGTATAAACGCTTCTTTAAATCGAATTAAAGTTGAAATCGATATAAAATAAACCGATTTAAATAACCGGTTCAAACGATTCTTATGGTTGTTACAAAGGGTATAAACACATAGAGATGGGTTCAGAATAAAACCAATTTTAAATCGACATATCTTTTATGTCGATTTAAGAGAGGGTATATACATGGTACATGATTACTAGGTGCTTACTGTTTGTCGTATCGTTTCCAATCTAATGTATTTCAAGTAGAACACACGAAGAAATATTTAAAATAACAGCTCTGAACAATAGTACTGGATTTTTCAATGAAAAAGTTGGTGCCATAAAATTGTTCAACGATAAATGGAGATTTTTGATTCATTCTGACTTACACGATTTTAGAGCTCAATATAGGCAATTAGACTCCTTGTCAACTAAAATAACCAATGCATGTGAAACGCTTTCTGTGAAAAACATATCCATACAAGAATATAAATTATATTCACCGCAGCTAAAACAAATAATGGCGGGAATATTAGCACAAAACAGACTAATAAGCGGTATTTTAGGCTCTCAATCTGATTTAATACAAAAAAGAGGATTACTAAATGTTGTTGGTAACATAGCAAAACAACTTTTCGGAACGCTGGATGATACTGATGCCAAATATTACGATGAGCAGATCGAAATTGCGAATCAAAACGAGTAGTGTATTTGTGAGAGTTCTGGATCAAGCTCGGAGGAGGAGCTTTTTTGGCGGTTTTTTTTTTGAAATGTGGGAAGCTTTTGACGGTTGTGAGATTGGATGAAGCTTTGGTGGTTATTTTTTGAAAATGGAGGATAGATGGCGATGTTGACGGTTGTGATATTGGGTGAATCTTTGGCGGTTATTTTTTGAAAATGGGAGGTGTTGATAGATGGCGACTGTGAAATTGGATGAAGCTTTGGCGGTTATTTTTTGAAAATGGAGGGTGTTGATAGATGGCCGTGTTGACGGTTATGAGATTGGATGGAGGATCATTGATCTTGTTGAAAAAAAAAATTGTGACTGTTTGGGGAATCGAACCGGGGTACCTTTGGGTGATGGTTGGCGGTAATGTGTAGTGGCAAAGATAATTAATAAGAAGTAGATATTCCAGAACAGAAAAGCTGTTGAAAAATAAATTTTTAGTTCTAAATCTGTTCATAGAGCGGACAGACAAGAAGGAATCGCTTAGAACATTAGATTTAAAAATACGTTATGACCGTTTTTGCAATAAAAAAAATTTAACATACACAAAAATCCTCAAAACTGTAATTAGACAATTTTATATGGAAAATGAGGACGGAGTAAATGTGCATGACATCATCATACAATTTTTTTGTTGGTGTTGTACTATATGAAAATTTATAATTAATATAAACAAAAACAACACACATATAAAAAAATAATTGTTGTTTTTATTTTTCATTTTTCAAGTACCCAACCAAATTTACAATTTTTTTATAATACCGTATTTGAATTTTGTTGTTGCTTCGTACCTAAATACAAAATTTATTGTAAACTTGAAGTCACTGTTTTTTTCTCAATTTTGTATTTTTGTCATTTAGCATATACAAGTATGTATTTTTGTATATGCAGATGTAGTTTATACAGTAGCGGACAAAACGCATGACTCAAATAATTTTCATTTTTCTAAAAATAATTTATTTATTAAGCTGTATTACAGAATCATGTATGGTTTTTCTTTTCTTATAGAAAATACCTTAAAAAAACACACATACTTATACTTTATTTAACAATTAAAGTCAGTACAGGCAAGATATGCATACTTTTCTATACTCTTTTACATTTCGATTGTACAAATCTGTCTCGTGTGTGGGGTGATCAGATCTCAATTTCAATCAAAAGAAATCTTTTAAATTAAATATTACCAAGGCAAAAAACTCATCGGGTACTGCCTCCATAAGCATAATTGTTAAATAAAGTATAGTTAAAAAACAAACCATCATCCATCCCCACCAAAATTTAAAGATAGTATCGAGAAAAGTTTTTAGAAATTATTAGTTAGGCGACTTCCATGATCGCTACTGTATATTATAATGCACGTACATTATATATACCATAATGTTAACACTTTGCAAGCATTAGCGATTTTCTAATTTTCTAATAATGACTGTGATCATCTCCCGGCTGCAAGGTTTTAATAAAATTTTATAGGTACACCTAATTGATCAAAATTTGTAGAGTCCAACATATCTAACTACCTCACATTATGCAACATTTTGAAATATAAATATGGGTGAATAAAATGTATTTAAATGTGTATTGTAATGTTGTTAATTATAGGTACCTACTTGAATTGAAAACAAAATATGTATCTTAATTCCCTTATTCATTTGAAAAAAAATATATAGGTAGTTACATAAAATAAAAACAAAAAAAAGCGCGATCTGGATTCTGGATTTCAGTAAAATTTCTAATAGCTTCAAAAACTATAAAAAAAATAAAAATAATTGGGTAAATTTTTCATATTATCATGCATTCAATAATCAGAAAACAAATTCTAATTCTATTCCTATACAATACAATATATTTACATACATAATGTATGTACATACATATTGATATTCCATGGATGAAAAAATAAAAAATATACATGAAACAAATTTTAAAAAAAGAAGAAAAAAAAAACAAATATTAAATGAAATGTGCACAGACGGTAAACACGCATTTGTATACATGCAAAAATATGTACATATATATACATATGTATATATCTACATTGTTATAGGTACATATATATTATATAAATATAGCTATACCCAAAGTTATACTGGAAACTGGTTTGATTTGGTTATGCACAAAAAAACAAAAGCATGAGCGAATGGATAATAAAAAAAATCACTCGATCATTTTTTTTAAGTTTGAATTTCAAAACGTTAGTTCTATTTTTGCTCGCCAGATAGGACAGACAAGAAGGTTTCGTTTAGGAGCCTTCAATGAAATAGAGTGAAAATACAAATGTACTACGCGAAATATCTATTGTGTTAATCTATACTCATTGGTAGTGGGCTATAGTCGATGTTGATGTTTGTTGTTTGAATTGTGTATATATGGAAATGTATTTGGAAGTTTAAGAAATTGAAAGTTTGTGCCCAATCTTTAGAAAATGAAAGTTGAAAAATTTGATGAGAACTTTTTTCTGTAAAAAAAAAAAAAATTGGTACTGCCTGAAAAAAAAATCGGTTGTTGATGGAATTGAACCCGGGAACTCTGTGTGATGATCGGCGGTAATGAGCATTGAGCTATGAACGATATTGATGTTTGTTGTTTGAATTGGTTATATATGGATATGTTGTATAAGATTTAGAAAAAATAGATGAAGATCTTTTTTTCCGTTAAAAAAAAAAAATTGAAAGTTAAGTTCTATAAATAGATTTTTTTTCTGTTGTTTACAATTAATATTTGATAATGTGGAATACATATGGGTGATTTCATGAAAAGGTATATAAAGACCTGATAAATATTAAAAAATTACATAGCAGTTAAAATACCATAATTTCTATTGAAATTTATTTTTTATAAAATGTAATGCTTTTGTTAAAGAATCAATCATTTTTAAAAATATCATCTTCGAGTTAACATCACCGGGAAAAAATGGAAAAAATAGTTTCTTATTTATATCTTTTGAGTTTAGTTTTCACAACTATATTATCTGGACCTATCTCAATAAAATTGGATTCGTCTAAAGGAAATACAGGAAATTTAGAATTCGCATTACAATTACCAAATAATGACACAGTACAAATTGATTTATCTTTTCAATTACTAACAATTAGTAAGGCTTTAGATAATTCATTAAATACAAAAATTGATGAGTTAAACAATGAAACAGCAACAACAACAACAGCTAGTACTACTACTACGGATGTAGACATTATTACCACAACTGTGAAGCCTGAACCAAAATATGTAACAGTTCAAGAGGCAATTGAAAGTTTTAGGCAAGAATTAATAAAAAAAGAGAAAGACATTGCTGGAATTATTGAAAGCAATCATCCATTTTACAGGCATTTTAAACTAGAGTTTGATGAGGATATGAATTTATCAATTCGTTGTACTTATGAGGCAAATTATTTAAGGCGTGCTTTAAATATAAGCTGTTATGAATATCATGAATATGAAGCAGAGAAATTTTTATTAATGGTGAAATAGAAATGATTCGCCTGCAGGATATGGAGTTTTAACAGACGTTGAGTATATTGATGCAAGAAATGTTAAACAAGTTTACACAATGAATATTTCATAAATAAGCAATCATTAGAAACATAAATTTAGTTTATATGCAACAGTCTAAGTATAAGCTTTAAAAGTAAAATGGATTTTTCGAAAGCTTTTTCTACCGAGTTTGATAATTTTTTAACAATGGATTTTTCAAAATATGAAGATTTTGCTGCTGAGTTTGATGATTTTTTATTAGAAGATCATCGAGATGAAATTTTACACCGTTTGGCATTTATTAAACCTTATCATGATATGGAGCAAGTAAAGTCAATTTTTGGTATACACTATTTAAGCTGCCCATAGTTAAAATATACAACAGGTCCAAATACATGCGAATGTGTTGACGTTGCAAAAAATATTAGAAGATTAGAACAACTTAGACATTTTTATTATAGGTTAAGAAATAAAACTTGTAATCATTGTAGTGTAAAAAATTGTTTTATTTAATGAAAAAATACATATTTTAAATCAAATCTTTTTTTTCAATCCATGAATTATGTTCATTTGAAAAACCTAACCACTTCACATTAACCTTATCTCCTTTTCTTTTTATAACTTTTTCAACTAAATAGATGTTTGGATGTTTTGATTTTAATAGTTCCTTTTCATAAAAACTTCCATGAATCGGGTTTCCTTTATAGTCTTCTAACAAATATGTAACAGGATTTGTATTTTTTATAGATTTTATTTTGAAAATCTCAGTTGTCCAATTTGGTGTATATCCTTTTTCAAATACATGTTTATATTTGCTAATACGTACTAAATCATCAACTTTATATTTTGGTTTTATAAATACTTTTATATTGTTGTATACTGTTTTTAACAAAAGTTTTTCATTTGATTTATTAACTTTGTATGGTGGCATTTTTATTGTATGATGTATTTTTTTATTATATTTATCAACTAAATTTTGAACATTATGTATCCATTTATATGAGCCCGCAATGCTAAATTCTTTCCACATCATTGCTTTAAGAGTTCTATTAAAACGTTCAACAATTGATGCTTTAAGTGTACTATATGTAGAATAGTGATTTATTTGATACTTTTTCATTAAGCTTTGAAACTGATGATTATAAAACTCCTTACCAAAGTCGCTTTGAATATTCTTTGGTGTTCTATTTGATGAAATCAACAAATTTTCCATAGCTTTTGATACAATAACACCTGTTTTTGCTTTTAATGGGGCTACCCAAGCAAATTTAGAGAATGTGTCATTATAGTTAATAAATAACGATGTCCTTTATTATTTGCAGAATATGAACCCATTTCAACCAAATCTATTTGCCACAAATCATCAAAACCTTTCATTATAACTCTTCGTCTTTTAAAATTCTTTCGAGCTGATTTATGCAACTCTTCAACAAGTTCTTCTTTACTCATATTTCAAAATTTAAAAAATTATTATTATAAATTACTAATGTTCCCTACTGATGCGACTTTGAAATTCTCATGTAAAACTTTTAATATAGCAAAAATTTCAGTTATTTTAAGATCTAAAGTAGAGTTTTTTTCTTCAAACTTTTTATAAAATTCGTTGATAATCGTTTCTAAATGTTTAATTTTTTTTAACAATTCTGAGGTTACATCTGTTACATTTGCATCATATTTATCTACGAATTCTTTTAAAAAAATTTTATTGACCATGTCAGAATCTTTAATGGGAATACTAACATTTTGTAGACGTTTATATTCTAAATAATAATGTCCATCAGATGTTAATTTGAAACCAATTCCAGGTGAACCTCGTTCTCCACCATCAATATAATAACTTTTATGGTTTGAAAAACGTCCGAATTTGTCAAGACTCATTATTGCACTAATGATTTTTTATTGAACATGTATAAATTTAATAAATTATTTCAGCTTCACGTAATTCATCAATAATCGATACTATCTCATTATCATGATTAGTATGTCCTGCTTGATGTGAAGCGATAAGTAGCTGCAATCTTTCAACTAATTCATTTGGATCATCCCAGTAGATATAGTTAGGTTTTTGTTCGTTCAATACCATAAGACCTTTCCCACGTTTTTCTTTCACGAATGGTTGAATAATATTTTTATATTTTTCACTACTATTACCTTTGACTCTGCTATTATCATCAATAGCTTTTTGTCTGTAGACATTTGATTTGATTATAATATTTTTATAATTTTCTAGATCTAACTGAGAAAAACCTGTTGGATTTTTCATGAAAATTAGCTCATATAATCCTTGAGTAGCAGGATATTCATCACTTTCAACATCTATTGAATCTTTTTTGAAAGCTATTTTAAGGCGGCCAATTTTAAATTCATCTAGTTCTACATCATATTTTGGTCCAAAGGCTTTATCTATGTTTCGACTACCAAATTCATATTCTTTTATGTAGAATTTAGAAAAATCATTAATTTTATTCAAAGATTCTCTTGAAATAGATATATTTTGTTCACTATTATTTCTTTTATTTAAAGTTTCTCTTAAAGCAGATGTATTCTGCTGTTTGCTGTTATCAATGTTATCATTTTCTTCAGATTCACTGAAATTTATCATGGGCATGTTTTGAAAAGATTTATTTGATGTTTTAAAATTGAAATTTTTCGGTGATGATGATGATGATGGTCTGAAAAGATGTGTTGTTGATGGTTGAGGAAAGTCATTATTTTCAAAACTCGATGATTGTTTTATTGATGGTAATTCTTTTTTTATTTCAGCTTTAACTTTTCTACCAATCTCTTTATTATTTATCACTTTTAACTCATGTAAAGGTTGGCTAATAGGTTTAAATGTTTTTTCAAGTAATATTTCCTTATCAATTCTTCAAGTTTTGATTGCTTTGTATTTTTTTCGAATATCATTTGTTGATTTTATTATATTTCTTATCAACTTTGTCTCCATCGTATAAAAAAACTCTGATATGTAATCAACACACAAACATGTGCTAACAAATATATGTAGATAACACAAACAACTTGTAATCAATGTGTAGATAACGTGTAAACAACAAACAAACAGCTAAAACAACGTGTTAACAGTATGTAATCATCTGTAAACAAATAAGAAGTCTGCATTACTTGAACTATTTATAGGTTTATGAATACATCAAATCCTTTTCTATATCGTCCATCGTTTATTGAAGAATCTTTGATTATTGCGAGAAATACATAATTATCTTTCCAACATTGTGCACATATTTTTTTAAATTCTTCAAATGACATATCTGTATTCACATGATCACTGTATATATGTTTCAAATTCATTTCATCTTGTTTAAATAATATAATAACATTCGCATTATCTCTTATTAAATGTTTAGGTATGTGTGAATATGTTTGACATAAATAAAAACTATCGATATCTTTATGACGACCCATACAAAAATACGATCTCATGTTGTTTTGTTTTTCACATGCAACATCATCGAAAATGAAACATGACCACGGCAACTCCGGTCGTAATTAGGTTACCAGTACGAGTGCTCTTTTATTTTGAATTTTTTTCATAATTTAATTTAAATTAATTTTTAAAAAAAGTCGTGGAAAGTGCGAACAGTAATAGGACACTCCATTTTTTCAAGTTAACTTGCAAAATAATAGACTTAATTAATAGTTATAAACAATTAAAATTTCGTGACTTTCAAAACGTCATTAATTAATTATAATTAACGAAGACAATAAATTTTATAGAGAGACTACCGCAGACTAAGTGATCAATAGAGTTGCTACCCTATCTTAAGTGTTTGCTTTTACTAGCCTATAGCATACATTTAATTCAAGTGCATAGTTTTCTTAACTAGGGTGAAATTAATCACTAATCTTTAGGTGGTAGTTAATTTCAAGATGTTGCCCTCAGGGGCGAATCGGGGGAATTATTTTCAAATACTTGAAGATAATTCCGATCACATACCAGCAACCAAGAGGAAAGCTCCGGCCAGAAAAAGAGTGCTCAACATTAACGATGAATTTGATTTCCCCATGCTTCAGGAAACGGCTAAAAATGAACCAGAAGCAAAGTACGTCGTCATGTCCTGTAGGGAAGAACAAGGCAAAGATAGCAACGGCGAGGTAATTTATAGAAAATTGAACGAGTACAACCCATTTTTGATCTCCAGCGCTATCAAAAGCATCTCCTCTGAAATTGTAAGAGATTCCTTCCTCAAGGATGGGAACTTCCTCATATTGACGAAAAGCAAAACAGCTGCTGATAAATTTAGGAAGGCGAAACAACTGGAGTTCACAACATCTGATACAATCAAGATAAATTGCGACTACCATAAAACCCTAAACAACTGCAAAGGCGTGATATATTCCCAAATGCTCAGGAATGTATCTGAGAAGGAAATCGTCGATGGACTCGAGAACGAAAACGTAGTTGAGGCACGCCACATCACCAGAAAAGACGGTGATAACTATATTAGAACAGGTTCCGTCATCCTCACTTTCAACAGGTTCAGGCTTCCCGCTCACATCAACATTTGTTTTCAAAGAGTTGAAGTTCGTGAATACGTACAAAATCCTATGAGGTGCATTCTGTGCCAAAAAATAGGACACACAAAAAACCGTTGTACCAGCGAATCTACTCTTTGTTCAACCTGCAACCTCATTGCTCAACACCAAGGTGAATGTAACGGTAAGTTTTGCATAAATTGTAACAATTCAAACCACTCTTCTGCAGATAAAAGGTGCCCTACCTTCCTGAGAGAAAAAGAAATACTTAGAATTATGAATAAAACTAAATGTACGAGATACCAGGCTCGCAAGCAATATTATTCTTTACACCCGATCACACAAAATGAGATTAGCAACTTACCTAGTTTAAATAGCTCAGTCAACTTTGCCCAGGTGGCTGCAAGTTTAAACTCAGATAACACGCCGGGCGGTAGCAGCCAAAACAAAAGCAACAATTTGAGCACAACAAATAACAACATCTCAAAAACAATAACAAAATCAACACCAACACTTCCCATCCCTCAAGAACCCTTAAAACAAACTGTTAGCAACACTAACAAAACTATTACACCCCTAAATAACACCTCAACACAAATCAAACCAAACACTAACAAAACAAATTCCCCAAAATCTAACAAAACTAACAAATACATTCCCAACCCAACAACAACTATAATAACAAAAAACAACATAACAAAACTAACAAAAGAATCAAGAGAAAAAACTGAAGAATTCATAAGAAAACAAGAGCATAACTTCCTAAATAGTAACTTATCTTTCAACCAATATATGTACAAGTTCAATCAATTTGCTCTCCCATTTTCAGTAGAATTCTTAGATACCAACACTGTAGACGTCGACATGAGTGTCGATTTAACCACGTGTGACGAAACCTAGTGCCTTTAACGATCTTCAAAAAGCTCTCTAACCTCCCCCTTCGAATAAAAGTATTCTAATTATTAGAATTAGAATATAGTCCAGCTTCATGGCACGAACATCCACTAGTCCTCGAGATTTAACAATTATTCAATGGAATATCAGAGGTTTTCGTGCGAATCAGCACAATTTAGAACTTCTTATTCATCGTTATAAACCTCACGTTATATTACTGCAGAGGAAACGTTGTTTTTCAACAATGAAGGTCCTACGATGTTTAAAGGGTTTCAATGTTACTTCTCGGACAGTAACGCTCAAAATGCTTCGCAAGGAGTCGGAATCTTGATTAGATCGAGCATAAGTCACACCTGCATAAATATCGATTCAGCGATCTTAAACCTAACAATTTCATTACACACGTCACCTTCTGTGACGGTGTCATCCATTTACATGCCCTGTCCAGTTCGCATCACAATAGAACAACTTCAAGAATTTTTCAGTCATCTTTCAAAGCCTACGATAGTATGTGGTGACTTTAACGCTCACCACCATCTGTGGGGTGACAGCAGAATTGACCACAGAGGTAGTTTAATTGTGGACTACATCTTAAGTTCTAACTTCTCGCTATTGAACGACGGTGCATATACATATGTTTCAGCACAGTATCTTAACTATTCAGCAATTGATCTAACTATTGCAACAGATTCCATCGCAAATAGATTATCATGACGCGTTCATGATAATCCAGAAAGAAGTGACCACTTCCCAATAGTTATTTCAAATAAGATACCTATGGCAGTTCAAAATAAAACACTTCGGCTGGTCGAAAGTAGAGCTGATTGGGACAAGTTCTCAAAGGCTGTACTGAAGCTGGCAGATGTGTTTCCACGTTCGTCTTTGATAAATCAAGAAGCAGCCAACATTAAAAAAATCATAAGAACAGCTGCGTTTGGTACAATGCCATCTTTCGCGACCAAACAAAACATAAAACCGGTCTGGCTAGACAACAACATCGCCGAAATTATCAAATCAAAAAACAAGGCTTGGAAAAAATACCAAAGATATCCCTCTGTTGAGAACCTTGTAATTTTCCGGAAACTAACAGCCCAGGTCAAAAGATCTGTTAAAATAGCTAAGAAAAAATCTTGGCAAGACTTTACCAATACCATTTCTCCTTCAGACTCGTTCAAGGACGCTTGGAATAAGGTCAAACGCCTTTACGGCAAGCCTACTTCAAGCATCTTGTCAATAGTATCAAATGGTATAGCTATTTCAGATCCAATGGAAATTGCAAATGAATTTGCTATGGCCTGGTCGCAAGCTGTAAATGAAAAACAATATAATAAGTAATTTGAAGTAAATAAAGTTAGGATGTAAGACTGTGTAAATTTGAATTGTTTAATAATATAGTTATTTAAGATGTACAAATGAATTGTTTAGGTTAAGTTTTTTAGAACATAAGTTAAAGTTGTTGAAATGTATGTCGAGTCGCCAAAAGGCCCTGGCGGGTCGTGGTGCGGGCGAGGAGGCATCAGGTTAACCTGGTGTCCTCCTGAAATAAAAATCAAATCAAAAAATCGAAAATGAAAACTGAATTTTTTTTAGCTTCTTCAGGTGCTATTACTTCAGTGTTCTCAGAAAATGTATGAAATCCCATTCCTTTTACGGGTGAAATGATTTTTTTTAAATATTCATATTTTGGTTGAAATAATGACTTTGAATATAAATAAATATTTTCAAATTTTAATCCATTAGGATGTTCTAATAAAGACAATATAACATTAGTTTTACCACAATTTGATGCGCCGGCAACAATTGCACGTATATTATTCGGTAGCAAAACACTATGTTTTATGCATTTTATTGAATTACTTTCAAAATCCATATTTTTCACTTGTAATGTATTAAGCTGTTTTACTAGTTTCATTTTAAACAATAATCTAATAAAGCATAAATAGACTGCTTTATATACTATTACACTTATTTTGTTGTGAACTTGAAATTGAAAAGGATATAAAATGATTGATTATAAACGAAAATTTATTAGTCGAAATCATAATCGTGAAGGTAAAGGATTGATTAATTCTCTTATCAACAAATTACCATTTGAAGCACACTTACCAGGATATAATTTTTGCGGACCTGGAACAAAACTTCAAAAGCGTTTAGAAAGAGGTGATAGAGGTATCAACCCACTTGATGAAGCATGTAAAGAGCATGATATAGCTTATTTGAAGTATCAAGATATAAGTAATAGGCATAAAGCTGATAACGTTTTAGCACAGAAGGCTTGGGAAAGATTCAAGTCTAGCGATGCTGGTTTAGGTGAAAAAGCTAATGCATGGTTTGTTACAAATGCAATGAAATCTAAATTGAAATTCGGAATGGGTTTGAAGAAAAGGAAAATTTGTAAAACAAAACGTAAGAAGCAGTGTGGTTAAAAATTATTCAAAAATGCTTTGAAAAATGTTAAATCTATTTTAAATAAGAATAAACCTGATGATCTAACGCAAAGCATTAATTTGGCACTAAAAACAGCAAAAACTGCAACAAAGGGAAAAAAATCTATAGTTGAAATACCGAGAATAATACCAATACCTAAAGTTGGTGGTATTTTACCTCTCTTGCCTATATTTGCCGGTTTATCAGCACTTGGTGCTTTAACTGGTGGAGCATTTGAGAATAGCTAAAGCAATAAATAGTGCAAAAGATGCAAAAAAGCAATTGGTTGAAAATGTAAGACATAATAAACAAATGGAAGCTATAGCAATTGGAAAAGGTCTTCATCTAAAACCATATAAGACAGGATTAGGACTTTATTTAGCACCGCATCCAAAAAACTTCTAGCAGAGTTACCCAATAGAGCTCTAAATGAAAATGATATTTTAAAATGCGCAAAATACATCCCCCAATTTAGAGGTGTTTTTATGCGTAATGAACTACCAAAACATCCCTGGTGTAAAGAGTGTGGAATTGTTAACTTAGATACTTCATCAGGATTAGGTACTCATTGGGTAGCATATTACAAACATTTTAAAAACATTGATTACTTTGATAGTTTTGGTAATCTACAACCACCAAAAGAAATTATTCATTATCTTGGATCTGATATAAGATATAATTACTATCGATATCAACAATATAATTCATTTATATGCGGTCACTTGTGTTTAAAATTTTTATATGATTGTGTAACATTTTATAAAAACGAAATTAAATCATAAATTTAAAAAGAAAAAAAGTGTGTTTCTTTTCAACATATAAAAAAAGGTTTAAATAAGATAATTCAAATTCTTTTACTTTTATTTATTATTTTTAAGTCAGTATGTCAATAACACTAACTCTAAGTGGTAATACATCCATACTAAAAACTGATTACTTTCCTCCTATTGAATTAAACAGAGATTATTTATGTGGACTAATTGATTTTCAAACATATAATTCTATCCCAAATATTGATAGCAGTAATAATTTATTCCATATTGATAATGAAACGATCGAAATACCTATGGGATCTTATGAGATTGATGATATTGCACTTTACTTGCAAAAAGAGTTGGAGAAAAAAGAAGGAAAATATGAGCTCGAAATTACAGCAAATAACAACACACTCAAAACAGAAATTAAAAGTAGTGCGAAAATCTACTTTAACAGAAAGCAATCTGTTGGTAAACTCTTAGGCTTTGAAAATGTTGTATTAGAAGCAAATAAAACTTATTTATCAACATCACCAGTGAACATAAATAAAGTGAATGTTATTCGTATAGAATGCAACCTTATTACCGGATCGTATATTAATAATAAGACTGCACATACTCTACATAAATTTTTTCCAGACGTAGGTCCTGGGTATAAAATAATAGAAGTACCGAAAAATGTTATTTACTTAGCATTGAACACTAAACAAGTAAAGTATATAGAAATCAAGTTTCTGGATCAAGACGGCGACATAATAAATTTTAGATGTGAAACAATTACCGTACGACTTCATTTAAAACCATTGTAAATATGATACTATATAATCAAAACAATATTCGAAATCTAGATAGTACATCATTATTAATTAACTCATCAACACCTCTTAAATCAATAAAAAAACCTTTAACGGAACATAATAAAATATATCTAAAGTCATTAGGATTTAAGATTAAAGAAAAATAAAATGACTAATGTATTGAATATTGTAAATCAGCCCACATTTGATGAAAGTATTTTAAAAAAAGAGTATCATAATTATTTACCATTCTCATCTTCATTTCAAAATAGTGATGAAATTAGAATATCAATACAACATCAAGATTTATATGTATTACCTAATGATAGTTACATTTACATGGAAGGTGCTTTAACTGAAAGTGATGGTAAAAAATTAAACACAGTTGACTCAATACTCAACAATAATTGTATGAGCTTTCTTTTTGATGAAATACGTTATGAGCTGAATTGTGTTGAAATTGATAGAACACGTAACTTAGGAATTACAAGCACATTAAAAAATTATATATCTCTCACTGAAGATCAAAGCAATACTTTATACAATGCAGGATGGTGCCCACGAACAAATATTGATGTACCAGATAGTTTTTTCAATTTTTGTATACCATTGAAAATGCTTTTAGGGTTTGTTGAAGATTATAAGCAAATTATTGCTAATTCGCGCCATGAGTTGATTTTAATTCGATCCAGATCTGACAATAATGTAGTTAATACTACAAAAGATTATAAAATTGGTATTCACAAATTATTTTGGCGTATACCACATTCAAACGTTTCTAATATTGAACGTTTAAAACTGCTTAAGATTATCAATTTAACAGTTTATACGGTGAAAAAATAATCCGAATTTTGGATTAAATTGGGAGTAGCGTAGAAACGGTAAAATTGCGATTAAAAAAATACATGCAAACGTTGATATTTTTATACACTTATAGTATAAATATTATTCTTCTTCCACATAAAAAAAAGAAGAAGAACGTGACAGCTTCACTTTCACCATAAAAATTAGAATCCGCCATATTGTATTTTACCTCACACATACATATAAAAAAATTGGGATTAAACCCAAATAAATTGGGCTTAAGCCAAAATCCGAATTATCGAGTTTATACGACAAAAAATTGGGAGTAAACCAAAATCCGTATTAAATTCGGAGCAGGCATAAACACGTAGAATGAAGGTCGTATAATAAAAATACCATTCAGAAGTTGGGATATGTATGAATATCCTGTATTACCATCTGCATCAAGTCATCATGTGTGGACAGTGAAAACTTCATCACAGCTTGAAAAACCTCGATTTATTATTTTTGCTTTGCAAACAGGTAAAAATAATGAAAAAAGTGAAGATAATACTTTATTCAACCATTGTAACTTAACTGATGTTAAAGTACATTTGAATTCTGAAACATTTCCTTATGATGATCTTAATATTAAATTCGAACGCAATCGTTATGCAATATTATATGAAATGTATGTTAAATTCCAACAATCATATTATGGACATAATTCTCATCCTATATGTTGCTGATGATGATAAGTAGAATTTTACATATGAAGAATTTAAATGTACAAAAAAACAAGAAAGTTATTTTCTTTAGTAAATTTATTGTAATTAATTTTCTTTTACTTAAAATAACCTTCTTAATGTGGCCGAGAGAATATATTTGGTTCACTATAAATTATTACACGTTTTGATTTAGAGAAGTTGTTGTAGAAAATATCCCAATGGATCACACACATGAAAATGATGAAGAAAAACACGTTTTGTAGAAAATGAAGAAAATAGCGACTGACTGCTATCACGATTCACGACTGAATGCCGACGACTCAAAATGACTTGTTACTATGTACTATGATGATCTCGTCTACACATTTTTGTAGAGAGCTAATACTCACACGAACATTCTCTCGCCCACCTTGAAAAGTCCAACTTTTCAAAACTATTAGTTAATTATGAATTAATAGCATTATACAAAATAATACAACTTAATACAAAGTAATGCAAAATAATACAAAATTATACAAAATGAATTTCAGTTGAGATACATATATATAATGTGAATAAAGTTAACCTAATCGGTATATGGAATTAATAAACACAACTTGGTGATTGGACGTTTCATAAGTCCATTTCTTGTACGCACAGTGACGACTCTTACAAGTTTATCATCTCCGGGATGTGTCTCCGTGATTCGCCCCATTAACCATTGTCCTGGTGGATAGTTATTCTCTATAATCAAGACTAAATCTCCAATACAAAAATTTCGTTGCTGAGATGGCCATTTAACTCGTTGTTGAAGTATAGATAGATATTCCCCTTTCCATCTTCGCCAAAAATGTTGATATAACTGTTGAACATATTTCCACCGGGAACCCAAACATTTTTTCTCCATTCTTATAGGTACTTCTGGTACCGACATTAAGGAGCATCCTGTAATGAAATGTCCAGGTGTTAGAGCCTCTAACGAATCTGGATTTGCACTCAACGGTATCAACGGTCTTGAATTAAGATTGAATTCGATCTGACAGAGCAGTGTGTAGAATTCGCTGAAGGTTAAATTTGAAGTTGATGCTACTCTTTTGAGATGAAATTTGACACTCTTAACTCCAGCCTCCCACAGTCCACCGAAATGGGGAGCGCCTGGAGGAATAAATTTCCATTTTATCTGATTCTCAGCAAAATAACGATGAATTGACTCTAGGTTTGAAGTATCTGAAAAATACTGATAAACTTCTTTTAAGTGTCTTACCGCTCCTTTGAAATTTGTCCCATTATCGCTATATAATGCCTGTATTGCTCCTCTGCGCGCAACGAATCGTTTAAAACTGGCTATAAAACCTTCGGTCGATAAATCATCAACTAGTTCTAGGTGTATGGCCTTGGTAGACATACATATGAATAGAGAAATATAGCATTTTTGTTGTTTTGCTCCACGTCCTTTCCAAGTTCGTATACTGAATGGACCAGCGTAGTCCACTCCACTATGTAGAAAAACCTTACCCACTTGTAATCGAGAGCTGGGCAGATTACCTAATTTTTGTTTACTGGCTTCACCACGATGACGTACACAGATTACACAATTATGAGTACATTGTCGAATGAGTCTTTTGACTCCAAAAATCCAAAATTTTAATAGAATAGTAGATTCCAACAATTGACCTCCCGCATGTAGAAGTTGATGGTGATAATGATGAACTATCAATTTGCTAAGTATATTATCCTTTGGCAATATTATTGGATGACGTTGATTAAATGATATATTTGCGTGTTTAAGCCTGCCTCCGACTCTTAAAATATTGTTTTCATCTATAGATGGATTCAATGGCAATAATTTGTTTTTGGTCGAAAGAGTTTCTCCCTTTTTTATTGATGAAATTTCACTATCATAAATTTGATTTTGTACATGTCTTACCCAAATATATAAAGCATCATCTAGATCTCGGCTAGTGATAAAATCTGAATCTACCTTTATATGACGACACCTTTTAACAAATCGCATGATCCATATAGTAATACGTAATAATTTAGACAATGAAGAATATCTATGTAGTATATCAAAATTCATGTTATTAAAAGCTGTTAATGTTTTAATCCGTTTTTGTTCTAAATCTGTGTTGTATGAAGTATGATGTGTTGACAAATCATAATGTGGATCTTGCTTGAAATCTGGACCATTCCACCAAATGTTGCAAGATATCAAGTCTCGAGGGTAAACACTCCTAGATGCTGGATCTGCTGGGTTATTTCGCGAATCTATATGTTGCCAACAGTTAAAAGGTAAAAATTCCAAAATGTATGAAGTTCGATTACCCACGAACGTACTCCATCTTCGGGGAAAGGCATTTAACCAAGCCAATACTATCGTCGAGTCAGACCAAGCATAGCATTCGAAACCTTCGATATGTAAAACGGATTTTACCCATTCGAATAATTTAGCAAGCAGATGTGCTGCGCAGAGTTCCAGTCTTGCAATACTTATTTGTTTTGTAGGAGCAACCTTTGTCTTGGCTACTAATAAATTCATTTTGACTTGATTGTGGTCGATTACTCGGACGTAAATTGCTGCGGCGTAGGCTCTCTCAGAGGCGTCTGCAAACCCATGAAGTTGTATGTGTACAGTTGTTTTCATTTGCAACCATCTTGGAACCTTTATATCACGAATATCAGTGAGTTGATCACGTATTAATGTCCACTTTGTTAATATATGAGGTGGAAGTTTATCATCCCATGAAATGCCAGACATCCAAATTTCTTGCATTATCATCTTCGTTAATGAAATACACGGAGCAAGGAGCCCAAGCGGATCGAAGATTCTTGAAATAACAGAAAGAACTGTTCGTTTTGTTATGATCTGATCATTTGGGAGATTCACGTTAAATGAAAAATAATCTTCTTTAGGACACCACCTTAATCCTAATGTTTTAACTACCGTGTCCTCTTCAAGTACCAAATGTAAATTATTTTCTCTTAGATCAACAGGTATACTGTCTAGAAATTCGGTAGAATTCGATGCCCACTTATGAAGGTGAAAGTTACCCGAATCCAATATCTTTATTATCTCTTCTTTATTTAAAATTGCGTCACTCACTGTGTCACATGAATGTATGAGATCATCTACATAAAAACTGTTGATTAATAGGTGGGAACCACGTTGATATAACTCTTCGTCCTTCGCTAATTGTTGCAATGTCCTCAAGGCCAAAAAGGGAGCACATGAAGTTCCATATGTGACCGTATTTAGTTCGTATTCTTCTATTGGATCATTAGTAGAGAATCTCCATAAGATTCTTTGAAAGTTTCTATCTTCATGATGCATTAGAATTTGTCTGAACATTTTTCGAATGTCTGCCACATAACCGATCTTGGCTTTACGGAATCTAACTAATATAGCTGTCAGTTCATTGTGAATCTTTGGACCAGTATATAAGAGATCATTGAGACTAATTCCATCTGTTGTGGCGCTTGATCCATCAAATACCACCCTAAGTTTTGTCGTAATATTCTGTTCTTTTATTATGCCATGATGAGGAAAGTAAAAATTGAGTCCATGATCTGGAGAAATGCAAACTTTGGACATGTGACCACTCTGTAAATAGTCCTGCATAAATTCCTTGTATGCTAATTCATACCTTGAATTTCTATTAAAACGCCGTTCTATACTACTTAATCTAGTAATTGCAATATTTTTTGAATCAAATAAGTTGGTTGGACGTTCCTTGAATGGCAAGCGAACCATATACTGTCCATTTGCTAAACGAATATGAGTAGTCTTGAAATGTTGTTCACATGATTCTTCATCAGGAGTTAATTTGACATCTTGTTGTACCTCTTCAACTTCCCAGAATTTTTGTAACACTTTATCAATATTTATTGTAGTAGAAAAACAAGATACATGTTGTTGTATCTCCAATTTACCAGATATCACCCAACCAAATGTAGTTTCTATGGCCATTAAGTGACCTTCTTCATCCATAAATTTTCCACCAAGTAATGACCTAAACAAAATGTCTGAACCCAAAATAATTTCTATTTTCCCTGGTACATTGAAACGCGGATCTGCCAAGTTAGTAATATTTCGAATTTTAGAAGCTGTAAATGAATGAAGTTGTATAGGTGGAGAATCATGAGCCAATTTTGATAAAACGAATGCTGAGATGTGAAATGTTGTTGTGTTAAATCTTGACTTTAATTGCAGCTCGACTTTGCCTCTCGAATGTAAATTATTAGTTTTAGAATTACCTATTCCTGATATGAGCATATGAGCATTTATTCTTTTCAGGCTTAAACGTTGAATACAAGATTCTGATATTAAATTTACTTGAGACCCCGAATCGAGTAAAGCTCTACAACATTGAAAATTACCTGTTGAATCTTTGATCATTATTAACGCAGTTGGAAGTATATTCATGCATTCATTAGCAAATTCATTACTAACAGTGAGAGCTTGTGAACTGTTGGAAGTATATGTTGGAGTGATGGAACCTTTATCAATTCTATCTTCAGGTTTAATGTGTAATAGCGAATGATGCCTTTTACCACAGTATTTACATGTAGAAGTTGTCTTACATTCCTTAACGAAATGTTTCCCTTTCAAACAATTATAACAAAGGTTCTGTTTGCGAATCAAATTTTGACGTTGAGACATATCCATTTTAATAAAAGATGGACATGCAAAGATATAATGATTGGATTTACATATGTAACATAAATATACAGATGAAGAATGTGTATATCTAACTCGTTGTGGTATAGAGGATGCTTGTGTTGGTAGTGTACGTGAATATTTAAAGTCTTTTGAAGTTTTATATGTAGTTGATAACTCATAAATTCTATTTTCTAAAAATTCAAGCATTTCCTTGAATGTAGGTTGAATCTTTGTTGCAGTTTGACGACGCCATAATTGTGTCGATTCTGCATCTAATTTTGATGTTAACATGAAGTTTAACCAAGAATCCCATTGATCTATTGGCAATTTCAAGGCACCTAATGCATTCACAGTTTCAGAAAACAAATTTGTCAAATTTCGAAGGCCTTGAGTTGAAACTACTTTTAATGGTGATGCTTCGGTAAGAGCTTGCAAGTGCGAATCTATTATAATGTTTTGACGATCATATTTAGATTTCAATAATTCAAATGCGACAGTATAATTTGCATCTGAAACTCCTAAATGTCGTAATACAGACGCAGCCTCACCTCTTAATGCGGTTTTTAAATATTGAAATTTTATCGATGACGAAAGTGTGCTATTATTGTGTACCATACTGACATATAAGTCGAAGAAGGATTGCCATTCACAATAATCTCCACTAAAGGATGGTATTTGTATAGTAGGCAATTGCACTTTGGGTTGAATTTCTGTAATAGTATTATCTCTATTGGAATTATTTACCTGTGAATTTGGCGTTGACGAAACCAACCTTTCTAAAATTTGTGACACTTGGTTCTGTGTTGTACTTATTGTCTCCAAAGTTGTTAATATATCTTGTATTGTATTTGGAACAACACTTGGTTGATCAGATTGATCTGACCTCATCGCTGTTCTACATTTCACTGCAATAGAAAAATATTGTTCATCTATAACATACCTATATTCTAGTTCTGTATTTAGTTGATCGTCATCGGACAACGTTTCAATTTCATTTTGTATTAAATTAAATTCATTATTTAATGTTTGAAGCCTTTCGAATCTGATTTTAATTTGTTCAATATTAATAGGAGTCTCCTTTAAAATGTTATTCACCGACGTTTCTAATTTGGTTATATTGGCCTTTATAATCGACCGTTTCCTTTTTAATTCAGTCATGTTTAATTGTTAAATTTAGTTAATTCACTCAAATTGCAAATTTTATTTAACCAATATGACGTAAAATTCTACTAACCACTATGACGTCACAAAATATAATATCGATTTCAAATAATTAGTAAACCGGTAACACCTCTTATGAAAATGACCAAAATGACGTCACGAAGTACGATATCGATTTCAAATAATTAGTAAGCTGGTAACACCGATTACGAAAAAGATGAAAAGAGATAAACAATTAAGATGACATATATTTTATAAGCTATATGCAATATGTAGTTATGCGTATGCATGTATGTATAATTATAACACAATATGATGATGATTCATATGCACCTGCCGGTATACACAACAATATAAATGGTAATAGACACGGTTAATGGAATTTAAATTTGCATGTTTCTTTTTAAACACCCAAATATTTTTAATGTTTATTCACTATAACGATTTAGAAAACGTTTTATTTCACTTTATTGTTGTTCAATAGATACTAAATGCTGAAGAAACCACCACTACATTCTCTCGGTCCCTGCTCGGGCGCCATTATGTTGCTGATGATGATAAGTAGAATTTTACATATGAAGAATTTAAATGTACAAAAAAACAAGAAAGTTATTTTCTTTAGTAAATTTATTGTAATTAATTTTCTTTTACTTAAAATAACCTTCTTAATGTGGCCGAGAGAATATATTTGGTTCACTATAAATTATTACACGTTTTGATTTAGAGAAGTTGTTGTAGAAAATATCCCAATGGATCACACACATGAAAATGATGAAGAAAAACACGTTTTGTAGAAAATGAAGAAAATAGCGACTGACTGCTATCACGATTCACGACTGAATGCCGACGACTCAAAATGACTTGTTACTATGTACTATGATGATCTCGTCTACACATTTTTGTAGAGAGCTAATACTCACACGAACACTATACTAAAGTGGAAGGATTTTAAAAATTATGCCCCAATAATAGTTATCGATTGCTCGCATCAGAATGAATCTATTAAATCTGGGCCTGTTGATGTTAAAGTAGAATTCAAAGCATCAAGTAATTTTCCTGATAAAACAACAGCATTTTGTTTATTATTACATGATCGAATTGTTGAATACAACCCATTAACAAATGAAGTTAGGAAATTAATATAAAGATATATTAATTGAAATTTTTGCTGACTTTCATATGGAAAAAAATTTAGAAAACTATAAAACCATATTTTGATAAAGTTATGTGTCATTATATAGTTTAAAGTCAGAAAATGCAGACAGAAAAATTATCTGTAATTATAGACGTGCAAGGTTTTAGAGGACCTCAGAATAATTTTATTGTCAAAGAATTAGCAGTTTCATACAATTTAATTGAATTTCAACACTTTTTAATTAAACCACCATTCAGTTTTGATGATTTGTCAATTAGGTTACAAAAACAAGCTAAATGGTTATACAATAATCATCATGGATTGTTATGGGAAGAAGGTTGTATTAACTTTGAGAGTATTAAACAATTTTTAAAATCAAATTTAAAAAATACTAACACCTATGTGAAGGGAAATGAAAAAATTAAATGGATAAGTAGTATACTTAATGAAAATGATGTTCATATATATGATTTAGATGATCTTAATTGTCCTAATTTACAATATCTACGAAAAAAGTATCCTAAAACACTACGTTGTCCAACTCATAATGGATATTGTGCCCTTGAAAATGTTTTACTTTTAAGAAATTTTGTTGACTTTCATTTAAAAAGTGATCATTTTTGTATTAATGAATTCTAATCACAAAAAAAAAAATTATGTAAAAAAATTAAGAAAATAATTAGAAAGTGATAATTTTTGTATTAATGAATTCTAATCACAATTAAAAAATTATGTAAAAAAATAAAGAAAATAAATGAGTATGTATATGAAATAACAATCTTTTTTTTTTATTTCTTGAAAAAATTATACACAGTAAATGTTTTTTAAATATTTATTTATTCATTATTATTAGTATCTACTAAAATATAGTGAAAAAAAATAATCTTTTTTTTTAAAATGTAGTAAAATTTATAAATAGATCTTTTTTTTTTTTTTTTATTTCTTGATAACCTATGGTAGGTAGTGAAAGAAATTATACATAGTAAAAGTTTTTTTTAATATTTATTTATTCATTATTATTAGTATTAAAATATAGTGAAAAAAATTTTGTTTTTCTAAAAGAATAATCTTTTTTTTTTTTTTAAATGAAGTAAAATTCATCAATAGATTTATGCCCCATGGTAGTGTTTTATAAGAATTTGGTATAACAAATCTTTTATCATCGTTATTTGATAAAGCTATTTTATTTCTAAACTGTGTATAAATGATATGTTTTAAACTTTTAAATGTTCTAACTACTCTATAGAGTGGTGTAGCACCGCTTAAACATTCTTTAAAGTGTTCTGTTGTGATTTGCTTTGACACTACCGATTTTTGGATACCATTAATTTTTTTAAGTGGATAATCTTCTCCTTCCGTAACACAGCAATAAGATTTTGATTTGATGCCTATGAATTCTACCATTATTTTCCCACCATTTTCGTCTTTGAATTTTCCAATAATTTTTTAATTAACTAAAGGAATATCGTACTTATTATCTATGGCATAATTGCTTGTATCAAATTTATCAATATCAAGTTTTATATCTTTATACAAGTCTTTAGTTTGAATATAATATATTAAGGAATCCGTATCAGTATACAATAGTTGCAATGCATCGTTAAATTTAGGTTTCATGTAGTTGTAGTGAAAGTCATACATTAGAACTTTGGAAATATCTAATATACAAAAACCAACATATAAAGGTCGATTATATGTGACTTTTAAACGATTCATCTGAACTGCTGCAAGATTTTGTGTGAAAATTGAATAGCTATGAAAGTTAGTTTTACTTACTAACGCGTTAACACCATATTTTTTACCTATACTTTCCCAATGTGTAAGCAGTCTGACATCAATTCTTTTGTCAACGTTCTCCATAGTTTTTCCAAAAACACAATTGTTAATCTGTTTATAATGATCTTTTGCAAACTCTGTGGTTGCTTTAATTCTTAAATTTGTGTTTAAATCGATATATTTTCTTAACCACGGACTTTGCTCAAACTCTAGAACTCTATGAATTTTATCAATTTTCAATTATAACATAGTTTTTCTTGTCGTTTAAGCTCGTGATTAATTTTAGCTCTTTACTATTTGCATATAGAGGCTTGATTTTTTCTGCACAAAATGGTAAGTCTGAGTGGTGAAAATGTAATTCTTCTGGATACTTTAAATCAACTTCAAATATATATCCCTTAGACATTTCAGGTTGCATATCTCTCAGAATTAATTTTTCTATTTCATTTTCGAGCAACCATCGAAAATTTCCATATGGTAAGTATTGATGCATAGCCCATCCATATAAATTATTAGCGTCAAGATAAATTATATATGATGAAGCTTTATTCGGGTTATAGTTGTTCATATATTTATTATTAGCTAGCGCATATTTTAACGAACACTGTGATAGACCACCTCTGATTCCTTTTCGAATAAAATGATACATATCTATGTCTGTTAACAATTCCAACTCAACGTTGGTATATTTAAGCATAGCATCCCAACTGAAGCCAGGACCTGTGTAATAATATGCTGGATCAAGTTTATATGTTTCCAAACATAAATTTCTAAATTGTTCAAAAATATCTGTTAATAGTAAAACATCTGTTTTAAGATATAAATCAGAATATTCTCCTAATGTTTTGCAGTTGAATATTTCCCATACTTTTTTTGCGTGAGCATAATCATTTGCAGATATTTGAGATAATGCATTGCATCATAAAAAGCTTCTTGCGATGGTAAAGAATTCTCTTTCAATACATCCTTACAAGTTATATAATCATATGGAAAAACTCCTTTTCGAGTCAACAAATCGAATTGGTTATTATCTGTGTAGGCTTTTTTCATAGTAGTGTATTGAGACGGTGTTAAAGTTTCTGCTAGTTCACTTAAACTTGCTATCATAAATTTAAACGAATCAATAAACCGGAGTTTTATATAGTTTTCATCGTCTACGGAAATTCGTTTAGTTAATGAAATATATTTTTCTTTATTTTGAGCAATTAAATCAATTTTTTCAACATCAAAACCGAGTTCGCGAGTAATAAAATGCGCATCATATCCTGATAAATTGTGAAAAATAACTGGAATGAAATCAGGAATTTGGAGTTCTAAATTACAGGATGAATGTGCAGCTCCTCTGAATTGACTTGCAGCAATGATCTCGTACTTTAATATCGTTTTCAGTAAACAGCTTCTCACATATATGACATACAAATTCATTGTGGAATAATTGTGTTTGTTCTTTTGTTAAACGTTGCATAGGCACTTTTTTTTTAATGATAGTGTAGATATTTTTAATATCACGACGAATTGATTCCATAAACATTTTCCGCAATCGATACCTCTATATGTTTCAAATTTGCTCAGGCTTTCATCATAACAACATTTAATATAGTAAGCAAAACTATATGGTTCATGAATTTGAACATTTTCAGTTTATGAATTCTTATCGTTTGGAAGACATGTATGTATAGGCTTTAATAAAGATTCAAAATCTCCATAAATCATGAAAGGAATGCGCAGCTTATGTTTGAAGTTTTTAAATTTCATGATCTTTTTATGTTCATTAGGTAAAATTGTATACATATGATTGCAATCATTTGTTTGATGTAGTTTTAAGCGGTCTTCGTCTTTGAAATATAAGAGGCATCCATCACAAAGAAACTTCCTACCGCTGTGTTTGCTTAGTTGAGAAGTAATCAATCGCGATAGATTTTTAATCCAACAGAAATGTCCAACACTATCTTTCTCAACATATAATAAATTCACATGTGTTGTTTGCCGTTTTGATGTAAAATACAATGGCCCAACAATCTGATTATCTTCTACACCATACACATTTACACTAATATTATTCAAATTTTCAAAAATTTCGACTTGTTTAAAACTCACAGGAAATATTATTCCATCCAAGTTTAATACTGTAGTATAATGAGGATACGATGTCGTTCTACACACATTCATATTTTGTGGGTATATAGCACTAACGATGGCCCAAGCAAAACAGGCATCATCCTTATTGTCAACATTTACGACTGCTTTTTTTTTTTTAATCCATGATGGTAGATCTATGTATGATGATGCTTTCAGAGGATTATATTTGCAAAATTAATTTCCAAATATAAGATTTTTTGTAGCGCCCATCCGCTATCACGTTCTTGGAAATCTTCACTTTTTTTTTTTATTTTACATACAAACTTCTCGTATTCTTTACTTAAAGAACTACCCTCTGTGATTATAACGTTTCGCGTGTTAAATGATTTAATTTCTCCAATAAAATTTTCGTCAGAAGCTTGAATATACATAGCAAATAATTCAAAATTGATTTTTATAGCAGTCTGAATAGAAAGAATTTTTTTTATTAAATCTATCGCGGTTTCTTTTAAGTCTATTAGAAAATCTTCCATATCTATAAAGTTTTCACTACTACGAATTCTATACGAAGCTAATCTTTTTGTAAATGCACTTTTTATTAACTCGATATTTTCACAATTTTCAATCTTTTCACACGCGACATTTTTATGTTTATTGCTTTTTAAATGTCCTGAATATTTAGAAATAGGTATATCTTCATCGCAAATATCACAATGTTTAATTTTCTTACACATTTTTTCACCATCATCGCCATCATTAGATCGCTTCACCGCTGATGTTGATGCCCGATATATATCACCATGTTCAATATTCATATGTTTTTCATAATTGTCTTTTCCTAAAATATCTTTTAAACATATTTCACATTTGAAAATTTGTTTATTTTTATGAAATTCTTTCATATGCCTTTTAAGATTATCCGACCGTTTGAAAGAAACACCACACAAATTACATGAAATCATTTTAAAGAAATTATTTTCAAAAATATTTTAAATAATAGATAGCACAACCTTTTCACTAGAAAGTTTAAACAAACTTTGAACAATAAAAAATAAATTTTGCAATAACACCTTATCAGTTTTTATCAATTGAAACGAAATAGACAAATCATCGTTGAGAAAGCAACACAAAAACCCCAATTGAAAGTAGAAAAAATATATTTTTTTACTTACCATATAGTACTAATACAAAAACCAGCATTATTCGAAACAAAAAGAAGTAAATACACTGCAAACAAATATATAGTAAGTACCACAATTTTTTTTTTTTTTAAAGAAAAAGCCAGAATAAAAAAAGAACACATAATCATTTTAATTTTTTTATATTTTATTTAAAAAGAATAATTATTATAATACATTATATTTTTAATTTTTAAAAACATCAATTTCTCTAAAATAACCTAATTCGTTATTATCAAAAAATGTTTCATCAATGTCTACAATATCAATATCAAGATTTACAGAAGATTTACAAAAGTTAATATTGAATGTTTTACCTACAACATCTACAAGTTTCATTGCAAACGTACCATCGTTTAATCCATTCAAAGCTCCTTCCGATATCGTGGCGTATCTTTTTGGTAAGAAAACTATGTTTTCTTCTAACTCTACATATATTTGTTCCCCAAATTTAGTTGATATTTTTCTAGCTGATAATATCCTATATTCTGCTCCAACAGTTAAGTCCTTCAAATTTGCAAATTTTTTAACTTGAATGGAATTTAATTCCTCCAGCACCTTCTCATCATCCTTTTTAAGTTTTTTCTCTGCTGATGCATTGCTCGTCGATGGTAAATTTCTTTTTATTGCACCGTTGTTCACTGCTGCGGAAGTTGATGATGAATTTTTTTCATTGAACTCATTTTTTTTTAAAATAAATTTTTTAACTGTTCTAACCGAAAATTTAAAGAATGTACTTTATTCGCGTTCAAAACTTGAATGCCAAATAATTTTTTATTCTAATTAATATTTGCTAAAGAATTTGGGACTCGCAAAAAAAAAAATTAAATTCACGACAGATAAGAATACAACATTGAAAATTTTGAGATCACAAAAACATTAAATTCACCATTTCTTAAACAGATAAGAATACAACTTTCTCATCATTCATAATTTTTTTAAAGATTTTCATAGTGCCCTTCATCCAAAGGTTACAGGGTTCAATTCCATTAAAACCAAAAAATTTTTCTTATCATTCTTTTCACAAAATATAATATTATATAAAATGTAAACGAACAAAAAATTACAAAATATAATATTACATAAAATGTAAACGAACAAAAAAATTTTTTTCGATAACATATGGAACTATAACATGACAACAAAACAATAAAACATAAATGTTTTTAAAAAAATTTAAAAAAAATTCAAAGTAAAAAAAATTTAAAATTATTAAGTGAGCAGTAACGTGTTCTTTTTAAAACCCAAAAAAAATTCAAAAAACTTTAAAAAAAATTCAAAATTTATAAGTGAGCGGACAAAAACAATTAAAATTTAAATGTGAGTGAGTGGTTGCGCGTTTTTTTAAAAAAAAATTCAAAAAATTGAAAAAAATTCAAAACTATTAAAAAAATAAAATTTAAATTGTTGTGTTTTTTTGATCACATAATATAAAAATGTCACCGCGTGAGACCAACTCGCAAAATTATTTTATAAAAACAAAAACAGTTGTACTTGTTGTCGACGATGAACTCGTAGAAACGGACGAAATTATTGATGATGGTGATGATGTACATCAAAGCATCAATGAGCAGGGGGAGCGATTGGGAAGTTTGTTTAGAACTCCCCAAATTGATGATGATGAACTCATCCTGATGGAAGATGAAGCTATCGATGAGTTTGATTGGCCCGCAGCGCTAGAAGAAAGTCTAAGTGAAGGAAGTGATCAAGAAAGTGATACAGAGTATGCAATCGGATACTCCTATTGGACCTTTGAATCTGGAGTTTACTGCGATAAATGCGCATATGAACGGCAATTGCATCATGAGCCGGAGGCAGTAAACACAGCTCATAATACAACGCTGTACGGTGATGAGGCCTATGATAACCATATGGCTGAAGTACCAACGTGCAGCGTCTGCCAAGATCTCAAAATATATTTCTTTTAATGTTTTTTCTTTTTTTATTTTTTAATAAAACAGTGATTTATGTTTTTGAAAAAAAGTTTTTTTATTATTATTTTTAATGTTTTTCATTGTTTCAGTGCATCATTTAGAATTATTTTATGTTCGAGTTTTCCAGCTTTTTATATAATTCCTTATCAGAAAGCGGAGGTTTCCGATATTCAATTTTTTTTTTTTTTTGATTCATATGTATTGCATGTGGTTAAACAAAAATTGTAAACAACAGAAAAAAATCTATTCAAAGGCTAGAATTTAACCTTCAATTTTTTTAAATTTTTTATATTTATCGAGCCTTTGTTAACCTTTTCATGAGTCATATGTATTGCACATGGAATTTTTTCTCAAAAATTTTTAACATTTATTGCTTGCCATCATGTCTAATTGTTTCACACCAGAACATTGTGTATTGATTTTCTAAAGGTATCTATATACCTTTTCATTAAATCACCCATATGTATTCCACATTATCAAATATTAATTGTAAACAACAGAAAAAAAATCTATTTATAGAACTTAACTTTCAATTTTTTTTTTTTTAACGGAAAAAAAGATCTTCATCTATTTTTTCTAAATCTTATACAACCATATATATATATATACAATACATAACCAATTCAAACAACAAACATTAATATCGTTCATAGCTCAATGCTCATTACTCATTACCGCCGATCATCACACAGAGTTCCCGGGTTCAATTCCATCAACAACCGATTTTTTTTTCAGGCAGTACCAATTTTTTTTTTTACAGAAAAAAGTTCTCATCAAATTTTTCAACTTTCATTTTCTAAAGCTTGGGCACAAACTTTCAATTTCTTAAACTTCCAAATACATTTCCATATATACACAATTCAAACAACAAACATCAACATCGACTATAGCACACTACCCACTACACATTACCGCCAACCATCACCCAAAGGTACCCCGGTTCGATTCCCCAAACAGTCACAATTTTTTTTCCAACAAGATCAATGATCCTCCATCCAATCTCACAACCGTCAACACCGCCATCTATCAACACCCTCCATTTTCAAAAAATAACCGCCAAAGCTTCATCCAATTTCACAGCCGCCATCAATGATTATAGATTAACACAATAGATATTCCGCATAGTACATTTGTATTTTCACTCTATTTCAATAAAGGCTCCTAAACGAAACCTTCTTGTCTGTCCTATCTGGCGAGCAAAAATAGAACTAACGTTTTGAATTTCAAACTTAAAAAAAATAATCGAGTGATTTTTTTTTTTATCCATTCGCTCATGCTTTTGATTTTTTTTTTTGTGTATAATCAAATCAAACCAGTTTCCAGTATAACTTTGTGTATACCTATATTTATATAATATATATAACAATGTATATACATATATATATATATGTACATATTTTTGCATGTACACAAACGCGTGTTTACCGTCTGTGCACATTTCATTTAATATTTGTTTTTTCTTCTTCTTTTTTTAAAATTTGTTTTATCGGCATCGGTTAGTATAATATTTTTTATTTTTTCATCCATAGAATATCAATATGTATGTACATACATTATGTATGTAAATATATTGTATTGTATAGGAATATGAATTAGAATTTTTTTTCTGATTATTGAATGCATGATAATATGAAAAATTTATCCAATTATTTTTATTTTTTTTATAGTTTTTGAAGCTATGAGAAATTTTACTGAAATCCAGAATCCAGATCCCGTTTTTTTTGTTTTTATTTTATGTAACTATATATTTTTTTTTCAAATGAAAAAGGGAATTAAGATATTTTGTTTTCAATTCAAGTACCTAATTAACAACATTACAAAACACATTTAAATACATTTTATTTACCCATATTTATATTTCAAAATGTTACATAATGTGAGCCGGGAGATGATCACAGTCATTATTAGAAAATTAGAAAATCGCTAATGCTTGCAAAGTGTTAACATTATAATGTACGTGCCTTATAATATACAGTAGCGATCATGAAAGTCGCCTAACTAATAATTTCTAAAAACTTTTCTCGATACTATCTTTAAATTTTGGTGGGGATGGATGATGGTTTGTTTTTTAACTAAGTATGTGTGTTAATTGTGTTTTTTTAAGGTATTTTCTATAAGAAAAGAAAAACCATACATGATTCTGTAATACAGCTTAATAAATAAATTATTTTTAGAAAAATGAAAATTATTTGAGTCATGCGTTTTTTCTGCAACTGTATAAACTACAATCTGCATATACAAAAATACATACTTGTATATGCTAAATGGGAAAAATACAAAATTGAGAAAAAAACAGTGACTTCAAGTTTACAATAAATTTTGTATTTAGGTACGAAGCAACAACAAAATTCAAATACGGTATTATAAAAAAATTGTAAATTTGGTTGGGTACTTGAAAAATGAAAAATAAAAACAACAATTATTTTTTTATATGTGTGTTGTTTTTGTTTATATTAATTATAAATTTTCATATAGTACCTACACATCAGCAAAAAAATTGTATGATGATGTCATGCACATTTACTCCGTCCTCATTTTCCATATAAAATTGTCTAATTACAGTTTTGAGGATTTTTGTGTATGTTAAATTTTTTTTATCGCAAAAACGGTCATAACGTATTTTTAAATCTAATGTTCTAAGCGATTTCTTCTTGTCTGTCCGCTCTATGAACAGATTTAGAACTAAAAATTTATTTTTCAACAGCTTTTGTGTTCTGGAATATCTACTTCTTATTAATTATCTTTGCCGCCATCTATCAACACCTTCCATTTTCAAAAAATAACCGCCAAAGATTCACCCAATATCACTACCGTCAAAAGCTTCCCACATTTCAAAAAAATAACCGCCAAAAAAGCTCCTCCTCCGAGCTTGATCCAGAACTCTCACAAATACACTACTAAAACGAAAATCATTTATATAGACAAACAAACTAGCATTCATGAGTTGACAGTAGACCACATAAATAAAACTATTTTTTATATAAATGAACTCGAAAACGAAATATCTAAAACCATTCTTAAACTGAATCGTGTAGAAAGTATTACAAATAGCAGCAAAACCAGATTTCCACAATTAAAGAAATGTTCGTTTTATTTATTACGGCATCAAACCAATATATCCAAGCTCAGTCTCATATTATAGACATTCTTTCTTCCGCTTCTCAAGGAATTTTACATCCCTACGTAATAAGTGGTCAAGATTTGTTAAGAGAATTAGTTAAAATACAAAGTATGCTTCCAAATGGTGTTTATTTACCTGTTCAACCAATTTTTCAAAAAATAGAACAATTCTTTAAAATTGTAGAAATATATGTTTATTATAGTAATAATAATTTAAAATTTTTGTTAATAATTCCATTAATAAATTCCATTGAGTACAACATTTTCAAAATAACTAGCATCCCCAAATTACTTCATCAAGGAACATGTGCCTTATTAATACCTGAAAAGCTATTCATAGCTATCGACAACGTCAAACAACATACTTCCTTCTTGATCTAGATGATCTAAACGTCTGCAAGCAGCTAAACAAACAGCTATACATATGCGAACAAAACATGCCTATTTCGATATCTTACTTGCACAGCGCATGTGAACGACAATTACTTGCACCGATAGACACCATTCCCAAGTCCTGTAATTTGAGAAAAGTATATCCGGATGAGCAAAAAACTTATTTTTTTCAATTGGCTAGAACAAATTCATGGATTTTCGTTTCAACTATAAGCGAACAAATACTTATAGAATGCAGAAATCAAACTATACAAACTCAATTGGAAGGAGTCGGTATTCTACACGTTAAAGCGGGGTGTAAGGCACATACAAAAGAACTTATGATAAATTCCAAAACAAACTTTGACAGCGACGTAACTATAGAATATTATTCCAATGTATTAGCTTTTAATGACAAAGATTTTGATTTTGAAAATGTTAATAATTATAAATACACTAATGAAGGTCATAATATAAATTTATTTAATATTCAAAACCAAATTGATAATCTACATAAAATAAGTCATAGTATAAGATCACTTAGAGATAAAACATATCCTTTGAAATCCATAAAGAAGCATACTTACCATTTATATTCTTTGTATATAATTATTATGATTGTTTTACTTTTAATAATAAGTTTTAAATTGTATCCTATATTAAATTTTTGTAAAAGAGAAAAGAAAACCAAAGATACCGGTGAAACCGAATTGTCAGAAATTTCAAAAACTAACGACGTTGACGCCTGTCAGTACAGGCAAGATAGGCATACTTTTCTATATTATTTCACAAATTGTTTGAATAAATCTGTCTCGTGTGTGGGGTGATCAAATCTCAATTTTAGTCGAGGGAAATATTTTAAATTAAATATTACCAAGGCAAAAAACTCATCGGGTACTGCCTCCATAAACACAATACTGACTTCCAAAAAGAAAAATAGTATAAGTATAATTTTCATAGCTAAGGGGGGAGGTGTTGTAAAGTCATATATCTAACATAAGAATTCATAACTTCATTTTTATTTAAACATAAATTCCATTTCGTCTTACTTGCTGATAGCGCATTTTATTATCTTCAGATTCTTAGAAATTTAACGCTGGTTTTATTTAATTATTAACACTGCATTTATTAAACTGCATTTCCTTTTGTTTGCTGATAATGCACTTTTATTTCTTTTAATCTTGCTACTTTTGCCTATATCTCATCACTTTGCAAGTGAATATCAAATTCCATTGCATTTTTAATCATGCTAAATTCTTAAAATAAAGCTAGAGAATTCATTCATTCCTACTTTAATCTTGGAGTCGTAAAGTTCTAAATTTATTAATCTTTGGTTTTAACTTTTCTTTTTAAATTTCTTGATTGTTTGAAATTAGCGAAGAAAAAAATTAAGAAATAATTTTTATTAGATTAAAAATTGTGTTTTAATTCGCCACTCACAACAATGTACTGAAATATAAGTGATAACAAAGTAGTTTTGAATATTTGATATAACACATTTTCAAACATAACCTATTTGAGTGAAGTAAATTTATTTCAGCAAATTATAAACCTGAAATTGTAATAAAATTAATTGTATAAAATATAAAATGAATTAAAACAAAAAAATTTATGAAACAATGTTAGTGCCAAAACCCGGGACGAATGTGTTAAGTGAAATTCCACAAGGTTTTCTTACAGGAATTGCACATGGAGTAATCCAACTTTATTTCGAACACCAAACCACTAAATTGGAATTGGATCATATAAATAGCATTAAATAATTGTAAAGTAATCTATGCTATATTTTTAGATTGAATTCACGTGTTGACTCATATACACTAACAACAGGGTGTTAATAAATTTTACATTAATAAAGTTGTTTCAATATGAATGAACAAGCAATACATCGAGTTACTAGAGGTCATCTTAAGGCTTCACTTACAAAATTAAAAACGTATGCAGAAAATATACCTGCAAACAAAACTATTGAAGATATTGATATTCGTTTGGAACGATTAGAAGAAATAACACGTGAGTTTAGGAAGTTTGATACCGCATTAGCCATTGCAGGAGTTACGTACACAAGTACGTCACACCCTGTACTTATCACCATCCAAACCAATTAAATAATCTTTCATCATGGGAACAACAAATCTGCTGACTGCAGATAATAAATTAATACAAAACAGTGATCGTGAACACAAAAAAAAAAAAAAAAAAATATATATATATTGCTGTGACAAAAAAAAAAAAAAAAAGAGAAAACAAAAGAAATTATTACATCATCAGTGAAGTGAGCTAAGTAAAACAATTTTTGCATGTAACTGTAACGTTACAAACTAAAAAGAAGGAAGAAAAGGCCACTAAGAACAAACAATACAACTTGAACTACATATTTAGCAGGAAGAAATCAATGTATAAGAGGACTCTCCTGTAAGTAGAAAAATATTTTCACTCTAATTCTATGTCAGACTCCTCTAGCATCCAAGCCTCCTTAATAGAAAGCGCAGATCTAGAGATTGAAAATCTAATTTTGAATTTGAATAGTATTAGTTTAGAAGAAAACGCAGTAGAAAATAATTTAAATTTATTAAGAAATTCATCCGTCGGAAATTCAGTTGACACCTTAGAAATTAGTAATACAGAAGAAAATACAAATATTTGTGATAAAGTGAATTCTAAATCTTTTAAAATGTCAATCCCAACCTTTTTAAAAGTCCATGCTGAGACAATACCTGATTTCGACGGAGATACAAATGAACTTCAATTTTTCCTAGAAAGTGTCGACAGTATCGTCAAAAATTTTTTCGATATCAATAGTAAAGAAAATTATCAGAATACAGTAATTTTTCGAACGGTAGTAAGCAAATTAAAAGGCGAAGCTAGAAAAGTGATTAATATAAGTGGTGCGGAAACAATCGATGGAATAAAAAAAGAGCTTATTGCAAATTTTAGTGACCCTCGCGATGAAACGTGTCTATCGTTAGATTTGAATAACTTACGCCAAACTTCAAATGAATCGCCATTTCAATTTCATGATACAGTTAGAAAACACTAAAATACTATTTCAAACTACCTCGCAACCCATGACACAGATATTAACATCAAAAAAATTCAAACAAAATATGTATAACAATCAAGCCCTTGAAGTCTTTCTAGCTGGGTTGAAAAATCCATATGGATTCATGTTCCGCACAAGAGAACCAAAAACAATGCTCGAAGCTATTAATTTTCTAAAAAAAGGAGAAAATATACAATATTTACAAGCCTCTCATTCGAATGCTATAAACATAAATCGTAATCAGTCGAAAATATATACAAACTTAGATTCCCTTAACCGAAGAAATTTTGAAAATAAACAAGCGTCCTGCAGACAACTAAATGAAACGAGATATTCCAACCAATACATGAATTTTTTACCAACTCAAACAAATTTAGTACACAAAAATTTAACCCCTTATAATGCAAATCACAGCCAATTACAAAATACCACTGTCTTAAACCCCCAATCAACCAATGGAAATCAGAACCCAAACCAAAACATCATGCAAAGAAGCCCAAACACGATACAAAAATATAATTTCCCGCCAGGCCCTGTTCCTTTTCAGCAAAAACTATATCAATCCCAGCAGCATTTACCCACACATACGCAAGTATTCGGAAAAACAAAGAACGTCTGGAAACCAAAACCAAATCAAACTCTTAACCAGAGCAAACCAATACCAACGAGCATAACCTCAAAATATTCGAATGCAACAAAAAAAATACCACCTGCAACTAATAATATGGAATGGGAGGAATTGCATAACACCGAACAGACCGATTTACCTACTAGCGAACAAAACTCTTTTGAAGACAACTACGACACTACTCACGACTACGAATACTACGATCCATATGATTACGAAGAACATCAAAATTTTTGTCAGGATCAACAAGACACATCACTAACGTAATAGATTTCAACCTATCTTTCGACAAAAGGCAACTACCCTATATAGAGATACAAAATCCACCTCTTAAACTTCTTATCGACACCGGTTCAACAAAATCCTTCCTAGACCCAAAAATAATCGATAATCACTTCGCACAATATAAAGTTAAAGACCCTTTCACAGTTTCTACATCATTTGCATCTTCACAACATAATTATTCTGCCACAATTCCTGCTTTTCACGAATTAAATGAAAGCAAAGTAATAAAATTCTATGCATATAAATTTCACAACATTTTTGATGGACTAATAGGAATAGATTTATTGAAATCCCTTGGAGCTAGTCTAGATTTTCCAAACTTAAAACTCACTACACCTAACGCAAAAATTCCAATAAAGTATTTGAATACGAACCCAAAACTCTTAACAAAACAATTACTCCCAGGAAACACTATAAGTAATATACAAATCCCAGTAACAAAAAAAAATGGAGAAATCATTATAAATTCCCAATCCATGCAAAACTGTTTCATTCCCCAAACACTCACTGTAAGTAAAGATGGATGGGCAGAAGTCGAAATTCATAATCTCTCTGATAACGACAAAAATTGTACTCTCCTTGACCCAGTAAAACCTACCCCCCTGAAGGATAATTTTGACCTCTATCACATGAATATTTTAGAAAGTGAACAAACTCTAAACCAAAAAGATATAGCAAGCTTCATAAGAACAGAGCACATGAATGACGAAGAAAAGCAACAAATCATTTCACTTTGTAGAAAATACGCAGATATTTTCTACACAGATGACAAACCTTTATCATTTACGAATCAAGTCAAACATAAAATAAAAACAACCGATGAAATTCCAATATACCAACGCAGCTATCGCTACCCCTTCGTACACAAAGAAGAGATCCACAACCAAATCCAGAAAATGCTCTCCCAAAACATTATTAGACCAAGCTGTTCTCCCTGGTCGTCCCCTTTTTGGATAGTACCGAAAAAAGCGGATGCATCTGGAAAAAAGAAGTGGCGCATTGTAGTTGACCATAGAAAATTAAATCAAAAAACAGTAGATGATCGCTACCCAATACCAAATATTAACGATGTACTAGACAAATTAGGCAAGTGTAATTACTTTTCAACAATAGATCTCGTAAGCGGATTCCATCAAATTGAAATGCACCCGGATGACATACAAAAAACAGCTTTTAATGTCGAAAACGGGCACTATGAGTTTCTTAAAATGCCTTTCGGCCTAAAAAACTCTCCTGCCACATTCCATAGAGTTATGGACAATGTCCTCAAAGGTTTGCAAAACAATATCTGTCTTGTATATGTCGATGACATCATAGTATTCTCCACTTCTCTTCAAGAACACTTCGTCAACCTAAAGAAAGTATTCCAAAGACTTCGTGAAGCCAACTTCAAGATTCAGATAGACAAATCTGAATTCTTACAAAAGGAGACATCCTATTTAGGTCATATTATAACCCCTGATGGCATAAAACCTAACCCAGACAAAGTAAAATGCATTCAAAAATTTCCAATACCAAAAACCACAAAAGCGATAAAAAGTTTCCTAGGTCTAATAGGATACTACCGAAAATTCATCTCCAATTTAGCAAAAATCGCCAAACCAATGACCACTTGTTTGAAAAAAGGAAATTAGATAAACTTAAGCCCAGACTACATCCAATGCTTCGAAACCTGTAAAGAACTCCTTACCAACGAACCAATTCTACAATACCCTAACTTTTCCTTACCATTTAATTTAACTACAGATGCTAGTCAATTTGCTATTGGGCAGTTCTATCACAAGGGCCTCCAGGCAAACATAAACCAGTAGCCTATGCATCCAGGACTTTAAATGATACAGAACAAAATTATAGTACAATCGAAAGGGAACTCCTCGCTATAGTATGGGCAACAAAATACTTTCGACCGTATTTATATGGCAGAAAATTTTATATCTTTAGCGACCACAAACCTTTGAATTGGTTGTTCTCAATTAAAGATCCAAGCGCTAAACTAACAAGATGGCGCCTCAAACTAGACGAACTCGATTTTCAAATCATATACAAGAAAGGTTCATTAAACTCCAATGCTGACGCTTTATCTCGCATTAAAATTAATGAAATAAATACAAATTCTGTAGAAACCGCCTCAAAAAAAAACACTGCACAAAATAATTATAAAAAACCTGATTCTGACGCACTATCTGTTACCGGCAACGTAAATGAAGATCCAAACCTGGACGATGTCTCAAACGAAGAAATTGAAGACGATACTGATAGTAACACAATACACACAAATCAAGAAAACCCAATATTCAATGTACCAATATCTGAAACAGCATTAAATTATTTTCAAAATCAAATAGTCCTAAAAGTCGTCTTGCACGTCAACAATCCACCTAAAATCTTGCGTTTATTCCAAAACAAGATACGTACCATAATCGAAGTATCCGAAAATTACTTCGTGAAAGACATCCTTAATATATTTAAAGAACTCACAATGACCAATAAAACATTTGCACTGTATATAGATAAAGAAAAGTTCATACCCGAACTCTGTAACATTTTGAGGGAAACCTTTAAAAATCCTGGTTTCAAACTCTTACTTTGCACCAAAATATTGGAAGATGTAGTAAAATTACAACAACAGGAAAACATAGTACAACAGCAACATGAAAATACAACGAACCACCGTGGTATAGTGGAAACGGAGTCCCAGATAAAAAAGAATTATTACTGGCCAAACATTAGAAACAGCGTTACAACCTTTATAAACAACTGCATACTATGCCAACAAATGAAATACGATCGCAACCCTCCCTTACAGAAATTCAGTATAACCCCCACACCAAGTAAGCCCTTCGAAAATATACACGCCGATACCTTTACTATCAAAAATCAAAAATTCCTAACAGTTGTTGACAGATTTTCAAAATACGGACAAGCCTATCCCTTAGATAGCCTAACTGCAATTCACGTAACACACGCTTTTGTAAATTTTATGACTCACCATGGTATACCAAAAATGTTAATTCTTGACAATGGCACAGAATTAAAAAACAATATTATAAAAGACCTTACAGCATTGCATAAAGTTCATGTTCACTATATTACCCCCCTCCATCCAAATTCAAACGGTACTATTGAAAGATTCCACTCCACAATTATTGAACATATTCGAATACTTAACCAAACAAAAAAAGAACTTAATATAATAAACCAAATGGCATATGCAATATTAGGCTACAACCACTCTATTCATTCCACAACCAAACACCGCCCAATAGATATTATCAATGGACACTTAGATCTCACAGATCCGTTCAATATAGATACCAATAAAATCTTGTATTCAAACTACATTGATAAACATAAACACAAAATGATAGAGATTTATAAATTTCTGAATACGAATTCATCTAAACGCGCAAACAGTACTTCAAATAAAATTAATACTTCTCGTGAAGAACCTCTTTTGTACAAACCAGATACTCTTGTTTATCACAAAACTCGAGCTCGAAATAAAGTTAGTCCACGCTTTAAACCCCATTTAGTAAAAGAAGACCAGAATATCAAAATTAAAACGCTCACAAACACATATCATAAGAACAATCTGAAAAGACCCTTAATTAATCAAAAACCTATAATTTTTCAGGATCATTCTCACCCTCGTGATGACAACAAAAACATCGGAGATTAAAATTACCAATCTAAACTCAAACCCAGGAATATTACCCTTCAAATTTGGCGATGCTAAGGTCAAACAAACTGAACATAATTTTATTCATTTTTTTAATTTAAAGCCACTTGAAGACGAAATTAATAACATTTCCAAACAATTCAACAAAATATATCTAACTGGTCTGTTTAAAGAACCTTATTATACAGGGATACGATCTATAAGAAAAACAATTGCATTTCAACTTGAACAAGCTATAGATAAATTCAATTCCTTACATCACTTCTCAAGATCGAGATCTAAAAGAGGAATTCTAAACGGCTTAGGCACAATATTCAAAAGTATAACGGGAAACCTAGATTCAGAAGACGGAAAAAGGTTCGATGAAACTATAAACACTTTAAAAACTAACCAAGAAAACATAGCGAAACAAGTCAACAAACAAGAATATAACAAAACCCTAACCATAATCCAACAAAATGAGTATCGACTGTTAACACAACTTCAGAAAATAGCACAAATGGATTCAATTGAAGTTCATGACTTTCTATTAGCAAAAAACGCATTCGATGAAATCAGTGGAATACTACATATCATATTACAAATACTAAATAATATTGAAAATGCTATAACGTTCACTAGACTCAAAGTTCTACATAATAGAATTGTTAAAATAAAAGATTTAGAATTCATGGTCAAAGAACTTCAAAGGCACTATTCTTCAGATCAACTGTTTTTCGGATCTGACACTTCAAGTATCCACAGGTACTATGATATTTTAGGCGTCGACGCGTACTATTCAAATTATAAAATTGTTTTCATAGTTCATTTCCCTATTATGTCTTCCGAAACATATTCGTTATTCCACTTATTCCCTATCCCCTCAAAAAATTACACAATTATTATTCCCCCAAAACCTTATCTGACTATGAGTGATACTGACTTTTTCTACGAAGACAACGAGTGCAGAAATATCAAACCATTTTACTTCTGTACTAAAGAAGATTCAGTCCGAGAGATAAAAGAAAAAGATTGTGTCCATCAACTCTTGCATTTAAAAGGAAACACATCTTCAATGTGCACGTCCGTTCCAGTGACTATAACAAATGAAATTGTAGAACAGATAACAACAAGCCATTATATTGCCATTTTTCCTACCGAAACCAAAATAAAACTAAATTGTGGAAAAACAGACTTTACTACTCTAATAGGCACTTATTTAATAGAAACTCCAAAATCATGCAGCTTCGAAACAGTACAGAATCGCTTCATCAACAACAATGATATGCCATTTGGACAACCTCTAATACTTCCGTCAGTAAAAATACCTAAAATACAACCACAACACAGTCAACAGTTTGTCCTGAATAAAATCCCGTTAAACAAAATCAACGAAATCTACAACGAACAAAAACATATTCAAGAAATTAGTTTAAAAAGTCTACCTCAAGAAAAAGAGTATAAGTGGATAATCGTATTATGCTGCAGTATTTCACTAATAAGTATACTAGTGATGAAAAGTATTACCAAAATACGCAAAATCTGCAACGAAACAAGCACTACCGTACAAAAAATAAGAACTAGAGAACAAGAAAAACCTTCTCAATCAGAATTCGATATCGAAGTAATAGATGAATAAAACCTACATACGTAAGGATCCTTCAAAGGAGGGAGGAGTTACGTACACAAGTACGTCACACCCTGTACTTATCACCATCCAAACCAATTAAATAATCTTTCATCATGGGAACAACAAATCTGCTGACTGCAATCCACCTGTACAAGAAAATACAATATACCGATGGGAACCTGTAAATTTTCCCATATCCATAATCATCGTTTATTTCTAAGAATTTTTTAGATATAATAATTTGCAGAATAGAATAAAATATAGAATAGAAGATCTTATTGTAATTTTTGATAAAATAAATTTTAGTCAGTCTGAATTTAGATTTTGGAGTGTAAAATTGTAATATTTAGAAAAATAAAAGTAATATTTCTACATATAAAATAAAGTGTTTTGTGCACAAAAATATTTATACATATATTAATAAATATATAACTCAGGCGAAGAATCTGAAAATGATAGTTTCGAAGAAAAATACTTGGAAGTAAAATCAAATTCACGTGCAACCTTAAATGCAAAAAAAAACAGAAAGTGGTCAAGATACTAGCCAACAAAACAATAATCTCGATACGTCCATCAGGACACTAATTGAGCAACAGACTACAATTATTAGTGGACTTGCAAGCTAGTTCTGCAAGACAGTTGGCTAGACTTCCCAAAATTGAGCTTCCATCATTTTCAGGTGATTACAAAGATTGGCCTTCCTTCGAAGATTTATTTACTTCATGTGTTGGAAATAGAACAGAATTGTCAGATGCCACCAAACTACAGTTCCTCAAAGGTGCTCTTAAGGGTGAAGCCGCATCGATTATCAAACATCTAGAAACAACGGATCGAAACTACATCGAAGCATGGGATAAACTGGTCAAGCGCTATGACAAGAAAATCAACCTCCAATTACTACGTCAATACACGGTATTGTAGCACACTTGAGACGTATAGCAGATACATCGGACCAAATCATTCGAGGTATTGATGTACAAGGTAGTTCAGCAACTAGTCGAGATCCATGGCTCATACATTTAATTCTCAGCAAATCAGATGTTGACACAAAACGAGAATGGGCAGAAGATACTTCGAGTGAAGCATATCCAACATTTAAGTCGTTTATAGAATTTCTGAACAAACGTTGTGACGCATTAGAAACATGTGAAGTTATGAAAAAGCAAAATACTGCCAACCAAGTAAAATGTTTCAATATAAACACTACAACTTGTGTCAAGTGCAACAGTCATCATCATTTATTCAAATGTCTAGAATATAAAGGCTTAACTGTTACCGACAAACGAAATCTGGTCGGAAGACATTCTCTTTGTTTCAACTGTCTCAACCCTGGTCATATCGCTCAAAAATGTAATTCAAAAAATAGATGTCATTATTGCAACCAACTGCATCACTTTAGTCTTCACACACAAGGTCAGGTAAACAAGGGATCAATAGGTCATCATTCGGAATCACACAACACAAATAAGAATCAACCAAACTTGTACCAATCATGTAGTAACCAATCTTCCAAGGACGTGTCGAAAACAACCTCATCATCACACAGTCAAGATCAACCTACAAAAACACAATTTCATTTGGATACATTATCATCAACTAATAATCACTGTGAAATCACTATTCTACCAACTGCACTAGTATATGCTTGTGATCCAGCTGGACGGTTAAAACTCTGCAGAGTTCTTCTCGATTCAGGGTCACAAGCAAGTTTTATATCGGAAGACTGTGTCAGACGACTAAGTCTACAACGTGAAACAGCTAAAATCGTAGTTCGAGGTCTTTCAGCAACAAAATCACTCACAACAAGGGGCAAGGTATCACTAACATCATCATCATGGACAACACTTGAAAATATGTACACTGGAGATCTCAGCATACATTCTTGAAAAGCTCACATCACCACAACCAGCAACTTCATTCAAGCTTAATAATTGGACGGTATTTCAGGATTACGCTCTCGCTGATCTTATTTTCAACACAACACAAAAAATTGACATAATCATAGGCGCTGATCATTTCTTCAAAATTTTGCGAGATGGTCAGGTAGTTATATCATCAGAAGTTCCTCAACTTCAAAACACTATTTTTGGGTACATCATTGCTGGTCAAATGCCTACACAAGGTCACAAGGAGGACACGTTATCATTGCACCTCAATATCACTGACATTGAGTCATCACTAAGGAAATTCTGGGAAATTGAGGAAACACCACATGAACGAATGCATCTCACTGAAGAAGAAATGTATGGTGAATAATTTTTTGTTCATACTCTCACGGTTGATCCAGTAACAAATCGGTATATGGTAAGGCTTTCATTCAAGCAAAACAATCAACTGGGTCAATCCATTCAGGTTGCTACATAATAAATCATCAAATAATCATCACTTGTACGACGAGTAAAAGAATTTCATGGAAGAATATGAAAGGTTAGGTCATATGGAACCTATACCAAGGGACGAACAACACACAATTCATGAGCATGTGTATCTTCCACACCATGCAGTATTCAAGCCAACTAGCACCACAACGAATGTGCGAGTTGTATTCAACGGATCATCTCCTACATCCACAGGCATCTCACTCAATCAAAAGCTAATCGCTGGTCCCAAGGTGCAACGAGATCTTATTCCTATTCTGCTTTTATTTAGATCCTTCAAGGTAGCAATGGTAGGTGATATCGAGAAAATGTATCGACAGGTGTTGGTACATCCCAAAGATCGTACGTATCAGAGAATTATTTGGAGAACTCACGAGTCACTTCCACTGAATCAACTATGATTAACAACAGTAACTTACGGCACATCAGCAGCACCATATCTGGCCACAAGAGCACTTAAACAGCTAACCATAGAATTTTCAATCAATATCCATTAGCGGAGAAAGTATTAAACAACAACTTCTATATTGATGACTTTTTAGGTGGATCTCAAGATGAGAATCAAGCAATGACACTATATGAAGAACTGACACAATTGTTACAAACACGGGGTTTCCTGCTACGGAAGCGGTCATCAAATTCTAAGGAATTCATGAAACATGTTCAACCAGAACATCAAGTCAATAATACAGTACGTATTGATGAACATCCAGACAGCTTAAAAGTTTTAGGATTGAGATGGATCCCTGATGAAGATTGTTTCTCGTTCGACATCATTTTATCGCTAAATGTGACTCCTACAAAACGATTTATTTTATCTGAGTCCAGCAAGGTTTTTGATCCATTAGGACTCATTTCACCAGTGACCATATTGTTCAAAATAATTCTACAACAGTTGTGGCTAGAGAAGTTTGAATGGGACGAGAATTGTAATGCAATTGGTGAGAAATGGTTATTATTACGTGACGAATTAGTTTATCTACAACACATCTACGAGTTCCACGATACATTAACATCAATGACACTAAAGTTCAACTCCATGGCTTCGCCGATGCATCAGAAGCTGCCTATGCAGCTGTGGTGTATTGCAGAGCTGAAAACATACGAGGGGAAACTTCAGTGAAAATTGTGGCTTCAAAAACTAAGGTATCACCAATTAAGTAACTTTCTATTCCTCGGTTGGAACTATGTGCAGCAACACTACTTTCTAAGCTAATGAGTTTCGTCCAATCAACATTAGAGATCGACATAACCCACTGTTTAGCGTGGACTGATTCATCAGTAGTTCTTTCATGGTTATCATCTCATCCACGAAAATGGAAAAGTTTTGTGGGAAATAGAACATCTACCATCTTATCAATTCTTCCACGTTCACAGTGGAATTATGTTGAATCTTCGCAAAATCCAACTGACATCGCTTCACGCGGTATGGGGCCTACAAAAATTTTGCAATCAAGTCTCTGGTGAAATGGGCCAAGGTGGTTGACGAATGATTGGTCATCGTATACATCACGACACAAATCAGTTGTTCAAACTCAAGGCACAGACAGTGAAAAGCGAAGTCAATACAAGGATGTCCTCTTTACAACCACCGAAAATGAAACACTTTCACTTTTATTCAAAAAATTTTCAAAAAGACTTTCAAGGGGTAGTCCTAAGCCAGTCGAAAGGAATGAACCTACCATAACAGACATCGACAAAGGATATCGTATTTTAATTTTATGGGCTCAAGCGGAATCATTCTCGCATGAAATCAAAGCTTTGAAGCTCTCATCAGCAGTCAACTCATCAAGTAATCTATCGTCACTTGCTCCATTTATTGATGAATTTGGAATATTACGGGTTGGTGGTCGCTTAGGCCACTCATCCTTATCATACAACACAAAACATCCTGTAATCCTTCCAAAGGATCATATCTTTGTGACTCATCTAACCAAGCATTTACACGAACAACAATTGCATGCTGGACTTTCATTACTTTTAGGCATTATACGTCAACGATACTGGATCATATCTTTTGGAAATGCAGTGAAGGCTATCATCAACAAATGCATAATATATGTTAAACAACGAGCAACTACGTCAAAACAGCTGATGGCACATCTGCCAAGACCTCGAGTCGGTTTGAACAGAGCATTTGAGTGTGTTGGAGTTGATTATGCAGGTCCCTTGTTTCTGTTGAACCGTAGAGGACGAGGTGCGAAAACAACTAAGGGTTACATTGCATTATTTGTCTGTTTCAGTACTCGAGCTATCCACTTAGAACTTGCAAGAGATCTATCCACAGAGACATTCATAGCATGTTTGAAACGTTTTTCATCACGTCGTGGGTTGCCAGCTGCATTATATTCTGATAATGGAACTAATTTCGTTGGAGCGAACAAATATTTAAATAGTTTGTATGACGTCACCAAAACATTTTTTAAGGATGAAAAGGTATCAGAATTTTTGCTATCCAGTAAAATACAAATGGAAGTTCAATCCACCAGCTGCTCCTCACTTTGGAGGGCTATGGCAGGCTGGTGTGAAGACAGTTAAATCAATTCTACGTCGGACTATCGGAGATACAAAATTAACGTATGAGGAAATTAACACTTTACTGGTCCAAATTGAAGGTTTACTAAACTCCAGACCTCTCCAACCAACCAGTGATGATTTATCCAGCCTTGATGTTTTAACTCCATCTCACTTTTTGATAGGACAACCAATTACACTCCTTCCAGAAACACCAGGGAACAAAACTATGTCAATGCAAGAACGTTGGCGATTAATTCAAAATATGCACTTGGACTTTTGGAAGCGATGGCATACAGAATATCTCACCATGATGCAGCAGAGACCAAAATGGCAAGGAATACGGCCAAATTTGAAAATCAGCGACTTAGTAGTGATCAAGGATAAAAACTTACTACCAGCTAAATGGGCAATTGGTCGAGTAATCAAAACACATCCTGGTCGTGATGGATTAGTCAGAGTGGTAACGCTTCGGACAGCTACTGGTGAATTAGATCGACCTTGTATAAAGCTCGTGAGGTTACCTATAGAATATTTTGGTTAAGATTCTCTTAACCGGGGGGAGTATGTTGGGGATTGTAACTAATTATAAATTTTCATTACATTTTACATTCACTAAAAACTATTAATATTATGTATTAGCTATCACCCTGTACTATTAAATGATAAAAAATTTAGAATTGTAACTACAGAATACAGTTAGGTCGTATTGTATACCTATATAGCACAATAGCACAATACATACATAAAATTGCAGGTCATTTTCATATTAAATTAACTATTCTTCATTCTTACATCAGCTGGTAATTAGATAAGACTAAAGTGGATAACATCAGTGAATTACACTCAATTATTAGCGATAATAAAATAATTTTGGATATCTCACATATCACATTCCCTTGTATAATTATTTTAAATAAAGTAAAATTGTTAAAACAAATTAATTTACAAATTTTAAATTGGAATAAAATAAAATGTATTGAAATATAAGTGATAACAAAGTAGTTTTGAATATTTCATATAACACATTTTCAAACATAACCTATTTGAGTGAAGTAAATTTATTTCAACAAATTATAAACCGGAATTATTGTCCGAATGTTCCATTATATTTAATCATTTTCACGAAAGGATCGATTCTAGACAGGAACCTTATATTCTCTCATCCTAAATCCGAAAACCCCATGTAAATCTGTTAACGTTTACTACCCTAAAACTCTTCCCAAAATTTTACACTTTCGTCATGAACATCGCTCTTACCCACAAAGTTATTTAGTCAAGGGTTAAAGTACCTTTACACGACTTGATTTGTCATATCACTTTATGTATGTTTTTTACATTGTCGTACCACTTTTCATTATGCTAATAATGCACTGAAATAAAAAAATTCAAGTTTAAGAAGTCAAATCAAATGTCATACGAAATTAGAAAAAATCTATTTGCATGATATGTCGAGTGTAAAGTCGTATCACAAAGTTTCTCAACAAAATCAGACAGTATAAACAGAGTACAGAGAAGCAGAGTATAGTCACAACTACATAACGGTACACAAAAAAATGACATCCAATCATAATGAAGAACGCAATAAAAAATATTAAAAAAAAATTCCATGTGTCAGAAAAGAACACTCATATGACTAACCAAATATTTATATGAAGAAAAAATATACCTATCCCTATTCCAACTATATAATACCTATTAGACGACCCTATCTGGTGTAAGTGTGTTAGTAATCTTCTTATTCCTATTACTTTCATAGCAAAATGTCCCCACTTTGTTTTTGTAAGAAGTACTAAAAGTGGTACCGCATAGGTGAGTAAATAAGTTTCTTTTGTTATTTATGTAGTATACATTCGCATTCTACTACAATTATTATTATTATTCTATTATAATTAATTATTATGTTTTCTATGACGTTTAAGTATTAGCATCAGCATGTTCTGTTCAAAATGGAGTTCAAAAGAATTAGGTTCATTTTTGTTTAGTTCTATATTAATATTATATTCATTAATAAAAGTAAAGTTAATTAAGTAGAAGTTCGCATTTTAATTTTCATTGTATAATATAAAGTTTTCATATAAGGAATAAAATTCAACAGGTTATGGACCCAGACACATTGGGTTAATAAAAGAGATATAAGGAAATTTGCTGTGAGTATTTTTTTATTAAACATGGCGTCATCTTTAGAAGGAATACGTATGGCTATTGTGAAATTGAATGGTGAAAATTATCACAATTGGAAATTTAAGGTGAAACTTCTATTAAAGAAAGAAAAAGTATGGGATGTTATAACAGAACCTTAACCAAATCCAGTTACAGATAAATGGAGCAATAAAGATGCAAATGCGTTAATGCTTATTGTTTTGTCTGTAGAACACAACCAGTTAAATCTTGTTCGTAAAGCTAAAACAGCTAAAGAAGCGTGGGATAATCTAAAGAATAGTTATGAAACTTCAACATTGACTAATAAAGTTCAATTGATGAGAAAAATTTGCAATTTAAAGTACGACGAAGGAAATAAAATTGACTGTCATATCGAAGAAATGATAACATTATTTGATAAATTGGAGGCTCTTGGAGAAACGTTATCTGAAAAATGGATAATTGCAATGTTGCTAAGTAGTTTACCTAAAAGTTTTAATATACATACTGGTAACTGCACTTGAGACAAGAAAAGAAGAAGATTTAACATTGGAATTAGTTAAAGTAAAATTAATTGAGGAAGACAATAGACACAAAAGGTTTGAACTTGAAGTGAAAAATGAGGTTGCATTAAAAACAGTTGATTCAAGAAATGGTAAGTCTAATGTTGAATGTTATTTTTGTAAAAATAAAGGCCATTATAAAAAGGATTGTTACAAGTATAAAATCTGGAAAAGAAAACAAGAACATAAAGGTACTCAAGTAGTAAAATAGGTGACAGAATGTGATAATAAGAAATTTTGTTTTTCAATGAGTTATAAAAACTATTTAAAGAATGGTTGGGTAATTGATTCGGGTGTAACAATTCATATTTCAAGTATAAAAGAACATTTTATACAATTGGACAAAAATTATAAAGAAAATATTACACTCGCTAATGGTCACACAATTACAGCACAAGGAAAAGGTTCATGTAAAATAAAATTTTTTAATGAAAAAAACAAAGAATTAAGTGCAACTGTTTATAACGTATTTTATGCACCAGAAATGCAAGGTAATTTATTATTAGTCAGAAGATTAAATCAGATGGGTTTTACAATTGTCTTTGACAATCATATTTGTGAAATATTAAAAGGTGATAGAAATATAGCTATTGCAAATTTATATTCAGGTTTATATGTATTAAAACAAGAAATTAAATCATCGATGACAATGATAGCTTTGAATCATAAATGTGCAATCAATTGTTATCATCATTGGCACAGAGATATCAATGCTATTAAAAATTTAATTTCAAAAGAATTAATTGAAGATATGAACATTAAAGACTGTGATGTGAGAAAAAAATGTAAGGTTTGTGTAAAAGGAAAAATGGCAAGAGTAGCATTTCCTAAAAAATTTGAAAATAAATCGAAAGCAGTGTTAGATTTAATACATTCTGATGTATGTGGACCAATGCAAACGACTACTCGTAGTGGTAACAGATATATGCTTACATTCATTGATGATTTCAGTAAATATACAGTGATTTATTTATTAAAAGAAAAATCTGAAGTACATATTAAATTAAAGGAGTATGTGAAAATGGTATCAAATAAATTTGATAGAAATCCAAAATTAATAAGGTCAGATAGAGGAGGAGAATATAATAATCAAAAGTCAATTGCATTTTTAAAAGATCAAGGTATTCAATATCAATTTAGAACCGCATATTCACCTCAACAGAATGGTACAGCAGAACATAAAAATAGATCATTAGTCGAAATGGGAAGGTGTTTATTAATAGATGCAAACTTAAGTTATAAATATTGGGGCGAAGCAATTATGACAGCCAATTATTTACAGAACAGTACCATCCAAAAGTATTGATTTAACATCATATGAATTATGGGAAGGTAAAAGGCCTAAAATTAATCATTTGAAGATATGTTACATGAATAAATATATAAATATATGCATATATGATAGATAAAACATATTTTAGAAGTAAAATAATATATTACAATAGAATCTTGCATAACAAATTCAATTCGATCTAATTAGATTAAGTTCACAATATTCTAAAAAGTGCATAGTTAAATATAAATAACCCAAATAAACATATTTTTAATTATAGTAGGTCAATAGAATAGAAAATAATAACGAATTATAAAATAAACATATTTGTAATTATAGTAGGTCAATAGAATAGGAAATAATAACGAATTATAAAATATAATTGTGTAAGCAAAAGTAGCTTGATCAACAAAATATTACTTAATGAAAAGAAAGTAGGGAAAAAATGATCGAAGCATATAAAAAGAATAGAATTGAATAACGAGCGAGAATTGTTGAATAGGCGAGAACTGAAGTGAGTAGAAAAAGATAACGGAAGTGGTGTCGTGACAGTAGAGAATAGATTTAAGTTAATATTAAGAAAGCAGAAGCAGTGCCGTGAAAGCTGTATTGTGAATTAGTAAATAAAAAGTTAAAAAGATATAAACGTCTTTTAAATTAACCCATAAAAGAGTGCAACCTTAGGCGCAAATTCGGTGAATACACAACATAAACTTGGCGCAGCCGGTATTAAAGACCTACACGTTATTCATATCCTGTAATTGCGTATTATTTTGTTGCATGTGGATTAATGACAGTAAATATATCTTTATTTTATTTTGAGAAAAAAAAAAAAAAAAAAATAATAAAAATAAATTAATAAAGTAAGTGAACTATAAAATAGTGGAACTTTTATAAAAAATTTTATAAAATTTTATAAATACATAAATTTGACATTATTTTTTACATATGAAAGTAAGAAAGTAAAAATAATCGTAAAATTTGAAAAGAATATTAATTCGACGATAAATAAATTGTTTTTCTTATAAATTAAAATAAGAATTTAGTTTTTGGTTTTTGTTTTGTAAAATTTTTTTTTTCTACAAATATCACTAATATAGCGCTTACAAATAAAAAAAAAACAAAAAAAAAAAAAAAGTTTGTAGTGATTAATAAAAATATACTGGAACCTTTTAATAAATTTTTAATAATAAGTGATTAATAAAAATATTAGAATTTTTATGCCCAAGTGAGTGCACAAAAGTTTTTAATTTTCAACGAGGGAAGTAAGTGGGCTTCATCCGTGCCCAGGGAAATTAAAATATTGATGTCCAGTAGCAGCGAGGAGGAAATAGGCGTCTTATCTTCAATTACGACGGAAAACATAGAAAAGTCATTGGACGAAGCAGTAGCAACTGAAGAAGGAACATCATTGGAGTCAACTTATTTAACATTAAGGAACAGAAAGGTTTACAACAATCAAGAAAGTACATTGAGTGAGTACCTAAAAAATTTAACTGTTAGAGTAAAAGAGTCTGATAGAAATTTATTACCGTGTTTTAATATTTTGGATAAGAAATTAAAAGAAACAAGAAAAAATAGATTAGCTTCTGTAGAAAAATTTAAAAAAGATACGGAAAAATTTCGCGAAGTGATAAAGGAATTTCAAGGACTCTCTTACTCAATTATAAGTGAAAATCAAATTAAAGATTGTAAAAATACAAATAAAGATAAAATAAATACCGAAAATAGTTGTAATAATAGCTTTAATTTAGAATTTGTAAGTCCATCCGATTTTGTATTGCCTTGGTTGGAAAGTTCAATACAAGAAAATTCGAATTCATTGTCTTTGAGTCGCGACCGTGAAAATATATTAACGGAAATGGTGGATTACGAAAAAATAGCAAAGTTAACATCTCAGATGGTACCTTTGTTTTCAGGCGAAGTTCACCCCAAACTAGTGAGTGAATTACAAACATTCTTAGGTTGCTGTAACCAAGTTTTAAGATGTTTGGAAAGTACAGAACACTCCGCATTCCTTGAAATTGTTAAGACTCGTCTTAGAAGTGAAGCTTATCGATTAGTAAGCTCAGCTCAAGTAACAAGTTTTAAGGAAGTCGAAGAACTTTTAAATAGGACTTTTTTACCGCGAGAGACGTATCAGGAATTAGTAAATAAACTTATTACTTGTCAACAAATCCCTTCTGAACCTTTTGTCCAATTTGCTACACGAGTAAAATATTTGTTAACCCTTGGTCAAGAAGCAGCTGATTCGAAATATACGGTTAATTCCCCTAATGTAAAATCACAACTGGTAGATCTTGCAATTTCTACAATTAAAAGTGGCACATTAAACTTACATGTGAGACAATATTTATTAACGTTAGAAGAAGGTGATATTGAAAAAGTAATTCAAAAGGCATTAGATATGGAACGACTACTGAATGGAACAACTCTTCTGCAAGGATATAATACACAATACTCACACGGTCAACCACAACCTTATCTTACAACAAACTATTCCCAATATAATAATATTATTCCAAATATAACAAACACAAGTATAAATCCATTTAATTCAACTGCAGTAAAATCTCCAAACAATTTGAATATGCAAAACCTTAACCCATCTCCTTCTCAAAAAACATCTTTAATATCTAAAATAACTTGTAATTACTGCCAGAAGAAAGGTCACACATATGATGAATGTATAAAAAGAAAAAATACACCATTTTGCACAAGATGTAATCAATATGGACACGACGTTAAAAATTGTAGACAAAATTATTTTACTAACAAATTTAATGAGTCACCACAAAATAAGCTTCTTTCAAGTGAGGCCAAAATTAATCAAGTACAAGTAAAATGCGATTTTTGTGGTCGTCGTGGCCACACGGTTACAAATTGTTTTCAAAAACGTAGATGGGAAAATAAGAACGAAAAAAACGACAACGGATCGATTCAAAAATCCCCGAACCGATCCTAAACAAATACGAAAATGATAAAGGGTGTACTCAGTTCACGCACGAAAATTTTACAAAAACACCTGTAGTAGAACTTCCTTTAGACATTAGTAAAACTGGTAAGGTAAAATTAATTGTAGACACTGGAGCTGAAGTAAGTCTGGTAAAACAAAATTCTATTCAAATGAGTACAAATATAGACAAACATAATAAAATTGAACTACAATCTCCTTTCGGTAAAGGAAAAACGGTAGGTAAATGTACAGGAAATTTTTTATTACCTAAACCCTTTAAATGTGAATGTCATGTTATTGAAAGTGATAACTCAGTGCTAAATGATGGTCTTTTAGGAAATGACTTTTTAGGAAAAAATTGTAATATTGATGGACCTAACCATAAACTTTTCTTTCCTCGCACGGAAAGTAATCAAAAAGAATTCTCAATTCCTATACTACCTTTCGCACAAGGTGGAAAATTAGGAAATAACAATGGCAATTTCAAAGTTGAAAAATTACTTTTCGAAAAAAAAACAAAACCACAAAATATCAACAAAAAATCTTCTTTTCATTTGGTAAATGAACAAGAGATAAATGTACAACCCTTAGTAAATAAAAACATTTCTCAAATTCAATCAAATTCAAAACTATCTTATAAACAAGATAAAAAATTAGAAAATGGAAATGAAAATTCAAAAAATCAAAAAAATTCAGAAAATCAATTATATACTAAACTGCCTTTCACACAAGGTAATAAATGCAAAAAAGAGGACATTAAATGTCATACAAAAGATTTTCATAACACAGATGAGTCAACACAATATAGTACAAATAGTACTACTACACAAAAGGGAACCCCTGAAGAAACTGGAGAGTACAGGGTAGTCGAATTTGAAAAAAGTATTCACGTACCTGCTCGATCACAAATCATAATAAAAAGTCCACTCAACTTGAGAGAAGAAATGGTATGTCATGCACAAGAAATTAAAACAGGAATTTTCTTAGCGAATAGTATTTTAGACATAGGAAAAAAGTATACATACATAGGGTTACTAAATAATAATAATGAAGCCTGTGAAATTAAAAAATTCACATTATACTTACAACCTCTAAAAGGTTTTGAAATTAAAACTTTAGTTACAACAGAGGGCACAAAACAAAATACACCAAATAATCAAGAAAAGTTAGATCAATCAGTAGCAAGAATAGCATCCGTTAACATGTCAGATAAGTATAAAAATAGCTGCATGGTGAACAAGGAGCATCAGAGCGAAAGATTACGTCAATTAGATGAAGAAATCATAGTTGATGAAAGTCTTAATTTTGAGGAAAAAAATGCTCTTTACGAGATATGTTACGAATATAATGACATTTTTCATTTAAAGGGCGATAAACTCTCACATACAAATGCTATTACCCATGATATACCTGTACTACCAAACCAACCAGCAATTAATCAGAAAATGTACCGACTTCCTGAAGCACAAAAGGAAGAAATTAATAAGCAGATACAAGATAATGACATAATTCAAGAAAGCAAAAGTCCATGGAATGCACCATTATTAGTAGTACCTAAAAAACCAGGACCAACAGGAGAAAAACGCTGGAGAGTTGTAGTTGATTTTAGAAAATTAAATGAAAAAACAATTGCAGATGTATTTCCCCTACCTAGAATTGAAGATATATTAGATCAGTTAGGACACGCACGATACTTTACAACACTAGATTTAGCTAATGGTTATCATCAAGTTTTAGTTTCTCCAGAAGATCGACCTAAAACGGCATTTAGTACAGCTTATGGACATTATGAGTTCAAGCGTATGCCTTTTGGTTTAAAAGGGGCTCCAGCTACATTTCAAAGACTCATGAATCATGTGCTAATGGGGTTAAATGGAATAGACATTTTTGTCTTTCTCGACGATATAGTTATCCATGCATCGAATTTAGAAAATCATAATAAAAAATTAAGAAAGGTATTTGAACGATTACGTAGTAACAATTTAAAATTAAATACTTCTAAATGTCATTTTTTACGTAAAGAAGTAGTTTATTTAGGACATTTATGTACAAGCGAGGGTGCCTTTCCGGACCCCAGTAAAACAGAATGTGTACAGAAATTTCCCATTCCTCGAACTGTCAGACAAATTCAATCATTTCTAGGTTTAGCTAATTACTACAGAAAATACATACCACAATTCTCTAAAATCGTAAAACCAATCACTGATTTACTAAAAAAGAACACAAAATTCAAATGGTCTGAAAATTGTCAAATAGCATTCGAAAAAATTAAAAACGATTTAGTAACACCTCCTTTACTGGCTTACCCTGATTTTACACAACCTTTCAACCTAACTACGGATGCTAGTAACGAAAGTATAGGAGCAGTTCTCTCGCAAGGTGAAATGGGGAATGACAAACCCATTGCATATGCCAGTAGAACATTAAACAAAGCTGAAAAAAATTACTCGACGATTGAGAAAGAATTATTAGCCATCGTATGGGCTACACGTAATTTTAGATGTTATCTTTTAGGAAGAAAATTCACAATTTTTACAGATCACAAGCCGCTTAAAGGTGTTTTCAGTACAAAAGACCCCTCCTCAAGGCTTTTACGGTTCCAATATAAACTATCAGAATTCGATTACACAATAGAGTACAAACCAGGGAAATACAACACAAACGCAGATGCTTTGAGTCGTATTCCGGTTGAAACAAATAGAATCACAAAACAAAAAAATGTAATAGTTACTACCGCGCAAGTACATAATATACCTAAAGGTAAAATAAACACTGAAAACAAAAATGTATCAACACACAGTAGTTCAGCACAGATACAGGTGATTACACGAGCCCAAACAAAGAAAAAGGAAGCTGATTGTTGGGTTAAAGTATTGCAAATTATTTTAAATGAATTTAACCAACATTTTAAGTTTTTTAAAATTATATTAATTTATTCATAAGAAAGATAACGCGTTTTTTACACACTAGAATTTAATATACAAAATTTATATCGATGCTATCAGCTCGACGACCTGATGAGAAGAGAATGATTGCATATAATAGAAATATGTAGATGGTAATTAATTGGGTTTCAGTAGCGGTATTCGATAATTATTATTACAATAAGTTCTACTAATATTGATACAATCAACATTAATGTGAGCATTAAAAGTTGTTGACCTTGATTGCTACAAATTGTGTATTAATTTGTATTGTAGTAAAGGTCTATAAATATATTTAGGTAAAGAATGCCGCTACATCACTCCCCATCCACGAAAAGTTACTATATACATATTTTTAATATACAAAGTTCAATTTCAAAAATATAGATACATTATAGAGATGTTGTAATGTTTGTTTACATTATTTTACAAATATTCTATTAATTTTTACTTCATTCTTAATTTTATTTTAAAAAAAGTTTTTTTAATTGCTTATCAATTAATTTTACTGTTTATGTTAAAAAAAAAAATATATTTTACTATTTTATATTTGAAATCTTACTTTTTGTTTCAAATTAGATCTTAGAGTAACAGTTGGGTTGAAAATATCTGGTTGAAGTATATATGCAGGTTTAAGTCTGTCAATGTTTATCAATTCTCGTTTTCCTTCCATGAGTATTTTAAAAACTTTATCATTTCTAGATAAAACTTCATAAGGACCTTTGTAAGGAGGGTTTAAACTTCCTTTATAAATAGGGTCTTTGACAAATACGTGAGTGCAAGTATGAATATCTTGTGGAACAAAAATATCATTTTGATTTCTTTTTCGTAAAGGTTGTGGACGTATCTTTCTTATTGTTTCTTGAATTTCTTTTGCTATATCTGTGGTGATTTTGAAATCAGGAGGTGTTTCATGGGCAAGAAATTCTCCTGGTAATCTTAGGGGTTGGCCGTATAAAATTTGAGAAGGAGAAAGTCCGAAATCTTCGATTAAAGCCGAGCGAATACCTAGTAGTATCCATGGTAGTTCATGGTACCAGTTTTTCGGTGCTTTCAATGTTCGTATCGCGACTTTTAGCTGTCTATGGAAACGTTCAATTTTTCCGTTAGATTGTGGATGATATTTTGTTGTTCTGATGCGATTGGCACCTAAAATACTTGACAATTCTCTAAACAGAAGTGACTCAAATTGAGTGCCTTGGTCTGTCGTTAGTGTTCTAGGGACGCCGTAACGTGATATCCAGTGTTGTAAAAATGCATTACAAACGGTTTTCGCGTGAATATCTCGGATAGGAATTGCTTCGGGCCAGTGAGAAAATCGGTCCTTAATTGTGAGTATATATGCATGTCCGTTAGAAGGAGGTAATGGTCCGACTATGTCCATATGAACATGTAAAAATCTGCCGTCAGGTACTTTGAAAGGTTCATGGGGGGATTTTATATTTCTTATTACTTTAGCTTTTTGGCAATCTATACACGTTCGGGACCAAAGATTGATTTGTTTATTCATGGAGGGCCAGAAATATTTTGAAGTGATTAACTTCCTTGTTGCTCTTATTCCAGGATGTGAAAGATTATGAATGGAATTGAAAATAATACGACGGAGCTTATCAGGGACATATGGTCTGTTGATATTTGTAGAAGATTCACACCAAATTTCTTTATTTTCTAAAGGTATGTATACTTTGCAGAGTGTGAAAGAAGAAGTTTTCGAAGCTTTGCATAACATTTGTTTTAACTCTTCGTCTTCTTCTTGTTCTCGTGAAAGTGTTTCAAAATCTAATTTATCGGTGCAAGATACTGTATCGATATAGGCTCTAGAAAGCGTATCAGAGACGATGTTATAACATCCTTTGACATATCTTATGTCGTTGGTAAATTCTGAGATGTAAGATAATTGATTTATTTGACGAGGTGATTTATCAGCTTTAGAAGAGATGGCTTTGGTAAGGGGTTTATGATCTGTATAAGCTGTAAAGTATTTTCCTTCAACAAAATATCTAAAATGCTTGATCGCTAGAAATAAAGCGAGAAGTTCTCTATCAAAAGGTGAGTACTTTTTTTGAGCAGGTTGGAGTCTTTTGGAGAAAAATCCCAATGGTTCCCAAGATTCATCTTTAGACTGCTGAAGTACGGCACCTACAGCATCACTAGATGCGTCAACCCATAGACTGATTTGAGCCTCTGGATTAGGATGTGCGAGAAGAGCGCATTTTTGCAGGCTATCTTTGATTTTGTTGAAAGATTCTTCATGGATTGTTTTCCATTCAAAGACTGAGTGTGATTTTCTTTTTTTATTTTCAAGTTTGAGCAGATCGTACAAAGGTGCAGCGAGAGTGGCGAAATTCGATAAGAAGCGATGATAAAAATTGGTCATGACTAAAAATCGTTGCAATTGCTTAAAGGTTGTAGGCGTTGGTAGGTCTTTAATAGCTTTAATTTTTATTTCTGATGGTAAAATTCCATGTTCGGAAATTTTGTGCCCTAGAAACTCTAATTGTTTAACTCCCAAGATACATTTTTCAGGGTTTACTTTAATACCAAACTGTTGCAAACGTTCAAAAAGAAGTCGAAGATGTTTTTTGTGTTGGCTTGCAGACTTGCTGGCGATAAGAATATCGTCAATATAGCAAAATATGAAGTCAAAGTCAGATAATATTTCATTAATGAAACGTTGAAAGGTCTGTGCGCCATTCTTAACACCGAAAGGCATGCGCAAGAACTCGTAAAGGCCGAAAGGGGTTATCACTGCTGTTTTGTACACATCTTCAGGTGCAACAGGTATTTGATGGTATGCTCTAATAAGATCAATTTTGGAAAATATAGTGCATCCATGAAGATTAATGGTAAAATCCTGGATATTTTGCAAAGGGTATTTGTTAAATATTGTTGCTTCATTGAGCTGCCTATAGTCTCCACACGGCCTCCAACTTTTACCTTCCTTTTTAGGGACCATGTGTAAAGGAGATGCAACAGGAGAAGAAGATGGCCGACAAATGCCTAGCCTAGTCATCGTGTCAAACTCCTCTTTCGCGATTTTGTACTTTTCAGGGTTCAATCGTCTTGCTCGTGCAGATGGCAAAGGACCTTGTGTATGGATGTGATGAACCACATTATGAGTAGCTTTTATATTAAAATCAGGTGGAGTTTTTAAAGAAGGAAAACTGTTAAGTATTGAATTAAATTCACCTTCTAATGGAAAAAGTTTCGGTGAACAAGAGTATAAATTTCGCGAAGAACAAAATATTGAAGTGTTTGACGTTCGATCAATGAGTTGTCTTTGTCTAAGGTCAACCGATAGATTGAATTTGTAAAGAAAATCGGCACCAATGATAGCATAATCTACGCCAGCGATTATGAATTGATAATCGAAATATCTCTTTAAGCCCAGGTCTAAAGTGAGCTGTTTAACTCCATATGTATGAATAGTAGTACCATTTGCAGATACCAAATTAAACTTTGAAAATGTTGTATATTTTGAAAAAAATTTCTTCGGTACGACAGATATTTCTGCACCGGTATCAATCAAAAAATTTATGTTCGAAATTTTGTCTGAAATAAATAAACGGCGAGAAATGCTGCTTGACTTCGCTGCCGTATACGAAGTAGCAGAGCTTAGTTTTTTTGAGAAGAATTTGAGGTATTTTCGCAAGGTTTTATGCATTTTTGTGCTTTATCTCCATATTTTCTATGGTACCAACATTTCTTTATATTTGTCTTGGATGATGCGCGATAGTTTTTATTCGATGGAAAACGTTTTTTAGAAAATTTTCTTTCTCGAGGTCTCGATTGCCTAATTTCAATACGATTAATTTTTTCAGTTAGTTCTTGTATCTGTTTTTCAAATTTAGTAGAGTTACTTGAATTACTTTGCTGAACAGAGGATATGTTTAGTGTAGACGTGGAGTCATGAATTTTGTCCGCAGTGGACAGCATTTCGTCTTGTGTTTGAGTGTTTTCAATTGAAATGAGACAAGCCTGTATAAAACTTGGAAGCTTATTTATCCAAAGTTTCTTAAGTAAAGATTTATTAACAAGGCTATTGGTACCGGTTAAGGCCTCCATATGTCTATAAAGTTCCGAGGGTTTATAGTCTCCTAATTCAATCTTATGAAGGAGGGCATTGAGTCTTCGTTCTTCTGAGTCACTAGTTCGCGCTAAAAGAGCTGCTTTAAGTTTTTCGTACTTGTCTTGCTGTGGAGGGTTGACTAAAATGTCAGCGACTATCTCCATTGTCTCTGAATTCAATGAAGCCACTAAATGATCGTACTTTGTACTAGATACGGTGATGCCTTTGACTTTAAATTGGGCTTCGACTTGAATGAACCATAAGTCTGGTCTACTATTCCAGAAAGGGGGTATTTTAAGAGTCGCGACATAAGAGGGAAGATTTTCACTGTTTTCTAGAGTAGAATTGGAGCTACTAGGGTTTGTTGGAGGTAATTTGGTTTTATCTATTTCTTCGTTTTTGTTGGCCATATTCGAATATCTAATAATAATAAAGTGAATAAAATACTCACTGTGACAAACGATGAAAATATGTACAATGTTACTTGATAATATTAAATACTTTGTTTTGTTGTATTCATGTATATATACTTCGTTCCAGATATTTTCAACGTGTTTTATTTTGAAATTTGAAATTCTCTAAAATAACAAAAATAAATGTTTTAGAATTTAAGAAAATGTTAAATACTTAATTAATATAATTAAAATGTGTGATGTGATACTAATTTCTTGTTGTACTAATGCCAAATGAATCCGTCTCAATCCGCTATAAACTCGGTCATCCCTCCAAAATTCAAACAAATGTAGAATCCTTCGTCCTTTATTCGGTTGTTACCATGTATATTTTGTGTTTTTCTTTTATTTTTTTTAAATATTTTCGAATTTTAAGTGTAAGGTAAAATTTGTTTTTTACACGTGCTGCATGTGAATACATATATGTATAGTGTGTGATTTCTAGTGTCTTTTTATGGTGGTTATTAATTTTTATTTATTTTCGTCAAATTTTTTAAAATTTATTTTAAATTTATTTCACTTTTTGTTTCTCTGAAATAATATATTATTTTTAGTAAAATTAAAAATATATTATCAGCATAGTGAATAATATAAATCAACACTCAAAGTTTTCTTTTCTTTTTTTTTATTAATTTAAATTCACTTTTGGTGAATTATATATTTAATTAATTATTTTATTTTATTATTTAACGATCGGGGTCACCAGTTGTTGGGTTAAAGTATTGCAAATTATTTTAAATGAATTTAACCAACATTTTAAGTTTTTTAAAATTATATTAATTTATTCATAAGAAAGATAACGCGTTTTTACACACTAGAATTTAATATACAAAATTTATATCGATGCTATCAGCTCGACGACCTGATGAGAAGAGAATGATTGCATATAATAGAAATATGTAGATGGTAATTAATTGGGTTTCAGTAGCGGTATTCGATAATTATTATTACAATAAGTTCTACTAATATTGATACAATCAACATTAATGTGAGCATTAAAAGTTGTTGACCTTGATTGCTACAAATTGTGTATTAATTTGTATTGTAGTAAAGGTCTATAAATATATTTAGGTAAAGAATGCCGCTACACTGATCAACAGTACTCAACACCCCAGGTGCAGAAAGAAAGTAAAAATCCAGAAACGTTACAGGAAAAATCAAACACAAAAAACGATGAAACAAGTTCAGAAACAAGTATTAAGGATATCGCCGTAGGTAATGATCAAATAGAACTTCTTACCGATCCAGAAGAAATTAAGATTATTCTAAAGGATTACCATGATTCTCCTTTAGGGGGACACCAAGGAATTTTGAAAACTTACAAAAAAATTAAGCGAAGGTACAGATGGAAAGGAATGCTTCATGATATAAAAACATATGTAAGGAAATGCGACTATTGCCAAAAATTTAAATCGTCACTACAATATCGTATGCCAATGGTTTTAACAGATACAGCTAAAAAACCTTTCGACAAAATATATTTAGATATAGTAGGCCCACTTGAAGAAACTTACACAGGAAATAAATATATTCTAACTTTTCAGGACGGTTTAACAAAATTTGTAGATTGGTATGCCTTATCTAGCATTGATGCAGAGACGGTAGCAAAACACTTCTTCGAAGAAATTATCACACGTTATCGCATTCCCAAAAAATGTGTGACTGATCAAGGAAGCAACTTCATGAGCGGTCTTTAAAAGAGTGTGTAAATTATTAAAAATTCGAAAGCTCTCAACCACAGCATATCACCCACAATCAAATAGATCCCTGGAACGCGCACACAGGCCCCTAGTAGAATATTTAAGATCAACAATTGACGGGAACCCTAAAACTTGGGACCAATTCTTAAGAACTGCAGCTTTCGTATACAATAACAGCACACATGAAGGCACAAAACTAACGCCAATGGACTGCCTATTCGGTTTTACAGCTGAGATACCAACAAATTTAAAAAGACCCCCGCAACCAGTATACAACCACGAAAAATATTACAACATACTTCGTTATAAATTACAAAAAACGTACGAAATTGCAAGACAAAACCTCATTAAAGAAAAACAACGATCTAAACAATATTACGACAAAACAAGTCGACCAATAACCTTCAAAATAGGCGATAATGTATTATTAAAAAATGCCCTGAAAAAGAATAAATTTTCTAAAATATGGATAGGACCTTACAAAGTAATTAAAATTCCAAGTGACGTTAATACAACTATTTTAGTAGGTAAAAGAGAAGTGACTATAAATAACTCCGTGTTTATATTTTACAGAAATGTTCTACATAACAACAACGTACGTATTGTACCTTACATACCTTATATCATCAGTAAATGGAATGAACGAACCATATTCAATACAAAAATTGAAAAACACTGGTATTTTATTTGAGGAGATAGGAAAATTATACGCATACCACGAGAAATGGAACATATTCACAGAATTAAACATAACAGATATTTTGGAAGAAATTGAAATTATAGAATATGTCGACACACAATTAATTAAAACCTGTAATAAAGCCCTGAACATAACTTTTGCATGTACGACCCAAAAAACAGTTTTACAAAATTTATTAAATAACATCCACAAACGTTCGAAAACATTGGCAGAACTCACCGGTCGATATCGTCAGCGCAGATCCCTATTTGATGGACTAGGCAAAGGACTTCATTTCTTATTTGGAGTCCTGGACCACGACGATGGGGAGATAATATATAGTAAAATAAATGATCTGGAAGGTAACAATAAACAAATGCTAGAATTACAAAAACAACAAATATCAATAGTTAAGTCTACATACCAGAAAATTCTGAAACCAGTAGAAAATATGCAGAAAAAACAAGAGGAGCTCACAAATGCCGTGAACGAACTCCAGCAACTAAGTGATGGAGTAATAAGGACCCAAAAACTGAACGAAATAGTAAACACAATAACAATTTTAGTTTTAGAAGTGGAATTTAAACAACAAAACTTGATAGATATTTTAATAGCAATAAAAAATAACCAGTTACACCCTCTACTTATTTCTCCATCTCAAATAGTTGAAATATACCGCAAGTTTGTTTCTACAGATATTAGAATAAAATGTACCCAAGAAATAATACTACAATCACTCGAAATTAAGGGTCAAATCTTAAACGGAAATCTAATAGTCAAAATATCCTTACCGATCTATAATCACCCGCCATTCACCCTACAACAAGTTCACTTAATTCCAATAGATACAAACTCCAATTATTCACTAATACTCAATACAAACTACAGATATGTTGCGAACAATTTACTTACTCAAGAATTTATGATGTTTAAAAAAGATGAATTAACAATTGATCAGAAGATAATAACATTTAACGAAACTATATATGTTAGCCCAATAACAACTGCGATCACTAAAGGAGATGTGTCCAAGCTATGTCCTTTAAACTTCCTTTCAAATCCGTTCAACGAACCCAATAACTGTGAATATCTAATTCGTCAAAAATCACCATTGCTAATTTCCAAATTAACCCAAAGAAATACTTGGTTATTCAATTCAGTTGAACAAATCAGTATGCACATAACTTGCACCGACGGCACACATAATATGAACTTAATAGGTAGTGGTAAATTTACACTCAATAGACCATGCCATTTTAATATACAGAACCAGATCATATTTTACGAACGAAACGAAACGCGAGAATTAAAAATTAACCAACCTAATATAAATCCTCCCTCGAAATACCTACTCACGGACCAGATGGAAAAAGTTTTGCAAACCCTATCTGTAACAAAAAACAAACCACTGCCAGTAGTAAAAGACAACAATATCAATGACATATTACATCAAAATACTTATTCGATCGAAGAACTAGAAAAACAAGTACGAACCTACGAAACACACTTATCTGAACAAAGTAAACAAAAACATCTACCAATAGCGTCACTAATAGTAAGTACAATTGCAATGATTTCTATTTTGGGTTGGGTTTCAATTAAAGTAATTAACAAATTCAAAACAAAAAGCAAAATATCATCAACGAATCAAAATAATAGCACAAAAAACTCGGAAAATTCAGAACCTACATACAGTGAACCAAAAGTAAAATACCAATCTCAAACAAACTTAGCAACAAGTAATCCAACACCACAGATAAGAAACAAACAAACTGTCCCGTAAGCAGAAATACGAATAACCAGTAACCAACAAAATACAAAATCGGAAGAACACTAAAAAGAAAAAAAAAATAAGTATATATATCAAGGTTAATATAATATAGGTTACATCTTCCCATAGGCATTACCTACTTACAATAAAAAAGTGATCAATGTGACGTCACAAGTATCAAACAATTAACATAAAAACAAACAAAAATTTCTTTCATATATGGGAAGATGTAACCTATATATTATATTAACCTTGGATTACATCTTCCCATATATGAAAGAAATTTTTGTTTGTTTTTTATGTCAATTATTTGATACTTGTGACGTCACATTGATCACTTTTTTATTGTAAGTAGGTAATGCCTATGGGAAGATGTAACCTATATTATATTAACCTTGTATATATATGTACTTATATAAATACACATTCGTATTACATAATAGTATGTAAATTGTAAACAAATTAGAATTTTTATTCATTCATAAAGTAATTAAGGATATACTAAGAAGAAAAAAAAAAAAAAATAATAATAATAATATTTATATATATATATACATTTTGTTAATTAAGTATGTAGAAGCATCCATTAAAATCACTGTCACGAAAATTTCCAATAAATTGAAAATTTTCTTCTCTCAGGGGGAAGATATGTTACATGAATAAATATATAAATATATGCATATATGATAGATAAAACATATTTTAGAAGTAAAATAATATATTACAATAGAATCTTGCATAACAAATTCAATTCGATCTAATTAGATTAAGTTCACAATATTCTAAAAAGTGCATAGTTAAATATAAATAACCCAAATAAACATATTTTTAATTATAGTAGGTCAATAGAATAGGAAATAATAACGAATTATAAAATAAACATATTTGTAATTATAGTAGGTCAATAGAATAGGAAATAATAACGAATTATAAAATATAATTGTGTAAGCAAAAGTAGCTTGATCAACAAAATATTACTTAATGAAAAGAAAGTAGGGAAAAAATGATCGAAGCATATAAAAAGAATAGAATTGAATAACGAGCGAGAATTGTTGAATAGGCGAGAACTGAAGTGAGTAGAAAAAGATAACGGAAGTGGTGTCGTGACAGTAGAGAATAGATTTAAGTTAATATTAAGAAAGCAGAAGCAGTGCCGTGAAAGCTGTATTGTGAATTAGTAAATAAAAAGTTAAAAAGATATAAACGTCTTTTAAATTAACCCATAAAAGAGTGCAACCTTAGGCGCAAATTCGGTGAATACACAACAGATATTTGGTTCAAATGGTTACGTACATATTCCTAACATGAAAAGAAAAAAATTAGATAAAAAAGCAAAACTACTAACATTTGCAGGTTATGATGATCATTCAAAAGCTTATCGAATGTTGGATCAGTCAACTAATAAAATTACTATTAGTCGTGATATTCATTTTGTAAGGAATAATTTTAAAGAAGATGTGGAAGAAATTCAGACTGATTGTGAAATAAATAAAGATAAAACCATATTTAATTTTTTCTCTTACAAGTAGGTAATAACGCACAACATTTTCCACCTTTTTATTTAACTTTTTGACTATTGTGCACTTTAGAAATTATAACACTGTTAATTTATTATATTTTAAAACTTTTATAAACCATATTTTATTTAAAAAACCAAAAATATTCAGCTAAAACACTATTTCTTTACACTAATATTCCACCACTCTTATTAAGAAACCATAAGAAACTAAAATGTCAAAACAAAACATGGCACTTCTTACTAATACATACACAACACCAGTAGGAGGCTTATATTGTAGAGGGTTTTGGTTGGGAGTAAATGCGGTATTGATATGGGATGGTGATGCGAATGAGGAGGAGTAATAGTATTTACATTCGCATTCTACTACAATTATTATTATTATTCTATTACAATTAATTATATGTTTTCTATGACATTTAGGTATTAGCATCAGCATGTTCTGTTCAAAATGGAGTTCATATAAGAAAATAAAATTCAACAATTTTCACAGGTAAAGAATACATATATTGGATGATTGTTTTGAGTTTTCATGTTTAAAAATAAAACATATGGACTTTTATGTCATGTACAGTATATTTTCCCCTATGATATGTAAGTTTGGTATATACAACTATAGGGAATTTGTTGTTCCTCTTGCTCATTCAAGATTTATTATGTGGACTATTTTCAGCCCAACTGTGAGTGTATTTTACATATAGTGAAACCTGTTAGAGCCGCAACGTGTAGAGACTACGAAATTGTTCCGGCTTCGACAGTTTTCCGGGATAAGCAAGTGCCGGAAATTTTCGCCTTTAACAGTTTATAACGAAAGTGGGATAAACATATGTTTAAATTAGAATTTATCGAATATTAAATGTTTTAAAATAAAAATCTTTGAACAAAAATATTTTATTTCATCTCTTGTTGCGGAAGCTGACAGAAAGCGGAGCTGAGCTTAACTGAACTTATCAGCTTAGAATGAAACAAACAAATACGCAATGTAATAATATAATAATAATAATAATAATAAATAAATAAATAAATAAATGCTTTTACTGAAATGGGGGAGGAAAATACATACATTTTATATCCCCACTTGTCCACTTGAAAGCATCCATACGTCCATCTAAAACCAATTTTATCTTTTTATTTTACATCTAATTTAGATACTTATTACTTAAATTTTTATTTAAAAATAATAATTTATTCTCACTATTATTATTTTAGTTCATTATTTATATTATTATATTAATTACATTATTTATATTATTTACCCAAACAAAATTAGTTATTAATAGTCGTATATTTGACATTTCAACATCAACAAAAGTAAGGTTAATTCCATTTATTTCATCTTCATTCTCGGATGGAAAAGAATGCGTTTCAGATATTCGAAAAAAATTAAGAAATATAGAACGGAACATTCGGAACTCACATTGGCACCACTGCTCTGATTACTATTCCATCGCATTCGAGTCGTCGTCGTATGTTGACGACGCATTCATAAAACGAACCTGTCACCTGTGTCGTTATTCGTTAAGAAGAAGCAGAAAGAAAGGCCACTCGATTGGCGAGAAACAGAAAGTATCAAGTATAGAGAGATTTTTTCACGAGGAACGTCAAAATTCATAGTTTTTACATTTTTATAAAAATTTATCTGAGAAAGCTCAAAAACTGGTCTGAGAAAGCTCTGGTCTGAAGCTCTGTCGAATTGAATAGAATGAATGAGGATAGATGAATGTTTTTGTAAATTGCTTTATGATCAATATGAAAAATAACAAAAAACAAAACCATTGTAAAAATGAAACTATACATACATATTATATCTACATGTTATGCTTAGAACTATATATGTATATAGGATGAATGATTTTGGTTGTTGTTTTTTTCTTTTCTTTAGTTCTGTTTATTTTTTTTTTCAAGTAAAATAAATGATACTTGTTGTTGGTGTTTTTTGGTTTGATTTTTTCTTTGCTTTTATGTTTTTTATTTTTTCAAGCATTTTTTATTTTTGTTTGCTTATTTCGATCCTATTGTTGACCTACCTCTTCAAATCTGTTTTACATTGATATTTAATTTTATGGAATTATTAAATGAATTAATAATTATAATATTTTTCGTTGGTCAGTAAAATTTGATAATATAAAAAGATAATTTTGAAGGGGCATTTTTAAAATTATCCTTTACGCTTTTCTTGTATTTTTTGTTTGTTTTCAAAATAAATTTTAAAACAAAACAAGAAATATAAAAACATTTAAATTAACACTTTATTCTATTTTTGATCGTTTTCGTAAAAAAATCCGACTTGAAAGGTAAATATCTCGGGACCCTGTAAAGGCATTGACTTAAAATTGCTGCACAATATTCTGCTTTTTATTCTCTACAAACTACCCTTTAAGAAATATCCTGGTCAAATTTCAGCTTCCTAGTTCTCAGGGAAGATACTTCTCTAATGGCCAGTTCCACAGTCGACGTTTAAACGGAGTTTAAGTTAAACCTAAACCATGGTTTAAACTTCTCTTAAATTTTTTTTCGTTCCTCAGTCAACTTATATTTGTAGTTTAACTATCTTTAGTTAAACCTATCATTGTGAATGAATTTAGGTTGAAACCTGAGAAACTTGTAGATGTCATTGTATAGCCGCTAGATGGCAGTGGCAATTATTGTGACATTTTAAATTTTTTCATATAAATTTCAATTTATAATAATTTAGGGACAAAAAAGATAGATAGATGGCAGTTGTTTTTTATTTTATTTTTGACTTTTACTTAAACCTCAAATAGAGTTTAAACTCTCAATTCGTACGGATTAATTTAAACTCAGTTTAACACTTAAGCGTTCACTGTGAAACTGAAAAAAGTGCTTAAACTTAGTTTAAGAGTTAAACTCCGTTTAAACTTTGACTGTGGAACGGACCATAAGAAGTCATAAATATTACATTTTGTTTCTAAAAATTGATGAGAGGAAGTTCTATATTTGGCGCCGTATAACTTGCGCCCTGTTGCAGTGACCTTTTTGGTGTCATAGGGAGTTTTGTAGAGAATAAAAAGCAGAATATTGTGCAGAAATTTTAAGTCAATGCCTTTACAGGGTCCCGAAATTGTTCCGGCTTCGACAGTTTTCCGGGATAAGCAAGTGCCGGAAATTTTCGCCTTTAACAGTTTATAATGAAAGTGGGATAAACATATGTTTAAATTAGAATTTATCGAATATTAAATGTTTTAAAATAAAAATCTTTGAACAAAAATATTTTATTTCATCTCTTGTTGCGGAGGCTGACAGAAAGCGGAGCTGAGCTTAACTGAACTTATCAGCTTAGAATGAAACAAACAAATACGCAATGTATTATCTAATATAATAATAATAATAATAATAAATAAATAAATAAATAAATGCTTTTACTGAAATGGGGGAGGAAAATACATACATTTTATATCCCCACTTGTCCACTTGAAAGCATCCATACGTCCATCTAAAACCAATTTTATCTTTTTATTTTACATCTAATTTAGATACTTATTACTTAAATTTTTATTTAAAAATAATAATTTATTCTCACCATTATTATTTTAGTTCATTATTTATATTATTATATTAATTATATTATTTATATTATTTACATTATTTACCCAAACAAAATTAGTTATTTATAGTCGTATATTTGACATTTCAACATCAACAAAAGTAAGGTTAATTCCATTTATTTCATCTTCATTCTCGGATGGAAAAGAATGCGTTTCAGATATTCGGAAAAAATTAAGAAATATAGAACGGAGCATTCGGAATACTTTTAAAGAATAATGAAACGCATATGGAATATTCTAAACGTTTAGAATGAATAAAGAAAAACACCCTATATTATGATCATAATGTCAAACGTCAAAATTACATTATTCGTGTTGACGTTGTAAAAACCATTTATTAAATTAATGTTAAATGATTAAGCTCAATTTCTCTCCTAAACGCGACCAAATTAATTGAAAATTCGTAATTTTGTAAGTATAACCAAATTCCATACAAATTCCTTAAAAATTCAATTCCACACAAAATCCCTCACATACATTAAAATTCCACACATTTGAGGAATTCCACTCAAATTGGCACCACTGCTCTGATTACTATTCCATCGCATTCGAGTCGTCGTCGTATGTTGACGACGCATTCATAAAACGAACCCAAAAAGGATTGAAATATAATAGAGATCCGAAAAGGAAATGAAACAAAACCGTAAACAGGCCCTGTGCGGGCAGAGAAGGAGGTATCACATTTGTCTTTTTTATGAAAAAGAAAAAGCTTTCAATAGTTAATTTTGTGTTCTATACATATGAATTATACAAGCGAAAACATTATTTGTTTATTTTTATACTATATAATTAATATATACATATATATATAAATATTATATATACACAAAAAGTATTAAAATATTTCTTTCTTCTCCCTTTTCGAGATTTTTAATGTATATTGTATATACATCTATGTTGTTATACATATTATATGTATACATTATGCTTATATAGAACAAATGATTTTAGGTGTTGTGTTTTTTTTCTTTATAGTTCTGTGTAATTTTTTTTCAAGTAAAATAAATGATATTTGTTGTTGGTGTTTTTTGGTTTGATTTTTTCTTTGCTTTTATGTTTTTTATTTTTTCAAGCATTTTTTATTTTTGTTTGCTTATTTCGATCCTATTCTTGACCTACCTCTTCAAATCTGTTTTACATTGATATTTAATTTTATGGAATTATTAAATGAATTTATAATCATAATATTTTTCGTTGGTCAGTAAAATTTGATAATATAAAAAGATAATTTTGAAGGGGCATTTTTAAAATTATCCTTTACGCTTTTCTTGTATTTTTTGTTTGTTTTCAAAATAAATGGATCTGAGAAAAAAAATACGAGCTACATACTAAGACGCAAAGAGAACCTTACAAAATTGTGGAAAAAATTTGAGGAAAACCTCGAAAAAATAAAAACAACGAATGCAGACCACAGCTACATGAAACAAGATTACCGTGGGCAGGTAAAAACATTAGTTGAAAAGGGGATAAAACATTTAGAGGAATGTGAAGAAATTTTAGAAAAATATGAAGCTGCAAAAGGTAGCACAAGTGATGACGAACAATTTATTACAGAAAGAAATGAAAGTGATTACGTGGGAGAGGGACAAGCATTGGCCACACTACGCAAAAGGAGGCTAATGCTACGAATTAAAGCATTAGAAAAGCAATTATATAACGTAGATTTTAATGAAAAACGGTCGCCTGTATATTACGAATTAAAATTTAAAGAATTAAATGAGTTATGGAGCAAAATTGAAATATTACAGGAAGAAATAGAGTGTACAAATACACTAGATGAGCATGATGGAGAAAGATTTCAAGAATTAGAGGAGCGTTACAAGGAAGTGTTAATCCGCCTCTGGGAAAAACGAGAAGAGAAGAAAGAAAATGGGCACCATGGGGTAAGACTACCGAAAATCAGTATACCTGCATTCGAGGGTAATTACAAAGAATGGATTGCGTTTTACAACATTTATGAGAAGGTCATACATACAAACCGTCAACTAAGTAATGCAGAAAAAATGCATTATCTTAAAACAACAGTTAAAGGGGAGGCAGCGAAACTAATACAACATTTATCGAGTTCAGAGGTGAACTATGAGGCAGCATGGGAGTTATTGAAAGCGCGATATAACAATAAGAGAATTTTATTTGCGACGCAAGTAGATATTATGATGAATCAGCCAGTACTAACGTTTGAATCCAGCAGCGGAATAAAACAGCTTCATGACACTACTAAGGAATGTATTCATGCCATAAAAAATTTAAATATGACAGTTGACATATGTAGATCAGTGGGATCCTTTGATAGCACACATCATTATTAAAAAATTGGATAAGGACACACACAAATTATATGAACAATTTACGAAAGAACCAAGAGAAGTACAAAAATTACAAGAAGTACTCAATTTCCTAGAAACAAGATTTCAAGCTCTGGAGGCAATTGGTGAAATAAATAAAAAAAACGAAGGTCACTATAATCACAACGGAAAAAATAATTTTGTAATGAAGAAAAAATGGCCAATAAGGAACTATATGACGAGAACGTCAGAATGTCAGTATTGTGATGAGCAACATATGATATATGGATGCCAAAAATTCCAAAATATTAAAACATCAGATAGAATTCAGTTCATAAAACAAAAGGAATTATGCTTGAACTGTTTAAATCACAAAAACAAAGAAAAATGTCATAGTTTAAAAAGATGCGCTGTATGTAACTTACAGCACCATTCATTATTGCATTTATACAACAGCAATAAGAATGAAATAAAAACAAAACAAGACAAGATACATACTGCAAGGCAAATATCAACACATGTTGTAGAAACAGCAAGCAGTGTGCTGTTAGCAACAGCATTAATCAAGGCAAAAACTATACAAGGAAATTACGAGTATTTAAGGGCGTTAATCGATTCTGGATCACAAGCCACATTAATCACAGAAAATGCAGCCCAAAGTTTAGGATTACCAAAAATGAGAACATACACAGAAATAACTGGAATGGGGGAGAGTGACGCAGGTATATCTCGCAGTAAGGTGTTATTAGAGATAATACCAAGATTTCCAGCAAAATATAAACTTCATTGTGAAGCTCTAGTATTATCTGAGCTTACAAGAAATCAGCCAGACGCCAGAATTTCGAGAGAAGAGACACATAATTGGAAAAATCTTTTGCTCGCCGACCCAACATATGACCGCCCTGGTCCAATCGACATAATAATTGGTGCAGATATAATGGGAGATATTTTACTCAACGGGGTACAAAAAGCAGGAAAGTTATTAGCACAACATACAGAATTTGGGTGGATTTTATCAGGAAAATCCACATTTAAAAAACCAATATGCAGAAAAATAACAAGTATGATTTCAAGAGTAGATATTGACGAAAAATTAAGAAAATTTTGGGAACTAGAGGAAGCATCTTCGGAAGCAACAAAGATGAAAGACGAACATATAATGTGTGAAGAGCATTATGATAAAACGTATAAACGGAACGAGGATAGAACGTATATAGTAAAAATACCTTTTAATGAGTATAAACAAGAATTAGGAGAATCAAAAAAACGAGCATACGCCAGGTTAATGCAATTAGAAAAACGTTTTGTAAAAAATGAACAACTTCGAGAAAAATATAACGACTTTATGAAGGAGTACCTTGAATTAGGACATATGGAGCAAGCAGAATATAACACAAGCGAAGAGGGGGTATATTATTTACCACATCAGGCAGTAATAAAAGAAGATAGTACAACAACAAAACTACGGGTTGTATTCGACGCATCTATGAAAACAAGCACAGGAAAAAGTCTAAATGACTGTATGCGAAACGGACCAAAACTACAACAAGATTTACGGGATATTCTTCTTAGATGGCGTAAGCATCGGATCTTTACAGCAGATGTGGAGAAAATGTATAGGCAGATAAGAATAGCTCCAGAAGACCAAGATTATCAACGAATATTATGGCGATGGTCGAACAAAGAAGAAATTCAAGAATATAAATTAACAACAGTGACGTATGGCACAACTTCAGCTCCATACTTAGCTATAAGAACATTACAGCAGCTAGCAAGGGACGAGTCAAAACAATATCCAGAAGCAACAGAAATTATGCTGAAGGATTTCTTTGTAGATGATCTGATGACAGGAACATACTCATTACAAAAAGCAAAAAATATCCAAAAAGAATTGAGAATTGTTTTAAAAAAGGGAGGATTTAACCTAAGAAAATGGAAAAGTAACAACATGGCATTTTTAAATACCATTCCAGAACACTTAAGAGATGAAAGCGTAGTTGAGATCAAAGACGGAGAAGCAGTAAAAACGCTTGGAGTTAATTGGGCACCTACAACAGACACCTTTCACTTCAAGGTAAAAATAGACGTTAATCAGAAAATGCCAACAAAACGAACAATTTTGTCAGATGTGGCGAGTATTTTTAATCCACTAGGGTGGATATCCCCAGTCATAATAATGGCCAAAATTCTACTTCAAGAATTATGGAAACAAAATTATACATGGGACCAACAACTGGAGCCTGGGCTAAGAGAAAAGTGGGAAAAATTCAAAAATGAATTCCAAGCAGTAGAAGATATTTCTATTCCAAGATGGATACATTTTGTACCAACGATACGACAATATGAATTACACGGATTTTGCGACGCCTCTGAAAGAGCATATGGAGCAGTTATATACTATAAAAGTACGGCTGACAATGGAAAGGTAAACATTACTATGCTTACATCGAAAACCAGAGTAGCACCTATAAAACATACGTCACTACCACGACTAGAATTATGTAGTGCAGTATTACTAGCAAAACTAATGGCGCAAGTAAAAAGGGCATTAGAACATGAAAATGCAATTACATACGCTTGGACTGATTCCATGATAGCATTATCATGGATAAAAGGAAACACGGATCGATGGGATAGCTTCGTAGCAAGAAGAGTAAAAGAAATAAAGGGTGCGATACCGCCATCAAGATGGAATCATGTAAGGTCAGAAGACAACCCTGCCGATTTAGCTTCAAGAGGAACAGAACCGAAAAAACTTAAAGAAAATCGATTATGGTGGACAGGTCCAGAATGGTTAAAGTTAGCAGAGCAAAGTTGGCCAAAACCAAAAAACATAGAAAAAACATCATTAGAAGTGGAAAATAAGCAAATATTGGTGACAACTTTAAAAACAGAACGTAACAATGAAGAAATAATATCTCGTTTCTCTTCATTAATAAAGCTAGTAAGGGTATTAGCATACTGTAGCAGGTTCACATATAATAGCCAACGGAAAAATGCAGACCAAAGAAATTACGGACATCCTTTCTCTTAATCCATTTTTAGACGAAAATGGAATTTTAAGAGTTGGTGGCCGATTACAAAATTCAACAATGTCATACAACGAAAGGCATCCAATAATTTTACCACATAAAAATCACTTGACAACACTAGTGATACGTCAAGCACATCAAACAACATTACATGGAGGCAATGAAGCAACATTAGCATTTATAAGGAGAAAATACTGGATTATAGGAGCAAAAAGCACAGTACGTGCACATATAAATAAATGTGTAAAATGTTGCCGCTTGAAGGCACAAACAATGAATCAAATTATGGGAAACTTACCAGAAAGCAGAGTAGTACCATCACGAGCATTCACACATACAGGAATAGACTACGCAGGACCTATACTAATACGAACATCTAAGGGCAGAGGTCAAAGAGCACATAAAGGCTACATATCAATTTTTATCTGTCTTACAACTAGGGCAATACATATTGAAGCGGTTACCGACTTAACAACTGAAGCATTTATAGCTGCATTTAGACGGTTTACATCAAGACAAGGACTTTCTTCACATGTATATAGCGATAATGGCACGACATTTGTAGGAGCACAGAAGATTTTGGACAAAACATTAAAAACAGTAATATCCGAAATGAATACAAAAATAGAATCAAAGATGACGTTCGATAACATCCAGTGGCATTTTATTCCCCCGGGAGCTCCTCACTTCGGAGGAATATGGGAGGCTGGTGTTAAATCCATTAAATATCACCTAAAAAGAGTGGTTGGCGAAACCACGTTAACGTTTGAAGAGATGTCCACGTTATTATATCAAATTGAAGCATGCCTAAATTCACGACCGTTGTATCCACTTCCATGCGAACCATCGAACACAAGTATTTTAACACCAGGACACTTTCTAATTGGTACAGCTATAAATGCACCTCCAGAAGAGAATATGTTGGAAATGAATGACCATATTTTGACACGTTGGAAATTAGTTCAGAAAATGAAGCAAGATTTCTGGAAAAGTTGGCAAAGCGAATACTTATCACGATTACAACAGCGATCAAAATGGAAAGTAAAAAATGAGAATATAAAGGAAGGGCAAATCGTGTTAATAAAAGATGAGAATTGTCCTCCAACGAGATGGCCATTGGCAAGAGTAGTAGAAACACATCCTGGAAAAGATGGGCATATAAGAGTAGTAACAATGACATATAAAGGTAATACGACTATAAAAAGACCAATAACAAAAATTTGCCGTCTGCCTATAGACGATTCGAAAGAAAATTCAGTAAATATGGAAACACCAATAACATCAAACGTAACCAGAATTTCAGATATATATGCAACAAAAAAGAAAAAGGTGAAAATATATCCAATCAATGCTAACTGGACCACAAACACAGACAGAAAACGAAAAATTAATAGCGTTGATGACAACCACGTGTCATCAAATTCAAAATTAGCTAAATTAACTTTGGCAATACTAGGACTGTTTTATGTCAGCAACGGTCAATTTACAATAAAAAATCCAAAACCAGGCTTATATATTGAACAAATTGGAAAGGCAAAACAAAAACGAGGAACTTTACGAGTAGAAATTGAAATGCCACTAAACATTACAAAGGATTATGAAAAAATTAACGACATTATGACGCAAATGGAAAAAATATGTAAGATACCACGAGCAAAGCAGCTAGACAGTCACTGTGATGTATTATTAGAACATTTACAAGAAAAGAAACAGTCCATAATACAAGAAATGGATATCATAAAAACTGATCATATAACACGGACAAAAAGAGGATTATTAGGAAATATTTTGGAATCTATATTTGGAGTAAATGATGAAATATATACCAACATAAATGAGTTAAGACAAGATCAGTTGAATATCAAGCAAACAGCACATCATCAGTCTAACATAATGGTATCAATTTTAACTCAACTCAATGAAACAGAGGTGAGAACAACAACAAAAATTAATCGGATTATAACTAAGTTGAATCAAGCTCTATCAGAAATTACAAAAATAGAAGGGTGGTACGAAAAAATCGATGACAACAAGGTAAGAATTGATATTTTAACAGCATACCAGCTCAGCATAGATCTATTCGACGAAATAGAAAATCACTACCTAAAGGTATTGGAAGCCAGAATGGGACAAGGCAGTATCTTAACATTTTTATCACCAAGAAAATTTAATGAAATAATACAACATGCAACTAGCATTGAAGTAACAACTGAACTAGCGGAGACAGTAAGAGTTATTACAACTGAAACAAATATAATAATCTATGGAGTTTTATATATCACTGAACATGACACGTACGATATGATAAAAGTCACGCCAATACCACAGACAGTAGGAAATCATACATATCGCGCACTAGAGATCTCAACTTCATTTCTCGCCACTAACTATGACACACAAACTTATTTTGAAATCACAGAAGAAGAATTTCGATTTTGTAAAAAACTGGAAAAACAGACATTACTATGCAACCCAACAGTAATAAATAGTATTGAAAACAACCCAAATTGTGTAATAGATGAGATATATCACAGGCTATACAAAACTGAGTGCAGCATCAAAGAATTCTCAGCACCAAAACTTATTTGGAAACATTTATATATGGCCAATACATGGTTATTCATTGCAGACAAACCAACAACTGCAGCAATAAAATGTAAAGGAGTAAGGCTGCCGTACAAAGGACAATCGCGTCAATTACATTTTCACTCATTTTGAGTTAAATATATTTATGATATAATATATAGTTATATATATGAACTGAAGGAAAAATTCTCTATTAAAAAATATGTCTATATATTATATATTATATATATAATTTAATTTTTCCACTAGTTCATATGTATAACTATATATTATATCATAAATATATCTAAGTCAAAATGAGTGAAAATGTAATTGACGCGATTGTCCTTTGTACGGCAGAAGGGAAGACGTCACTCTAAATGGCATAGGCATATTACTCATCAACCAAAATTGCATAGTACAAACAAAAAGAAACACCCTTATGGCAAGCATTGAAGGTAAAACCACAATCCAAGGCACGTTTACTAAGCCGATGAGTTTTAGTATAAACCACGCTGAGGCCATCTCCCCTCAACACAATAATATGGATTTTAAACCAGTATTAAAATCATCGGACAGCTTCTTCAACATTATAAAAAACGAACAAAAAAGCATATCAAACCAGTCAATGACATGGCCTGCTATAAAACATCACTCAATTACAATATCTAGTTCAGTGGGTGCTACAATATTGATCATCATTTTATTTTACATGATAAAACACAGTACTAGTTCAAAGAAGTCTTTTCAACTTGTGCCATTCAATAATAACAGAAAAACAGCTACACGCGACACAGAAGACCCAGAATTTGTAATACAACCCATTCGTGAAACAATAGAAAAACAAACACAACAATCAACAACCAAACTTGGCGGGCAGAATGTTCAAAGTACTGAACACAATTATGCTGAAGTAACAATTTGCAATTCATCAAAAAAGTAAATTCATAATGTTAACAATTTGTGTTAAATAATTATAACAAAAAAAAATAATAATAAAAAATGCATACACCACATTTTTACATATGTATATGGGTCATTAACACATTATAGTTACCAGTATAAATTACGTCAAATGCAAACACAGCGGATTACAAATATAGGTCATTTAATTCTAGATTTAATATAGAAATAATATTAAGTAACCAGAAATGAAAACAAAATATATTACTTAATAATATGATTATGATATTAATTTATAGGAAGTTAATTAAGACAAATTTTGTATATAAGAACAGAAAAATAAATGAATAAATCAGTATCAACAGAATACTCTAATACCCAATTATTTTAAACCTATCAAAACTGCTACGAAATTGTGAGGTTGTGCAGTCCTCACTTTCCTAACAAATTCCTTATACCGAAATTTAATTACAGCTTCCATACAACTTAATTCAAGTGTCTTAAATTAGACAGCCCCTTTAAGGAATATCCTGGTCAAACTTCAGCTTCCTAGTCTCAAGGGAACATACTTCTCTAAGGAGTCAAAAATATTACATTTTGATTCTAAAAATTGATGAGAGGAAGTTTTATATTTGGCGCCGTATAACTTGCGCCCTGTTGTAGTGATCTTTTTGGTGTCATAGGGAGTTTTGTAGAGAATGAAAAGCAGAATATTTTGCAAAAATTTTAAGTCAATGCCTTTACAGGGTCCCGAGATATTTACCTTTCAAGTCGGATAAAAATCCGTAAAAAATTACGAAAACGATCAAAAATAGAATGAAGTGTTAATTTAAATGTTTTTATATTTCTTGTCTTGTTTTAAAATTTATTTTGAAAACAAACAAAAAATACAAGAAAAGCGTAAAGGATAATTTTAAAAATGCCCCTTCAAAATTATCTTTTTATATTATCAAATTTTACTGACCAACGAAAAATATTATGATTATAAATTCAATTAATAATTCCATATAATTAAATATCAATGTAAAACAGATTTGTAGAGGTAGGTCAAGAATAGGATCGAAATAAGCAAACAAAAATAAAAAATGCTTGAAAAAAGAAAAAACATAAAAGCAAAGAAAAAATCAAGCCAAAAAATACCAACAACAAATATCATTTTTTTCAGCTGCAAAAAAAATGACACAGAACTATAAAGAAAAAAAACACAACACCTAAAATCATTTGTTTTAAGCATAATGTATACATATAATATGTATAACAACATATATGTGTAGTTTCATTTACAATGATTTTGTTTTTTCTTATTTTTTCATAATGATCATAAAGCAATATACATTCAAAATCTCTAAAAGGGAGAAGATATATACATAATATATTTTAATGCTTTTTGTGTACATAGAATAGAAATACACAAATAATGTAAAACAGCTGTTTTCGCTTGCGTGTGTGCATTTAATCTTCAGAACATAACGTAAAACAAAATTAACTATTGAAAGCTTTTTCTTTTTCATAAAAAAGACAAATGTGATACCTCCTTCTCTGCCCGCACAGGGCCTGTTTACGGTTTTGTTTCATTTCCTTTTCGCATCTCTTTTATATATATACTTTTTGGCGAGAAAGCTATGGCATAGCACATGGTAAATAGACCATGGGCATAGCATATGGAATGTTCTATATTCTACGGCTATGGTACATATAAGAAGATTGTACGAGTTTATGCCTGATTCGCTTTTAATACGGATTTTGGTTTACTCCCAATTTTATCTGCTATAAACTCGCTAATTCGGATTTTGGCTTAAGACCAAATTATTTGGGTGTAATCTCAATTTTTTTATATTTATGTGTGAGGTAAAATGCAATACGGCGGATTCTAATTTTTATGGCGAAAGTGAAGCTGTCATGTTCTTCTTCTTTTTTTTACGTGAAAAAAGAAGAATATGTATGCTATAAGCAAAAACTATAAAGATATAACAGAGATGCGAAAAGGAAATGAAACAAAACCGTAAACAGGCCCTGTGCGGGCAGAGAAGGAGGTATCAAATTTGTCTTTTTTATGAAAAAGAAAAAGCTTTCAATAGTTAATTTTGTTTTACGTTATGTTCTGAAGATTAAATGCACACACGCAAGCGAAAACAGCTGTTTTACATTATTTGTGTATTTCTATCTATATACAAAAAAAGCTTTAAAATATATTATATATCTTCTCCCTTTTCGAGATTTTTAATGTATATTGCTTTATGATCATTATGAAAAAATAACAAAAAACAAAACCATTGTAAAAGTGGGGATATAAAATGTATGTATTTTCCTCCCCCATTTCAGTAAAAGCATTTATTTATTTATTTATTTATTATTATTATTATTATTATTATATTAGATAATATATTGCGTATTTGTTTGTTTCATTCTAAGCTGATAAGTTCAGTTAAGCTCAGCTCCGCTTTCTGTCAGCTTCCACAACAAGAGATGAAATAAAATATTTTTGTTCAAAGATTTTTATTTTAAAACATTTAATATTCGATAAATTCTAATTTAAACATATGTTTATCCCACTTTCGTTATAAACTGTTAAAGGCGAAAATTTCCGGCACTTGCTTATCCCGGAAAACTGTCGAAGCCGGAACAATTTCGGGACCCTGTAAAGGCATTGACTTAAAATTTCTGCACAATATTCTGCTTTTTATTCTCTACAAAACTCCCTATGACACCAAAAAGATCACTGCAACAGGGCGCAAGTTATACGGCGCCAAATATAGAACTTCCTCTCATCAATTTTTAGAAACAAAATGTAATATTTATGACTTCTTATGGCCAGTTCCACAGTCAAAGTTTAAACGGAGTTTAACTCTTAAACTAAGTTTAAGCACTTTTTTCAGTTTCACAGTGAACGCTTAAGTGTTAAACTGAGTTTAAATTAATCCGTACGAATTGAGAGTTTAAACTCTATTTGAGGTTTAAGTAAAAGTCAAAAATAAAATAAAAAACAACTTTTTTGTCCCTAAATTATTATAAATTGAAATTTATATGAAAAAATTTAAAATGTCACAATAATTGCCACTGCCATCTAGCGGCTATACAATGACATCTACAAGTTTCTCAGGTTTCAACCTAAATTCATTCACAATGATAGGTTTAACTAAAGATAGTTAAACTACAAATATAAGTTGACTGAGGAACGAAAAAAAATTTAAGAGAAGTTTAAACCATGGTTTAGGTTTAACTTAAACTCCGTTTAAACGTCGACTGTGGAACTGGCCATTAGAGAAGTATGTTCCCTGAGAACTAGGAAGCTGAAATTTGACCAGGATATTTCTTAAAGGGTAGTTTGTAGAGAATAAAAAGCAGAATATTGTGCAGCAATTTTAAGTCAATGCCTTTACAGGGTCCCGAGATATTTACCTTTCAAGTCGGATTTTTTTACGAAAACGATCAAAAATAGAATAAAGTGTTAATTTAAATGTTTTTATATTTCTTGTCTTGTTTTAAAATTGCCCCTTCAAAATTATCTTTTAATATTATCAAATTTTACTGATCAACGAAAAATATTATAATTATAAATTCATTTAAAAATTCCATAAAATTAAATATCAATGTAAAACAGATTTGTAGAGGTAGGTCAAGAATAGGTTCGAAATAAGCAAACAAAAATAAAAAATGCTTGAAAAAAGAAAAATAACATAAAAGTAAAATCGAGCAAAAAAAATACCAACAACAAATATCATTTATTTTACTTGAAAAAAAATTACACAGAACTATAAAGAAAAAAAACACAACACCTAAAATCATTTGTTCTATATAAGCATAATGTATACATATAATATGTATAACAACATAGATGTATATACAATATACATTAAAAATCTCGAAAAGGGAGAAGAAAGAAATATTTTAATACTTTTTGTGTATATATAATATATAGATATATATGTATATATTAATTATATAGTATAAAAATAAACAAATAATGTTTTCGCTTGTATGTGTGCATTTAATCTTTAGCATTATGTAAAATAAAATTTAAGTCATATGTATAGAACACAAAATTAACTATTGAAAGCTTTTTCTTTTTCATAAAAAAGACAAATGTGATACCTCCTTCTCTGCCCGCACAGAGCCTGTTTACGGTTTTGTTTCATTTCCTTTTCGGATCTCTATTATATTTCAATCCTTTTTGAGTGTGTGTGGAATCGAGTAAATTTTTACTACAGTAGTAAATTTTGACATTCAACTTTCAAAATTTAAACTAGATCCAGAGCTAGTGTAAATTTTGACAGTTAAATTCATCACGTTTTATGTCAAAATTTACTATTGTAGTAAAAATTTACTCGATTCCATATACACTCTAAATGCATAAAAGTATCAACGTTTACATGCATTTTTTTATTCCCAATTTACCGTTTCCACGTTACTCCCAATTTAATCCAAAAACGGATTATTTTTTGCCGTATAAACTCTTTAATTGATATTACCATTGGGGTAATTAATACGATACAGCAATTGCAGGACGAGTTGTTTTACTTTGAACTTGCTGCGTGAATGATTATTCTTTAAAATTTTCATCCATTTTCTTTTGTTCGAGTACTTTTCATCATTAATCAAGTATTCTTTTTCTACTATTTTATAAATATTATAAATACTTAACAACTTTTTATTCACTTTAGTTAAAATAAATGTTTATTAATTTGGAAAAACGCACATTAAAAATGTTTTTTATTTTATTTTATATATGAAAAATAATTAAAAAATTTACTCACCGTTTTTTTAATACTTTCGAAAAATAAAAATTGTTTTCACTTTTTGAATCTACTTTTTCTCTTTATAAAATAACGATTTTTAATACTGCTTTCACAAGGTCGAAAAAGAAATAAAGCAGAGTTGAAACAATTACGAAAAAGGAATAGAGGAAATGTCAAATTGCTCGATGAAATTTTTGTTACACAAGTACTGTGCTACCCCTCAATTTGCCTCACCGCGATCGCTAAGGAATCGTTGCTTGATGGTTGAATGATAGAGCAATTGACGTATCGTGTAAATTGCGTGATTGCAATGGTATCAGTCAAATGACGTACGTCCTTTTGATGTTTCGCTTTGAATTTGCTTTGTGACTGACTCGTAGTATTTACACAGTCAGTCAAATGATGTATCCATCAAAATGACTGTTGTTATACATTTTTTTTATTCTTCATTCATTATTATTGGACATTTTTGCAGAAAAAACCATTTTTAAATTGTAAATAAGCTGCTTTTAAAACCTTGAAGTCTAGCTGTTTTAATTCATTTATAATTTCAAAAAACGCATCATTCCTTTTAATTTTGTTTGAGTAATCTGAATGACGTCTGTTATACAATAACTCATATTTTTGATAAATCGTTTTGATTAATAACTCCGTCATCGGCATTTCCATTATAAATATTTCTGTATTTAAATATGTTTAAAATTAGCTTTTCTTCCCTTCGAGCACGGACAAATGTAAATGAAAGAGAAGTGAAAAAATTACGAAAAAGTAAAAGAGAAAATGTCAAAATGACTGCTGAAATTGCTCGGTACATCGCTGACGTGCTATCTCTTAATTCGCCTTACCTATCTTATAGCTGTATGACACTGTATTAATTTAATGATTAATTTCGTTATTAAAAAGAAATAACAAATATGCTTTACGGAAAAAGCAACTAGAAAGAAAGAGAGATATGACTAACACTTATTTCAGTATTAATAATGAAAATGTCAAAAAATAACTCTCCAATTCTCCATTCCAATATCTTTCCATTAATCATGAAATTGGAACATTAATATTATTTTTGTGTTGCCATCGTGTTTAGACATTTTTCATAGTTTAATATTATATTTGAACGTGTGTGACGTGTCTAATTATTTATTTCTAATTTTTTTCAGTGAGTGCAAACAAAATGAATAGAAAAGAAATAATAATCACGAATATTCATTTACTATATTATATCATTGTCATTTACTTTGAACAGAGATACCGGCAACACAACTTTAAGAAAATGTCAGCTGATTTTGATAGTGTGTCTCTGTTTCTCAAATCTGTTGTCTCTTATTTTAAGTACTTAAAATTTCCAATAGTATTAAAGCTGTTATGATACGGTATTAATACTATTGAAAATTTTAAGTACTTAAAGAAAGAGACAACAGATTTGAGAAACAGAGATACACTATCAAAATCAGCTGACATTTTCTTAAAGTTGTGTTGCCGGTATCTCTGTTTAAGGTAAATGGCAATTAAATAATTTAGTAAATGAATTATCTGGATTATTATTTCTTTTTTATTCATTCTGTTTGTATTCACTGAAAAAAATTAGAAATAAATAATTATATACATCACACTCGTTCAAACATAATATCAAACTGACAAAAATGTCTAAACACGATGGCAACACAAAAATAATATTAATGTTCAAATTTCATGATTAATTTCATGATTAATGGAACGATATTGGAATTTGGAGAATTGGGAGAGTTATTTTTTGACATTTTCAGTATTAATACTGAAATAAGTGTTAGTCATATCTCTCTTCCTTTCTAGTTTCTTTTTCCGTAAGGCATACTTGTTATCTCTTTTTAATAACGAAATTAATCATGAAATTAATACCGTATCATACAGCTTCAACAGTCAGTTATAACATAAAAGCTTTACCCATATATTCATAACCTTCAGTGACGTATACATAATTTGACTGATATTGTAAATCACCAACAACATACCAAGTAGCATTGCCACCATCGCAAACTGGTTTGTAACCGGTTTTTACAACTGCTCAAAAAACACCTCATGGTGGCACGACCAAGTTGTAATGAGTCTGAGCCAGAATACATTGGTTGAAACGCGTATACATAATTTGACTTTAACAGTTTATAAGGTGAAAAAATAATCCGAATTTTGGATTAAATTGGGAGTAGCGTAGAAACGGTAAAATTGCGATTAAAAAAGTACATGCAAACGTTGATATTTTTATACACTTATAGTATACATATTATTCTTCTTCCACATAAAAAATAGAAGAAGAACGTGACAGCTTCACTTTCACCATAAAAATTAGAATCCGCCAGATTGCATTTTACCTCACACATACATATAAAAAAATTGGGATTAAACCCAAATAAATTGGGCTTAAGACGAAATCCGAATTATCGAGTTTATACGACAAAAAATTGGGAGTAAACCAATATCCGTATTAAAAGCTAAGCAGGCATAAACTCGTACACTGATATTTAGGGTATTCACTTCAAATTGCGTAAGTCTCGTATTTCGCGTAAGTCGCGTATTCTGCGTATTTCTCATACGAATTCTCGTAAAAATACGAAGAATACGCGACTTACGCGAAATACGAGACTTACGCAATTTGAAGTGAATACCCTAATTGTAAATCACCAACAACATACCAAGTAGCATTGGTGGGATTTACATTATCAGTCAAATGACTTACGTCCTTTTGACGTTTTGCTTTGAATTTGCTTTCTGACTGACTCTCGTATTTACACAGTCAGTCAAATGATGTATACATCAAATTGACTGTTATTATACATTTTCTTTTATACCTCATTCGTTATTATTCCATCGCACGTTTATTGGACATTTTTACAGAAAAAAACATTTTTAAATTGTAAATAAGCTTTAATTCATTTATAATTTAATAAAACTCATCATTCCATTTAATTTTGTTTGAGTAATCTGGATGACGTCTGTTATACAATAAATCATATTTTTGATAAATCGTTATTATCATTTCATTTCCGTTTCTGTATTTAAATATGTTTTAAATTAGCTATTCTTGATAAAAATCTGAGTATTTTTTACTTAATTTAATTGAATTAATTAATTTTACTTACTTTAAATTCAAAGCTTTAACAGACTTTTCAAATTCAGTTTTTTAAATTTAAAAAAAAAAACTCTCTTAACCATTTTCCTGAAGCACGTTCGAATGTAAATGAAAGAGAAATGAAAAAAATACGAAAAGGAATAGAGAAAATGTCATATTTTAACAGTTTATACGATGAAAAAATAATACGGATTTTGGATTAAATTGGGAGTAGCGTAGAAACGGTAAAATTGGGATTAAAAAAGTACATGCAAACGTTGATATTTTTATACACTTATAGTATACATATTATTCTTCTTCCACATAAAAAAAAGAAGAAGAACGTGACAGCTTCACTTTCACCATAAAAATTAGAATCCGCCATATTGCATTTTACCTCACACACACATATAAAAAAATTGGGATTAAACCCAAATAATTTGGGCTTAAGCCAAAATCCGAATTATCGAGTTTATACGACAAAAAATTGGGAGTAAACCAAAATCCGTATTAAATTCGGAGCAGGCATAAACACGTATGTAGATTGACTGATGAAATTTCTCGGTACATCGCTGATGTGCTACCTCTCAATTCGCCTCACCGCTCTTGCCAAATATTCATGACCTTGAATGATGTATACATCATTTGACTGATAGTGTAAATCACACCATTGCCACCATCGCAAACTGGTTTAAAACCGGTTTTTACAACTGCTCAAAACACACCTTATGCTGGTACGAACACGAAAAGTATAAAGATGTAACAGAGATGCGAAAAGGAAATGAAACAAACCCTTAAACAGGCCCTGTGCGGGCAGAGAAGGAGGTATCAAATTTGTCTTTTTTATGAAAAAGAAAAAGCTTTCAATAGTTAATTTTGTTTTACGTTATGTTCTGAAGATTGAATGCACACACGCAAGCGAAAACAGCTGTTTTACATTATTTGTGTATTTCTATTCTATATACAAAAAAAGCTTTAAAATATATTATATATCTTCTCCCTTTTCGTGATTTTTAATGTATATTGGTTTATGACAAAACCCTCTATATCACAAGCCGAGTTGGGGCTTTCTGCACTTACACAATCAAACACAATAAAAGTGTTGAAACGTCAAAACATTCAATGCTGGTAGTACAAATAATAATGTAAAGAAAATGTGTTTTAGTTAAATATTTTTGGCTTTTTAAATAAAATATGGTTTATAAAAGTTTTGAAATATAATAAATTAACAGTGTTATAATTTCTAAAGTGCACAATAGTCAAAAAGTTAAATAAAAAGGTGAAAAATATTGTGCCTTCTTACCTACTTTTAAGAGAAAAAATTAAAGTATGGTGAGGTTATATGTATTATTATATGTATTTATATGTAATAAAGTGAATAAATTGATTTGATTTAATAAAATTTAATTTTTAATAATTCTGATACATATATGTATTTATATGAATAATTAAAGTTTAAAGAATAATAAATAATATAAGCTTTTTTCTTCTATACCTATATATTGACATGTGACTAATGACTACATTACCTATGGTGAGGTTATATTATAAAAGTGAATAAATTGAAATGAAATGTAAACACAAATATATGAAAAAAATAAATAAAGTGAACGAAATACAGAACAAATTCATTTAATTTAATAAAATTTTATTTATAAGTTTGTATTAATTGTTAAATTATTGAATCAAATCAATTTCTCACATCATAACATAATCACAAAAATTTATATAAAAAAAAGTCTATGAAAAAGTAAATAATTTGGTACATAATCTTTATTGTGTAATGAAGGCAAATAGACACTTAATTTGTGATAACTAATAAATTAAATTCTATTAAATCAAATCAATTTATTCACTTTATTACATATAAATAATATAACCTCACCATAGATAGGTATGTACTATGTAGTCATACTTTAATTTTTTCTCTTACAAGTAGGTAAGAACGCACAACATTTTCCACCTTTTTATTTAATTTTTTTGACTATTGTGCACTTTAAAAATTATAACACTGTTAATTTATTATATTTTAAAACTTTTATAAACAATATTTTATTTAAAAAACCAAAAATATTCTGCTAAAACACTATTTCTTTACACTAATATTCCACCACTCTTATTAAGAAACCATAAGAAACTAAAATGTCAAAACAAAACATGGCACTTCTTACTAATAAATACACAACACCAGTAGGAGGCTTTTATTGTACAGGGTTTTGGTTTAGATCATTATGAAAAAATAAGAAAAAAACAAAACCTTTCTAAATGAAACTATATACATATTTATATGTTGTTATACATATTTTATGTAATATGTATACATTATGCTTAAAAGAAATGATCACAATCAAACACGATAAAAGTGTTGACACGTCAAAACATTCAGTACTGGTAGTACAAATAGTGATGTAAAAAAATGTGTTTTAGTTAAATATTTTTGGTTTTTTTATTAAAATATGGTTAATAAAAGTTTTAAAATATAATAAATTAACAGTGTTATAATTTTTAAAGTCCAAAATAGTCAAAAAATTAAATAAAAAGGTGGAAAATATTGTGCCTTCTTACCTACTTGTAAGAGAAAAAATTGAAGTATGACTACATGTACATACCTATGGTGAGGTTATATTATGTATAATAAAGTGAATAAATTGATTTGATTTAATAGAATTTAATTTATTAGTTGTCACAAATTAAGTGTCTATTTGCCTTCATTACACAATAAAGATTATGTACCAAATTATTAACTTTTTCATAGACTTTTTTTATATAAATTTTTGTGATTATGTTATGATGTGAGAAATTGATTTGATTCAATAATTTAACAATTAATATAAACTTATAAATAAAATTTTATTAAATTAAATCAATTTATTCACTTTATTATATATAATATAACCTCATACTTATTTTAATTTACTTTAATTTTACTTTAATTTTTTCTCTTACAAGTAGGTAAGAAGGCACAATATTTTCCACCTTTTTATTTAATTTTTTGACCATTGTGCACTTTAAAATTACACTGTTAATTTATTATATTTTAAAATTTTTATAAACCATATTTTATTGAAAAAACCAAAAATATTCCGTTTAAACTTTGACTGTGGAACTGGCCATAAGCAGTGATGCCGCGATGTCCCAATTGGGACAAAAGTGTCCCTTTTTTGTGTTAATTTTTTGTGGTGTCCCGAAGTCCCTTTTTTTCTAAAAATGTCCCTTTTTTATTACGACACAATATTCTACTTTTTAATATATTATTATATTAAATTAAACTGAATCTATCATCTGAATATATATTATGATTTATGAAACGTCATTTATTTTCATTATATTGTAGTTCAGTGTTCATATCATTATGTGCATATTCTCTTGTTATTGTCAAATGTGAACTGTCAAGTAAATTGTAAATATTAATTTGAATGTGATATTATTTTTATTTTATAGCTTTTAAATGAAGTTTCGTCAAGTAAAACATGCGCAATGAAACTTCATCTTTTTTAGTACAAGCTATATACATATATACGTACTTAAAATGAGTATACATAGGTATTTGAAAAAACTGTTAATTTTTTGTTTTTTTTTTATATTTTTTTGAAATGAATTTTTATATTTTAAATTGTTTTTTACACAAATAAGCAATTAACTACATATATCAAAAATTTCAGATTTTTTTTGATGAAAATGTAATCCATTCCTTTTCCCAATATTTAGAATGTTGTCCCTTTTTTCGAAGATTTGTCCCCTTTTTTTCATATTTTGTGTCCCGGAAAAATTTGGCTTCGCGGCAACACTGGCCATAAGAAGTCATAAATATTACATTTTGTTTCTAAAAATTGATGAGAGGAAGTTCTATATTTGGCGCCGTATAACTTGCGCCCTGTTGCAGTGAACTTTTTGGTGTCTTGGGGAGTTTTATAGAGAATGAAAAGCAGAATATTGTGCAGAAATTTTAAGACAATGCCTTTACAGGGTCCCGAGATAATTACCTTTAAAGTCGGATTTTTTTACGAAAACGATCAAAAATAGAATGAAGTGTTAATTTAAATGTTTTTATATTTCTTGTCTTGTTTTAAAATTTATTTTGAAAACAAACAAAAAATACAAGAAAAGCGTAAAGGATAATTTTAAAAATGCCCCTTCAAAATTATCTTTTTATATTATCAAATTTTACTGATCAACGAAAAATATTATAATTATAAAATCATTTAATAATTCCATAAAATTAAATATCAATGTAAAACAGATTTGTAGAGGTAGGTCAAGAATAGGTTCGAAATAAGCAAACAAAAATAAAAAATGCTTGGAAAAAGAAAAAAACATAAACTCAAAGAAAAAATCAAGCCAAAAAACACCAACAACAAATATCTATCATTTATTTTACTTGAAAAAAAAAATAAACAGAACTAAAGAAAAGAAAAAAACAACAACCAAAATCATTCATCCTATACCTATATATAGTTCTACGGTTCTAAGCATAACATATACATATAATATCAATATGTATAACAACATATATGTATAGTTTCTTTTTTACAATGATTTTGTTTTTTCTCGTTTTTTCATATATTGATCATAAAGCAATTTACAAACACAGTCATCAATCCCCATTCATTCTATTCAGGGCCGGCCCAACCTAATTTTTCGCCCTGTTCGAAGAACAAAATTTCGCCCTTATTCTGTTTCAATTTTTAATGAATATTAAAATGTTCAAGCCGTTTCCACACCACCCTTGGGTAGACTTTCAACTCACATTTCACATTTCATATTTTGAAAATAAATCAATTTAAATACATAATAATACATACTTTCATATAATTCGAATTATATACGGAACTATTTATATACATACATACAGCCTTGAAAATAAAAAAAGTTATTGCAAACTGTTCAAAATAAAATCTTGCTCCTATAGTATTATTCGATCTTCATTAGAGGTGAAAAAACCCATGAAAAAAACAATTTCGTTGGATTTTTTCATATTTTTTCGGATTTTTTCATAAAAATCCTGTAGTCCTGGAAAGGAATTTTTGTAGTTTGTAATTTGGCACAAGATGTGTGAAACACCCTGTACACCCAAATTTCATTAAATATCATAAATTTACCTACTTACTTCAAAAAATTGAAAAAAACCGTTCAAATGAATGTATGTATATCTTTTTCCTATGATTATGAAAAAAACAAATGTTTTTTTCCTGTTTTTTTCCGCTTTTTTGGAAAAAAACCGATAAAAAGCAACGGGTGAATGTATTTTTCATTTGTGAAAAAAGCATTTAAAAAGCAGCTTTTTATGAAAAAAACGGAAAAAAACAATTTTGAAAAAATCGGATTTTTGCTTTTTTCATCTCTAATCTTCATAAAAACAAACAACAACAAAAATGCTATACACACAGTATGTATTATGTTCAATTTCAAAACTTGCACAGGCTCTGCTTTATCATTCTATATGTTTCGTATGGGCGCTACAAAAACAACAATATATAGCAAACTGTTCAAAATAAAATCTTGAACCTATAACCAAAATAATTCAAATTCAAAATAATATGAATTTAGAAGAGACGGACAAAATTTTGAGGGGACAAGACAGCACAAAAAAGGAAATGTGTGTAGCATTTTTGTTGTGTTTGTTTTTATGAAGATCGAATAATACTATAGGAGCAAGATTTTATTTTGAACAGTTTGCTATATATTGTTGTTTTTGTAGCGCCCATACGAAACATATAGAATGATAAAGCAGAGCCTGTGCAAGATTTGAAATTGAACCTAATACTGTGTGTATAGCATTTTTGTTGTTGTTTGTTTTTATGAAGATCGAATAATACTATAGGAGCAAGATTTTATTTTGAACAGTTTGCTATATATTGTTGTTTTTGTAGCGCCCATACGAAACATATAGAATGATAAAGCAGAGCCTGTGCAAGATTTGAAATTGAACCTAATACTGTGTGTATAGCATTTTTGTTGTTGTTTGTTTTTATGAAGATCGAATAATACTATAGGAGCAAGATTTTATTTTGAACAGTTTGCTATATATTGTTGTTTTTGTAGCGCCCATACGAAACATATAGAATGATAAAGCAGAGCCTGTGCAAGATTTGAAATTGAACCTAATACTGTGTGTATAGCATTTTTGTTGTTGTTTGTTTTTATGAAGATCGAATAATACTATAGGAGCAAGATTTTATTTTGAACAGTTTGCTATATATTGTTGTTTTTGTAGCGCCCATACGAAACATATAGAATGATAAAGCAGAGCCTGTGCAAGATTTGAAATTGAACCTAATACTGTGTGTATAGCATTTTTGTTGTTGTTTGTTTTTATGAAGATCGAATAATACTATAGGAGCAAGATTTTATTTTGAACAGTTTGCTATATATTGTTGTTTTTGTGGCATTCATACGAGACTTATGTTCATAGTAGATGATTCTGTGGTCACAAGCACTAACCGCTTAAGTCTGAAGATGCTTATGTCGACTTAAGTGGTTTGCAAATGTGACCACAGAATTGGTTAACACAAAAATAAAAATCTATATAAAATTTTAATATTATGTAAATATTTATATTGTTCTAATGGCGCCCCTCTAATTTTGTCGCCCTGTTCAGCTGCTCTGTCTGCTCATATGAAAAGGCCGGCCCTGATTCTATTCAATTCGAAAGAGCTTCAGACTAGAGCTTTCACAGATAAATTTTTATAAAAATGTAAAAATTATGAATTTCATACGTTCCTCGTGAAGGAATCTCTGATGGCCAGTTCCACAGTCAAAGTTTAAACGGAGTTTAACTCTTAAACTAAGGCCCTTATTATGTATGTCGATTCGCGGTAGACTTAAAGTCGAGTCACAGTATTATAAGTTTCTATCACTGTAGACTTTTTTCTATTCCATAGACTTGTCAAGTCGACAGCAATTTTGCCAGCGACTTCGAGTCTATTGTAGGTGATTTAAGTTATATACACAATTTATGAGAGTTTTTTTTAATAGTTATATTGTGAATAGGACATTTATAAAATAAATTATATAAAATAAATCTTAATAAGCACGCAAGTTTTAAAATGTTTGGTATAGATGAGGATCTTTGTGACCTTCTCAAATAAGGTTCTCGTTCTATATCTTCTAATAATTTTAGAAAAATCTCTTTCGTCAATCTAAAATTTTTCTTAAATCTGAAATATTTATGACAAACTTTAATAATAATAAGTATTTTTTATACCGAAAACAGAAAATTTACATGATTTCATCCATATCTACAGGATTTTATTTACTCTCAGGCACCTTCTTTTCCGAATTATTGACAAAATCTCAGCTTGACGATCTTCATTAATTTCATTTTCAAAAACATCAAACCAAATAAAAAAACTCATGATTTTATATTTTGTCCGTTTTTATTTTATAAATTTAGATGTAAAAAATAGCAAAATATATAGACTATTCACTTGAAAATATTAAAAATTAGTTATAAACAACAAAAACAAACGTGATTTGACAGATGTCTAGTAGAAAATTTTTCCTTTCAAACGGTAACTCTTTTCTAAAAAGTCTATAGGCTTACATCAAGGTTAATATAATATAGGTTACATCTTCCCATAGGCATTACCTACTTACAATAAAAAAGTGATCAATGTGACGTCACAAGTATCAAATAATTGACATAAAAAACAAACAAAAATTTCTTTCATATATGGGAAGATGTAATCAAAGGTTAATGAAATATATAGGTTACATCTTCCCATATATGAAAGAAATTTTTGTTTGTTTTTATGTCAATTGTTTGATACTTGTGACGTCACATTGACGTCACATTGATCACTTTTTTATTGTAAGTAGGTAATGCCTATGGGAAGATGTAACCTATATTATATTAACCTTGGGCTTACATAATACCATGACTTATTTCAATAGACTTGAAAAAGACGAGTCGATTCTATTCGCATCGACTTACATAATAAGGGCCTAAGTTTAAGCACTTTTTTCAGTTTCACAGTGAACGCTTAAGTGTTAAACTGAGTTTAAATTAATCTGTACGAATTGAGAGTTTAAACTCTATTTGAGGTTTAAGTAAAAGTCAAAAATAAAATAAAAAAACAACTGCCATCTATCTATCTTTTTTGTCCCTAAATTATTATAAATTGAAATTTATATGAAAAAATTTAAAATGTCACAATAATTGCCACTGCCATCTAGCGGCTATACAATGACATCTACAAGTTTCTCAGGTTTCAACCTAAATTCATTCACAATGATAGGTTTAACTAAACATAGTTAAAGCAGAGACACACTAGTACATTTAATGGGCATTACATTTATTGTGAATTAAGGTTATTGTCAATTAAGAAGAGTAGTGACACACTAGAAAAAATTATAATTCTATGTGTTTATGCCTGCTCCGAATTTAATACGGATATTGGTTTACTCCCAATTTTTTGTGGTATAAACTCGATAATTCGGATTTTGGCTTAAGCCCAATTTATTTTGGTTTAATCCCAATTTTTTTATATGTATGTGTGAGGTAAAATGCAATATGGCGGATTCTAATTTTTATGGTGAAAGTGAAGCTGTCACGTTCTTCTTCTTTTTTTTATGTGGAAGAAGAATAATATGTATACTATAAGTGTATAAAAATATCAACGTTTGCATGTACTTTTTTAATCCCAATTTTACCGTTTCTACGCTACTCCCAATTTAATCCAAAATTCGGATTATTTTTTCACCATATAAACTGTTAAATTGCCAATTTTTTTTTCTGCAAATTTTTATTTTTTTTATTTTATGAATCGCACTCATTTTTATTATACTTTTTTTATTTTTTCAATTTATTATAATACTCAAATTGAATATCTACTAAACAATCAATATAAATAATTATTCACATTTCCATTTAAATGCAGTGTTAACATCAACTATCAAAAAAAAATTCCCAAAATTTCCTTAAGGGTTTTTTTCCACTCTTTTCATACCGCTAGTTCCCGGTAGATGGCTCTAACTCAATAATTGTCTAAAATTTTGAACATTATTGAGTTGCAGAAAAATGAGAATAATGTTTAATAAATTAAAATTAATCGGTGACACACTTGTTGTTAATTGACAATTAGGAGTTAATGCCCATTAAATGTACTAGTGTGTCTCTGCTTTTAAACTACAAATATAAATTGACTGAGGAACGAAAAAAAATTTAAGTGAAGTTTAAACCTTGGTTTAGGTTTAACTTAAACTCCGTTTAAACTTTGACTGTGGAACTGGCTATGAATACTTGATACTTTTTGCGACCAAGTTGTAATGATATGAGTGTATTACAACCGACAGCTAAAATTATTTTTGACTATTCTTAGAGTGTGTGTGGAAGCGAGTAAATTTTTACTACAGTAGTAAATTTTGACTTTCAACTGTCAAAATTTATACTAGCTCTGGAGCTAGTATTCATCACATTATACCAATTCAGTGAACGTAGACTTGGACTGCTGCCACCGTCGCAAACGAGTTTATAACCGGTTTTAACAACTACTGAAAATACACCTGATGGTGGCACGACCAAGTTGTAACGAGCGTGAGTGTATTACAACCGTCAGCTAAAATTATTCTAGACTATCTTATTATACCAAGTAGGAAAAAAATTGTTACAACTAGCGCATTACTACCAATGTATTCTGGCTCATTGATAGTTTAGAGTTTAGACTCGGCTCGGTGTTAAAAATTTTCAGCTGTCAGATGGCTGTCAAGCCTAGGGATGTCAATGCTTATCAAACATCAATTATTTTGGACACGATTACATCGTACTTTAAAAAACATCGATGATCGAAAAAATCGATGTTTAAAGCGATTAATTGATTAATCGTTCATTGAAATTACTACATCATAATTTGTCTTTTTTTTATATTATATTTTTATTTAATGAAGTTGGAAACTTTATTAATTCCTTCATTGAGGGGTTCTATGTAATCATTTCAATTTTTTGAGGCCTTGCTCAAAATCGGTAAAACAAAATATCCTTTCTTTTTTAAAAAAAAAAAAAAAACAAAACTGGCGGTATGTTGCAAATGTATCCCTATACTATACATTTTATATGAAAATTTTAAATTTTGTTTCTCCAAAAAGCTATATTTCTACATTCCGTGGACCAAAAACCGTTGTTGTTTGACTGTACTTTTCAAGATAAATTGCAAAACAATGTAAAGTATAGAGGCGTGAAATTTTCATACATTTACAAGTTCAAATATGAATTTGATTTAAAATATAACTTCAAAGATCTGTATTTTAGTATCCTGTAGGCATAGAGTATACTGGAAACTACTCTTTTCATACGAAAACACCGGTCCCGAAAAAAAAGCACAAACTAAACAATTAACAAACAAACTACAAAGACACAAAATGGTTGATTTAATCGACCTACATACTGTAAAAGAAAAGCCATCTGTCGTTACAACACCATAATTCACTCACACAAGGCACAGGTCAAAGAACAAACGCGCGAAAGCCGCAAAACAAAGAACAACAAAAAAACCTTTTCTTTCTTCTTCAGTTTTGAATTTTCAACAATCTTTCTTTTCAAAATTCTGACAGCTTATGCAAGAATAAATGATAAGAAAATAAATCGATATTTTCTCTAAAAATAAATCGATAATCGCTCAAAATTCGATGTTCGATTTTCAAGAACATCGAATGAAATAAGAACGATTTAATCGATTAAATCGATGATCGATCATCGTTTGACATCCCTAGTCAAGCCTCACGAGTGTATTATAATTGCGTTACTAAGTTCAGAAAGTGTACTGTGTAGTGTTTTTAACATGTGAAGTATGTATTTAAATTATATATTAATTTTATTTTTATCCAATGGGTTTAGATTAGCTCACATTTATTTTGTAAAAAAGTAAAGATTTAAGTAAAAATTAATTTTTCTATTTCATAGACCAGGTTTTTAATACTTATAATGTAAACAAAGCGACACTAAACTGTATACATACATACATACATATTGTGTATATGAATTTCAATATATCAATTTAATTAATAATTATATTGATTAAAAAAGTACGCTTTGACAGGCGACTATGAAGATTTTAAGTTTAAATTAAAATTGGAAATATATTTGAAGTATACATACAACATACGTATTGTTTAGTTGGTTCTTTCAAACGATCTTTGCTTACAATATATGGTATTTTGAAAATATATTAATTTTTTATTCTATATACAAATATGTATTCCTTTTCCATTCTAGTACCACACACGTTATGCTGATTACTTCGTTGAGTCATTTATGTATCTACATCAAAACTATCTATAATACAAGCCATGAAGCTTTTTTCGTATATATTACTTAGAAGTCCCATGTTTTGTTTTGACATTTTAGTTTCTTATGGTTTTTTAATAAGAGTGCAGAAAAAGTAGTCTAAAGAAATAGTGTTTTAGTCAAATATTTTTGGCTTTTTAAATAAATATTTTTTAAAAAAGTTTTAAAATATAATAAATTAACAGTGTTATAATTTTTGAAGTGCACAATAGTCAAAAAATAAAATAAAAAGGTGGAAAATATTGTGCCTTCTTACCTACTTGTAAGAGAAAAAATTGATGTATGACTACATACCTATGGTGAGGTTATATTATATGTAATAAAGTGAATAAATTGATTTGACTTAGTCAAATTAAATTTTTGAGTTTATAATAGTTCTGATACATACATGTGTTTATATAAATATTTACAGTTTGAAGAATAATAATATAAACTTTTTCGTTCTATATTATATTTTAAAACTTTTATAAACCATATTTTATTTAAAAAACCTAAAATATTTAACTTAAACACATTTTCTTTACACCACTACTTGTACTACCAGCAGACAGCAGTGTTATTTTGAAAAATATACACTTCTGTCGTGTTTGATTGTGTTAGTGAAGAAAGCCACAGCACGGCCATAGCACGGCTTTGTATTATAGATGCGTATATTATACATATGCGTATATTTTGCTTGAAATTTAATAAGAAAAATTACATAAAAGCTGCGTTCCACTTTGGTATTTTCATCTACTCCAGAGTAGGTAAGAGTACTTCATCAACAGGAATTCAATTTAATTCAAGAGTAGTTCTTAACATCTTAACCTTCAAATCTGTGTACATTTTTCTCTTTGTTATAAAAATGAATTTTCATTGCGCATATTTTACATGGCGTAGTGATCTTCTTGTGTAAACATATACGAAAGAAGAAACCTGTTTGTTAGAATTTACAACAACAAAAATGTATGTGTGTAAGTATCTTTTCTTCTGCGCATGCCAACATAGTACAATATAATATGTTCAAGCTATATGCATGTATTTGTAGAGGTAAGAAAATCAGGAAGGCCATTTTTCCATAATTATTGCATGTTTTATTTTACTTCAACAATTTTATAAATAATTTTCATTAAATTTTGTATTGTAATTTTGCTTTACTCAATTCAATAAGTTCATACTATTAAGATCAAATATGTTATTGTTAAATATTTGTTCTCTCGGCTGTTATTTCTTGGTGAATCATGATGATCACTGTCTTCGCTACTTTCTTTGATGGGTTTTACATTTGTCTTCCCCACGACCATCATCTCGACAGTTCGTTGGCCAGGGGAGTAGTGCGGTTTCCTCATCTTTCTTCACTTTTTCAACCAAACTGATTTCTATTTAACGAGATGAAAATACTAACACATATACACAAAAACAAGTTTTTGAGGAATTTAAAATTCAAATACATTGAAAAATTTGTGTATGTACAATGAATTGAGAAGAAAGAAAGAAGTCTAGTGTAAAAGTAAAAATGTCGAGATGATGGACGTGGGAAGACAAATGTAAAACCCATCTATATTTTATTTAACAATTAAAGTCAGTATTGTGCTTATGGAGACAGTACCCGATGGAAATGGGACAGTAATATTCAATTTAAAAGATTCTCCTCGATTGAAATTGAGATCTGATCACCCCATACACGAGACAGATTTATACAAACGAAATGTAAAAGAGTATAGAAAAGTATGCCTATCTTGCCTGTACTGACTTTAATTGTTAAATAAAGTATAGTTTAATCAACATTACAGTGAAAAAAATACTATCCTCTTTAATTTAAAATCCAAAAAATTTATTTTACTCTCGTTCTCACTGTCTATTTGAAGGTCTTGACAAAAAACGAGATCTATTTAATAAATTTATCTTCTTTACTTTATGTATTTAATGTGAAAAAATTCAACAACAAAAAAAAAACGAAAAAGAAAGCAAAGTACATAACCCTAAAAAAGACAAATCCATCTTTTGGGAGTTTTAAAAATTAAAAATACTCTGTTGGTAAAAATCGACATAACTACTCCTGAGTATGGTGATCAATTGCATTTTGGTAATCTCATACTTTGGTATGAGATGATGCAGTTGGGATGACCTAGGAGTACAACGAACTACTCCGGAATAGATAAAATGACGAAACTGGAACGCAGCTAAAATATAAGAAGTGTTACATTTTCTCATTAATCAACGATCATTGGCACAAAGTTAAGTTATATTTATTACATCTTTTTCGAACATTTTTTCTGTAAATTTCAGAATTGATAACATTGCTGATATAACAGTGGCTTTTCTTTAACATTGTTTTAAAAACAGTTTCACCATTCTATAATTCTGGAAGTCATAAATTATGCTCTACTTTCAAATAATTTTCCTTATATTTAATGCAACAATGGGCTCTAGTCTGCACGCCATCTATTATTAAATACTGCTATTTTTCTGTAATTTTTTCGAAAAAGTTTTTATTTTATACATAACCTATAATTTTCTATTATATGTATTAGGTTAAAAATTCGTTTTTTATTCAAATTTTTGAAAACTTCAAATTTTAAACCATAACCAAACTTATTTTGCTTATCATGAACTTTTTTTTTAGTTTTGATAATTTTGATACAATGGTCTCACCAATCAATTCTATCCATTACAATAAAAAACCGTACTTTTGATTAGCATAGTGCTTCTTCAAAAATGAATCGCTGCTTTGGTGATGCTAATGTTCTTCTGTTCGTGATGCGTAAACATTACTTGTTGCTATGACAACGCAAAGTTTTTAGTTGGCAATGCAATGCTATTACATGACAGCTGAATATTACAAGGAATTTCGAATACTTGATTTGATGCGATGCTTTTTTGAATATGTGACAACGCATCATAAAAGTTGCGTTGCATTTTTAAATTTGTGACAAGCATCAGCATCGCATCACCAAAGCAACGATTCATTTTTGAAGAAGCACATACTTAGCTTAAATGATAATGTGTACCTCACTATAGACGTAGCTCAAAAATAGAAAAAACTAATTTTGCTATAGAATAAAAATTTTGATATAAATTATTAAATTATAGATAATAAGAGTAATATATCTTTCAAAAAAGTAAAATATAGGAATCAATTCATAATAATTTATTTTTTCTAATCGTAGTGCGTCATCAACAATACGGCTGTCAACGATAAACAAGAAAAAAGTACATATCTGTTATATTGTTTTTCATCATAGCTTGTTGGGATTATTATTTCTTCATACATGGTAGAAGGACTAACAAGGTATGGACAGTGGATACGTCGTACACGGCCATGAGTAAATAACTAAAGGAATGGATATATGAATCAAAAAACGTGGCTAGTTTTAAATGGTGTGTGTGATAAACAAATATTTATGTACATAATCTCAAAAATGCCCCCTGGCAGGCGTTAAAAAAAGTTACAACAAATTTTTGGGTCTTTTGGGAAAATATGTTTTGTTTATTTCCAGATTAAGAAATTATAAATAAAACACACATTTCAAATTCAAATTAATTAATTAATGCTATAAAATGATATCGAGTTTTAAGGTTTTAAGACTTTTGAGTGTATTATGCACATATTTAGAATAATATTGAAGTAAAAAAAGACAGTAGAATAAAATAATTTAAACTACCAAAATATAATTATATAGTACGGTACTTAATCACATGTAAACTCATTATTAAATACTCTAAGGAATCTTTTACTGACTTTACTAACATGTGATATTCCCTCGCGTCGCTGTCGAGTTTTGTAGCTGCAACCAAAAATGAAGTACTTCATTTCTAAAATTTTAATATTTTTATCTAATGCCTTTTTTATGCTGTTTTGATTGTTACTGTTTTTTCATCTTAATTTCCAATTCTTAAGTATCATGTGAATGGAAGAAAAATTCACTATACTTGATTTATTAATTGAAGTCAGTATTGCGCTTATGGTGGCAGTACCCGATGAGTTTGTTGCCCTTGGTAATATTTAATTTAAAAGATTTCCCTCGATTGAATTTGAAATCTGATCACCCAACTCACGAGACAGATTTATATAAACGAAATGTAAAAGAATATAGAAAAGTATGCCTGTACTGACTTCAATTAATAAATCAAGTATAGATAATTTTACATAGCAGTGAAAGAGTAAAACATAAGTTTCATTTTAAAGCTAAAGGTAGAGTTTGTTAAAAATTAAAAGCGAATGGTATAATTGCGCAGAGAGATAATGGTATAATTTTTAGAGAATTTTTACACTAGTAGTGGTGTTTTTCTTCTAGTAAAGAGAGAAAAACACTAATACACATATAAACATTTTGTGTATAGTATATATAGCATGCGCAGATCATTCGCTTTTAATTTTTAACAAACTCTACGTCTTCACTTATACACTTTTCGAGTGGAAATGTAGCTATCCACTAAATGTAGACAAGTGTATAAATATAAACTGCAAAATGTAACCGTACACTTAGTGGAGTGTTACATTTTTTGTGAAATCCTCCACTTAAAAGTGTATATGTCTAAACACAATTCTAAAGAAGTGGAGATAAATGTAGACAAGTGGAAAAGTGGACAGAATCTGACAGTTCACTTTTAGGTGTATGACTACATTTTGGTTTGTTTTCAACAGTAGTTCTTGTGTTTTAGTGAGTAAAAAAATTGAAAAAATTAAACAAAAAAAATGTCTACAATGTGGTCAAAAGAAATGACAATTAAGTTAATAGAATTATTGGAAAATGAAAATATATTATGGAACATTACATCCCCATATTACAAAGATAAAATTAACCCAATACTTTCTTTTTTGTCTTTGTATCTGTTTTTTTCTAATTCTTTTGCGAATTAAAATCGCAATTAGTTCATATGCAGTAATTTTTGCTAAAGATAATGACATTTTGTTTATTATTTTCTTTACTTATTATTTTTTTACTTATTTAACTTCTCTAAACAAACACACGCGACAAAATCACAAAGTGTATTATAAATTTTACTTGACCACTTTAATTTATAAATGTAAACACATACTCCACTTTATTGTATACACTCGAAAAAGTGGAGGTCAAAAAATGGAGACCTACACTTTTTTTCGAATGTAGTACTCCATTAGTGTACAAGTCTAAACTGACTCTACACTTTTGTGGAGTTCTACACTTATTTTCATACACTAAAGTGTATAAGTGAAGACGTACCTTAAGTATGCTAATCAAAAGTACGGCGGCCAAGAAATTTCAAACTATTGGCCCCTATTCCGACAGTCGTTTCGATCGACAATCGACTTCTCAGTCGAGGCGAAAAAAAATTCGTATTCTGTACACAGATCGCCTCTACTTAAAAATGTTACCATAACAAATACGATTTAGTGTCGATTTAAACTGTCAAAAGTTATCAAAATAATGTTTTTGAAAAAATTAAGGAAGTTGTTCATTGTTGTGTTTTAATTTTTTTAAAAAGTGAGTTTTTTAAAATTTCAAAAATGGAATTTTTTATTGAATATGAGGAAGAAAGAGTTGAAAAAGTTAGAAATTCTTATAAATAGAAATATAATTCTTCATTTATTTGAAACTTTCACCCTGTAAATTAATATAAATATAGAACTAGAATATAAAAAATTTGATTATATATTCTTAGATTTTAATACCTGCGAAACAACACAACACAACAAAACAAAAATGTAACCTCAATTGATTAGGTGATTGTCAAAAGCTACTCGACTAATTTAAGTCGATATATCGACTCTCGTGATAGCAAAAATTGATACTGAGTCGACAAAGAAGTCGATTGTCGATCGAAACGATTCTCGGAATAGGGGCCATTATTTCTTAAGTAATTTTGACAGCGCTCAAGAAATTTTGACAACCATGTGTTTAAGTCTACTAAACTTTTTTTTTGAGCCAGTACTTGACCGTTTTCTGTAACTTTTTTTTTACATAGTTTTAGATATGGAAAATATTTTTTTATCACTGCACCGTTCGATAAAAAAGAATACAAAACACATTATTTTTCTTATACTTCATCTTGTACCGACTTAGTTTTTAACAACTACCTAAACACATGGCCTTTTCATGAATTTATATTTGCGTGCATATGCATACGCATGCTATTCACGAATCACGATATCATATTTGCGCATATAAAGTGTTCAAGATTAAAAATTTGCAGGCTAAAGCATGCAAATCACGCAAAATATTTCTACCACTTGCATGTTCGAGAAATAAGAAGAAGATACAAATGATTATAATACTTAACGTGCACGCTGTTCACGATTGCAAGATTTCTGCCGTAAATATTTGTTTTAGTTGCTGTCATGCATAAGTTGATGCAAGATTGCATCAAATCGTGCACGCAAATATGAAGTCGTGAAAAAGGTCTATATTTTTACTTGATTAGGAGTAGTAGGATTTGAATACTGGCTGCGTTTTCTTTGCCATGATCTGATCTGGATCAGATCAAAACAAAGAAAACGATACGGATCTCTACATTTTTTTTTTAAATTTGACAAATATTTAAAAAAATAATAGCTGCGTTTCATTGGGATTTCAGGCGTAGATGAATCTACTCCCATCTTCGGTCAAAATATCGTTCCATTTACCAACTACGCCCAACTACGCTTATCCACTCCGGAGTAGCCGAATTGAACACATGATTCTCATCAAAACTAAAAACCAGATCTTGAAATATGATCCAAGAACCTTTTTGGATCTTGAGTTGTTGTTGTATTATATATAAAACTATGAAACGCAGCTACTATTACTGATAGCTTGAATTTGTAGTAATAAGTAGAATAAATATAATGATAATTATAAAAAACAAATAAATAAAATGAGAAAATATTAAGCGAGGTACACATTATCATTTTAACTGACACTTATGCAAAAAACTGTAACTGATCGAAAAACTGATGCTGACAAAATGATTTTGGCCCTTATTGTGATTTTCGTCAAATGATCGAACAGCGTTCGATTTCATATTTTGGTATTATGATTTTCGATTTTTTTCTTTTTGTTCGATTAAATCGAACAGCTGTTTCGATCACTTTTTTACTGACAAAACGCAATTTGTAATACGAAAAATATGAAAAAAAGATGGATATTTCAAAGAAAATGAAACTTTCAATGTTTTAAATGTAATAATAATACTAATTAATGTTTTTATTAATTACTACATACATTAATTATTATTTTAATAGGGAAAATACGGTAATAAGAAGCAATTAGAAGAGCTTGTGAATATCATGAAAATTCTGACATAAATTAATTTTTCTCACAGAAATCCCCAAAATTGTTACAAAACAATAAAATACTTGCCTTACTAATAATATTTTTATAAAGTCGAATTTAACAAATGTCGACTCTAAAAACTGAGTATGCATTGAAGTTCTGTACACGAATACATACTTGAAAAATTAAAATCTTCAACATATTTTGTAAAATAGCATGCTCAGTTTTTAAAGTCGACTTTTGCTAAATTCGACTTTAAAAAAATGTTATTAGTAACTTAAAACAATTTATTCAAATATCTTCAAATTTTAACAGCTGAAAAATCGTTTAACGAAGAAAATATTGACAATAATTCACGATAATGACGCTTGTAACCAATGTGTATGATGCAACGCTTTTTGGTTCGTCCGATTGAGTTACACAATACCAAAATTAAATTCAATCGAATCGAAGAAGATTCTTCGATCAACCTACGAATTGAAAATCACAATAAGCCCCTTTGTGGTTGTTCAGTTTTTTTCATCAGTCGCAGACTGTCAGTTTACATGATAATGTGTACCTCACTTTAGAAATATTAACTTTATTGTCAGCAAATCAATGTTTCTGCATCTTAGAAAACGTCAGATGATCGTCAATTGACGAAATTCAGCAGTTATTAATTGCTTGTCTATATCGTAGCTCCTTACTCTAAAGCATATGTCTCATTTACTTATTGCTTAAATTAGTGAACTTAAGATTTGAATGACAAAAAGTAAGTATCATAACAGCATTACTTCACTGTGAATGTGAAAATTATTTTAATTGAACTTTTAAAAATCTTGTTTTTTCCTTGTTTACATTTTTCGACGCTTAAACTACAACTACAAAATACCAACACAGTATTTTATTTTTACCACACGTAACGTTCCTTTAGTTATTTATTCACTGTGTCCGACCCAAAAACCACAGGTAGCTCTCGTTTATGGTGTAAAGAGTATTAAGGTGAGCTAAAGAGAAACAGCTGATGTGTGATGACGTCAGAAGTTGTACCACCACATTTATGTATACAGGGTGATTCCGTTACGGTGTCCGACCGGGAAACTACGGATAGGTCTCGGCGAGGAGAACAAAAAATCGTATTGGTGGGGGGGGGGGGGGGGGGGGGTTAAATCTCAACGGTTTCGGAGTTAGAGGAGGTTAAAGATTTTTGGTACTTTTTTCATATTTTACCCTATAACTTTTTACAAGGGCACGCTAGGCTCACCAACTCTTTTACATAATTGTGAAGGACTCCTGCGCCTTTCCATCGACATCTTACCTACTGCTGTGTCTCTGACCATTGAGAAGTTAAAAGGCCTCAAAACCATAATTTTGTCATTTTTTCACCCATTTTTCAACTTTAACCCTAATTTGCTCGAAAAGTACTCAATATTAACCCTCATTTTTGTTGTTGAAGAAAATAAAAGTTCAATTGATTCTACATCGATTTGCTATCTCCATTTTTTTCAAAAAATGCATAGTTTTCGAGATATAGAGGAAGACCTCATAAAAAATCTGAAAATATTAGTCTGAAATTCATTATATTATTGGACACGTGCTTTTATTACAGTGTAAATTGAAAATAGGTGCTTGGAATGCTAATTTTCAAGTGCAAATATCTTGAAAACTATGCATTTTTTGATAAAAATTAAGATAGAAAATCGATGTAGAATCAATTGAGCCTTCATTTTCTGTAATTAAAAATTAGGGTTAATCTGGAGTATTTTCGAGCAAATTAGGGTTAAAGTTCAAAAATCTGTAAAAAAATGACAAAATTATGGTTTTGAGGTCTTATAACTTCTGAATGGTCGGAGACACAGCATTAGGTAAGATGTTGATGGAAAGGCACAGGAGTCCTTCACAATTATGTAAAAGAGTTGGTGAGCCTAGCGTGCCCTTGTAAAAAGTTATAGGTTAAAATATGAAAAAAGTACCAAAAATCTTTAACCTCCTCTAACTCCGAAACCGTTGAAATTCCCCCCCCCCCCCCCCCCCCCCACCAGTACGATTTTTTGTTCTCCTCGCCGAGACCTATCCGTAGTTTCCCGGTCGGATACCGTAACGGAATCACCCTGTATAATTAATTGAGGTGGAAATTGTATTAAATGAAAAATATTTTGAATTAAAAATGATATTTAAGTTAAAATTTTTTTTTATTTTCTTATTTTTAACTAAGCTACTATTTGACAAATGTTTGTTGTTTTTTTTTACAAAAAAATATATCCTACATCTAAAAAATATATATTTTAATTGATTTTAACACTAATAAGTTTTTATAATAAATTATTAGATATTAGGCCCAACCACAATGCTACGTAACGTAACGTAAGAGTGAACGAACGTAAGCTTACGGCTGTCATTTTTCCGTAAATGAACCACAATAGAAAAAGTCACTTACGTAGCTTGTTTGTGTAATGTGTACTTGACAAGTTTTTGGTGAAAAGTTTTTATTGTAATTATAAATAAATTTTTTAAATTGTATTTAATATTTTAAAAATAACTTTAAAAGAAAAATGGATTAGAGGGAAAATGAATTCTATAAATAAAAGGAACCTGGAGAATTTACACATTTTACAATAATTTTAATATAACCTCACTTATCTTACGTAAAGTGCGAAGCTTACGGCAGGTTAAGTTACAGAAATTTGACATTTTAAAGTGAACGAAAGTTAACGAACGTAACCTTATGTTCATTATAGCCTAACCAAAATAGAACATAAAGAGACGTTAGAAACTGAACGAACGTAAGCAAAAGTGCTGTAATTTTGACATTTTGCCCACAATGAAAACGTAACAAAACGTTTGCTTTTGTATACATTTTCAGTTTATACTGTGTGAAATACTATTTTCAATTTTGTTAAATATTGTGATTTTTTTTTTGAAAAATAAATAAAAAAAAACATAGAAAATTTGGAAAATATCATAGATTTATATATACTCCAAAATATTCCAAATTCAATAAAAAATCAATGAAGGGAAAGAAAAATAAGGAATAAAAAAACCGATTAATTTCAATAAAAAACTGTAATTACTTTATCGTTCGAAACTAAACAAATTAATTGATTCACCCAAAATACAACATTAACCAACGGCGTCTTCCATTAAATAATACGATTCTTATGGCAGCTAACGTACGAAAAAATGACATTTCAATTTTAACGAAATTCAACGAACGTGAGTTACCGTCTATTATGGTTTAATCATTTATTAATGTACTTTCGCTCTTACCGTTTCGTCTCGTAATGTTCTATTTTGGTTAGGCTATTATGGCCGTATGTATTATTTTACATTTCTCGTTTCTTACGTTACGTTACGTAGCATTGTGGTTGGGCCTATTATTATTCTTATAAAAAATTACTTTTACAAAAAAATACTTTAAAAAAATAAAAACACACAATACTCTTTTTTTTATTACACAATTACTTAGTACAACTTTGGTTTTGGTACAACTTATTACCTCACCATCATCGCATTTAACAGCCAATATGGCGATTCAAGAAGAAGACTGTAGCTCACCTTAATACTCTTTACACCATGGCTCTCGTTGATATAGCCAACAAATTATATGGCAATGGCAAGGGAGAAGTAAATTTCAAAGTGTTTGGTGGTACAAAGGAAGTAGGAATTCAGGCTAGGGATGTCAATGCTTATCAAACATAGATTATTTTGGACACGATTACATCGTACGTTAAAAAACATCGATGTTTGAAGCGATTAATCAATTAATCGTTCATTGAAATTACTACATCATAATTTGTCTTTTTTTTATATTATATTTTTATTTAATGAAGTTGGAAACTTTATTAATTCCTTCATTGAGGGGTTCTATGTAATCATCTCAATTTTTAGAGTCCGTGCTCAAAATCGTGAAAACAAAATATCCTTTTTTTGAAAAAAAAAAAAAAAAAAAAACAAAACTGGCGGTATGTTGCAAATGTATTTCTACACTATACATTTTATATGAAAATTTTAAATTTTGTTTCTTCAAAAAGCTATATTTCTACATTCCGTGGGGCGTAGTTGTTTGACTGTACTTTTCAAGATAAATTGCAAAACAATGGGGGTATTCACGATGTTGTGTATTGTTAGGTGTACTGTTGTACTGTTGTTAAATTATATATAAATTTGTATAATTTAACAAAAGTACAACAGTACACCTAACAAATACACCACATCGTGAATACCCCCAATGTAATGTATATAGGCGTGAAATTTTCATACATTTACAAGTTCAAATATGAATTTGATTTAAAATATAACTTCAAAGATCTGTATTTTAGTATCCTGTAGGCATAGAGTATACTGGAAACTACTCTTTTCATACGAAAACACCGGTCCCGAAAAAAAAGCACAAACTAAACAATTAACAAACAAACTACAAAGACACAAAATGGTTGATTTAATCGACCTACATACTGTAAAAGAAAAGCCATCTGTCGTTACAACACCATAATTCACTCACACAAGGCACAGGTCAAAGAGCAAACGCGCAAAAGCCGCAAAACAAAGAACAACAAAAAAAAACTTTTCTTTCTTCTTCAGTTTTGAATTTTCAACAATCTTTCTTTTCAAAATTCTGACAGCTTAGTGCTTATGCAAGAATAAATGATAAGAAAATAAATCGATATTTTCTCTAAAAATAAATCGATAATCGCTCAAAATTCGATGTTCGATTTTCAAGAACATCGAAAGAAGTAAGAACGATTTAATCGATTAAATCGATGATCGATCATCTTTTGACACATCCATAATAGTAATGTCGAAAACTGCTAATTTCAATTAGCAGCTAAAATTAGCAGTAACTGCCAATTTTGAATCAGAATATAACAAATATATATTATGTAACATGCTGCTACCTGCCAAATGCTAACTGCTAACTGCTAAATGCATATTTTTTTTTGAAATAAAAAGAGTAAGAAAAAGACAGATTTATAAATTTATAAAGATATATGTATATATATTTTGAATTGAAAAAAATGAATGGTTTACAAAAAAAAAAAAGATATTAGTATTAGGAATAGCAGTTGCTACAAGCAAAGCAATAGCAATTAGCAGTTAGCAGGAAGTTACATATATTTGTTTCATTCTGTTTCAAAATTAGCAGTAGTAGCTATTTTTAAATGAATTAGCAGTTAGCAGTTGCTAAATGTCATTAGCAGCTAATTTTTAACTGCTATTTCTGTTAGCAACCATCACTAATCCCTAATTCAGGCATATTTTTCGTATAATTGCATAAAAGCATTCGTTCTTTCTTACAAGTCCTTTTCTAACCCTCTCCCTTTGGAAGCTACATTTGGCCAAACTCAAAATTTTGTCATCTTTTAACCAACTACCTCCGAGCGTATGGAAGTTACAGAAGCTGTGTTTTATTGGAATTGAAGAAGCGAGAATTCTGAGATTTTTTTCGAATTGATTTTTTTTTTGAATCGACAAAAGAAATCGCTACGAAAACTTTCATTTCCTCAATTAGTGAATATGTCAAAATTTTATTTGCTCAGTTGCTCAGATCAGTTTACTAGCTGTTTTTCGTGGAAAAATTTCATTTGAAGTAGAAATATTGTCCTGTGTTATGTAAGGTTTTTATTAGTGAAATTTGTTCAAATATGTAACTAATTTTTTAACATGTTAATTTGGACAGTTAAAGTAAGACTATTCTCAAGAATAAGATAAGTGAACTAAGCAAAGCTGGTGCACATCTCACAGCTAAAGTGACTTATGGAACAAGAAAGAACCCCAATTTCGTTTCGGCGTCCCCTAGCGGCCAAACGTTTTTAATTTATCCTCTACCTGCCGTTCATATATTTTGTTTGGCTTGACGAGAGCTATGTATGAGTGGTTCTCGATTGGACATCTAATGCAAAACACTCTTTTATACCTTGAACCAAAAGAGTTGAGGAATCGTATTATACTAGAAAATATGCGCAGAAGAAAAGATACTTACACACATGCATTTTTGTTGTAAATTCTAAGAAACCGGTTTCTTCTTTCGTATATGTATACACAAGATCACTAACACATGTAAGACATGCTCGAGATTATAGCTGAAATTATTTCAGTTGAAGGTTCATTGCGCATGTTTTACATGGCGTAGTGATCTTCTTGTGTATACATATACGAAAGAAGAAACCTGTTTGTTAGAATTCACAACAACAAAAATGCATGTTGTACGTATCTTTTCTTCTGCGCATGCCAACGTAGTACAATATGAAACTTCAACTCTTTTGGGACAAGCTATACCTCAACTTTTTTGGTTTTACTTATACCATGTATCAATGCTTAATCAGTGATTGTGCTTATTTAGCTATTGCGAGATTTGATTTATGTATGTACAGATATTTTGCAGTTTGAGTTCGCTAAAATTTATTTCATTGAATTAAGTATTATAAAATATGGATATTGATAATCAATTTATCAGGGAATATAAAGATTTAGGTAATATTTTGAATTTTTTTTTTAAATCCTAAACATCGTTTTACTTTATTATTAATCATGCCTCAACTTTATTTTGTAACAGATTCTTCAATACAAAAATTGATAGCTTTGGCAATTGAGGCTCGAAGTAATGCTTATTGTCCGTATAGTAAATTTCCAGTTGGTGCTGCAATTTTAACGTGTTCAGGTGAAATTTTCACTGGTTGTAATATTGAAAATTCATCAATTGGCGCAACAATCTGTGCTGAACGTGTTGCAATATCAAAAGCGATTAGCGAAGGTCATCATCAATTTACTGCTTGTGCTATTGCTGCATATAAGGAAAATCAATTTGTGTATCCTTGTGGTATATGTAGGCAATTTTTCGCTGAATTCATAAATAACCATGATATAGAGTTATATTTGGTGAAACCGTCATCAAATCCGTTGAGAGTTGTGTGTACAACAATTAGGAAAATAATTCCATTTGCATTTTTTTTAAATGATCAAAAATAAAGCCAGTTTTTTAGACAATCATGCTGTGTATAATAAAACTTAGAAATGAATTATAAGTTTCCATATTTATAGCACTGCTAATTTAAATTAATAGAATTTATAAAAAGTTTGTAAATTTGTTATAAATAAAGGAAGAATTTAGTAAATAAAACAACGAAAGATAATCTCGAATAAAAATAAGGGGATTTCTCCCTGGACCTTACACCTGTTTTTTTTTACCCCTATTTATTATAGTATTAGATTTTCTAATACTGTTTGCAATATTCCACATTTTTTTCAGTTTTTTTTCTCCACTATAGTTCAGCCCACTGCACAGTGGTCCAACGTAGTACAAAGGGCCGGCAAAATTAAATTTTTGATGTCAAAGAATGGCATAATGCATAAATGGTGTTTGAGTTTTAAAAATAACGTTCTAAGGATCATAAAACTGTAGCAGGATATAAAAACCGGGCACACAATTCAATATAATCCTTGTTTGAAGCGTAAAATGTTAAGTTCTAATTAGCATACGTTTAAAACAAAAATTTCTACATTTTCCATTTTTGTGTAGGAAAAAAAAGTGTTTATAAAAGAGTGATAAATATGTCTTAAAAAGATACAAGTAGAAAAAAAATGTATTTTAGTTTTTTAAATTCTATGAAGGATAGGCAGATAATTAAGGGAAAGTGCGTAATAACCAAATATTTCTTTAAAAAAAAGTACTTGCTCATTTTCCTTTTGAGTTATGAAAAAGATTCCCGCAAATTCACGCCATCATATTTACATATATTGAAGGTACACTCCGCGACAAAATTATAGCCGCACCCTTATTTTTTCTGATATTTTACGTTCTAGAGGATATACTGCCGCATTTTTGAATATAATTATTGCACAATGCCGATAACTAATTAAGCCATAAAATTTTCCCAAGAAAGGACTCAGGTCATAAAATATTTGTAGAGACTTACAAAATTGAAGGTTTTTACCGCGACAAAATTATAGCCGCACCAATATGTTTTCTTCACTATGAATAGTAATAATTTCTTGTGTGTCGAATATTCGTTTAGAAGATTTGAGAGAGAATTTATCATTGAATTTCCAATCATAGTTTGTTGGAATTTTCATCAAATTTAGAGGAAAATTTAAGAATGGCTCGTGGAAAACTATTAAGTAAGGAAGAAAAACGAAAAGTTAGTGCCTACAAAAAATCCGGCCTTAGTAATAATGAAATTGTTCGAAAAATTAATCGGAGTGAAAAAGTTATACAAAAAAAACTTGAAAAATAAAGAAAATTATGGAAACAACAAATCGACAGGACGTCCAAAATCCATTTCTGAAAGAGACAAAGGAGCTCTTTTACGAATTGCATCGAATTCAATGATGACAGGACGAGAAATTGCAGCTGCAGCAGATGTAGTCACGAATGTCAGAAATGTTCAGAGGCTTTAAAAAAGTCCTCCAACAATTCGACGCGAGAAAATAAAAAGAAAACCAGTATTTCTACAACGTCATATTTCAGAGAAATTGAAATTTGCAAAGGACCACATGTGTTGGACACATGAGTGAAAGAATGTGGTTTTTTCCAACAAGAAAAAGCTTAATCTAGACGGTCCTGATGGTTTTCGTTATTATTAACATGATCACGAAAAGATGCTGTAATTTTATCCACACGAAAAATGGGTGGAGATTCAGTTATGATTTGGGCCCCAATTGCATACAATGGTAAAACTCAAATTGCTCTCTTGCCAACGACATTGAATGCCGATACGTATGTGGATCTTTAAGAAGAAGATATAGTCGAGTTCAGTGAAGTCATCGGCAATGAAAATTTTATATTTCAACACGACAATGCAGCTGTGCATATTTCCAAAAAAGTGAAAGACTGGTTTGCGCGCACTGCGACACCGGTGCTGAAGTGGCCAGCTCGTTCTCCAGATCTGAATATTATTGAGAACGTGTGGGGAATGTTAGCACGAGAAATATTTAGTGGCGGCAGAACATATACGACACAATAGAAGAACTGAAAAATGCAATTTAAAATCAATGGAATCATTCATCACAAGATTATATAAAACAGCTGTATAAAACCCTACCGAATAGAATTTGTGAGTTGTAAATGTTAAGAAAAAAAACACTCTTTATAAAGTACATAAAACAAAATAAAATTTATTTGAAATTCTCTCTCTTGTTTTTTTTTTATTGGTACTGCTATAATTTTGTCGCGGTAAAAACCTTCAATTTTGTAAGTCTCTACAAATATTTTATGACCTGAGTCCTTTCTTGGGAAAATTTTATGGCTTAATTAGTTATCGGCGTCGTGTAATAATTATATTCAAAAATTGCGCCAGTATATCCTCTAGAACGTAAAATATCAGAAAAAATAAGGGTGCGGCTATAATTTTGTCGCGGAGTGTAGTTATGTATACTGAACAAATTTAAAAAAAAAAGCTGCACGTTTTTGAACCTTTTTTTAAACAGTAACAATTACATTTTTTGTACCTTGGCAAATATTTTTGTGACTTTTTTTGTGAAACACCCTGCATTTTTGTTCTCACTTATTGCATAGCAATGATACGCAAATCTTACAAAAGGGAACACTTTGCTCTTCCAAATAACATAAGCACCATCTCTTCAGCCCTCTTACTACAGAAGTTATTAGCGACCAGTCAAAAATTTGCAATTTTTCACTTAAAGTTTTGAGAAATTTTACTTTTTCATGCTAAATGCATTAAGGGTTAAGCGAACACGTGGTTTTCAATAACAAAAAGTGAAGAGATGACTGATGAAAGGCTGTAGCATCTGAAGGCAGATAGAGTCATACTGTAGGAAGCTCATTTACAGAGAAATAATTGGGCTTTTTATTTATTGTAAAAAAAGTATGTTTTTGGGTTCTTTCAAGATATCATTGGGTTTATCCAAAAATATAAGTAAAAAATTGCAAATTTGTGACTTTGGTAGCTAATAACTTCTTAAGTAAGGGGGCTAAAGAGGTAGTGCTTATGTTTTTTGAAAAGGCAAAAGGTTCCTTTTTGTAAGATTTGTGAATTATTGCTATACAATAAGCGAGAACAAAAAATACAGGGTGTTTCGCAAAAAAAAATGGTACGAAAATCTTTAACCCCCGTACCCCGGAAACCAGTGAGATTAACGCCCTCCTACTAATACAATTTTTTGGTAGTCTCGATGAGGCCTATCATTTTGTATATTTTTTACCACCCCTGTGTATATGACTATAACACCCTGTAATTATTTTACATGAAAATTGAAAATTTTGTTTTTTTATTCATTTTTAAGTTAAATTCCATTCTAAATACAAAAATTGTATTAAAAATAATTTTTTTTGAAGATATATAATTTTGACCACAAAATGACCCTTTTTGGACCACTGTGCACTGTATCAAATGTGAACATTTTCTTCTCTTGTTCCTGGGTGTCACACCTTATATTTTCGAAAAATTTTGAATCTCTTCAAGTATTTTGCCAAAATTATTTTAGTTCTTTAAAAAATCCAATAAGCTGTTCATAATTAGTTGCATGAGGAAATAATCTTTACTTCTGGCAAAGAATTTAGAATACTATAAGTATTCTAAATTCTTTGCTTCTGGATATTGGTTCTGAAGGACAAGAGGTAAATATTATTTTATGACTGGTATTTGAATACAATAACAAAATTTCAAAAAGATCGGAATACTAAAATTTTTCTATTCAGGCGTTTATTTTAAGATGAGCGTATCTGTATATCGATGCCACAAAATGTTTACAAATTCAGATTGTTTTTACTAGTAAAAATATAATTTTTATACATTTTTCTTTAAAAAAATTTGTCCTAAAAAATAGATATTGTGGATAATCATATTTTTATGAATTTATTTACTGATTTTATTTTCACATTTCACTAGATAAACACACTCTAGAAAAGTGGTACTTATATACATATATCATTTTTTATATTATAAATAGCAGATACGAAACATATCTTAATTTCTAGATCTAAATTCTTCTGAAATTTTTTATATCATTTGGTTATGAAAATCAATATACATATTAACTTTTATTATCATTTACCAAAAGGGACACCATCCAATATAACATTGGCATAGATTTTCATTATTCGTTGCTTGTTGTATTAAAAGATCAACTTGTTGTTGTACAGTAACTGCACTTTGTGTATGAAAGTCATTACCAGTTAATTTCTGTTTAACACGATCAACAATCATTCGTGCTTTTTTATTAGTAACTTCAGTTTGAACATGAGCATATAAATTATTTGCACCTCCCCCAACATTACTCTGCCCATCAATATGTTTAATTTTTGCATTTTGACTGCTTAATAATATATTAAACGCATCATCGACAGAACCATTCAAACTTCCCATGGTTCCACCAGTATCACCAGTTGTTTTTGATCGGCGACTTCTATCCGTATCCAACAAACGCCAATTTAAAAGGGGATCATACACAAAAGCTTCTAGAACAGCCATTAAACTATCTTTATTTCGTCGTAATACAATCATAACACTTTCACATGTACGACGGTATGTACCTTCAATTCCGGTAACTTCCATCGCATTTATCAACATTCTTGTTAAACGGAATGGTATTTTCTCAGGAAATTTTTCTCGTGTCATTGCAACTTCAAAGCAATCACCAAAATCTATATGTAAAATTTTACCACTTAAACGATCTAACATTAAATTTGATGGATGACGATCACCTAATCCCAAAATATAACCGACCATTGACATTACAGCTAATGATCGTGTATAATTTGTTCGACGATCAAACCATACCTCCGATGATGAACTTTTCAACCATAATAATTTGGCTAAATCATCTCCTTTAGTGTGCTCTAAGGCATTTTCAAAAACCTCAACTTTTTGCATTAATGTTAAATGATCGTAATCAGGAGCCATTCGTAGCATAATTCGATGTTCTAAATTTAAAAGTGTCTTCTTTTTCTCACGATAATCACGAATTAGAGTATGTAAAGTGTCACAATGAGGAACCCAACCAATTAAACCAGAGTTTGTACTCAATGGTATAACAGCGTATCTTTGAATTGTTAAATTACGTCTAAATGTATCTGGATCATTAAGAAGTAAAGTATTTACAAGACTAAATAATTGCATTACACGTTCATCTTGTCGCAAATCTTCGTGTCCCTTTAATAAAAACATATAATCTTTACCATTAGAGCCTCTTATGCATAATTTTCTTGGCCTTTGTTTTGACGTTATTACTTGTAAATTAGTTTTAATATGTGATATTCTAATTAATTCTTGTCCAGGATTGTAACTTCCAGGAACAGCTAATTCAAGATCTTTACAATTTAATAATTTAGGACTTACATACTGAAGTTCTAATGATGTCAATTGGGGTAGTTGTCTTGATATCTTTCTGAAAACGTGATAATATAAATCCCATGCCTGATCAAGATCTCGAATGTTGTTCGAAATTTTGTAATGTTGACACCACTCATATGCTTCTGTTAAATCTCTACCGTATGCTTGACTGAAAGAAGTTTCTTTTAGAGTTTGTGGTCCTCGTTCAAGCATTGCATGTAATGGTTCAAGGGTATCAAACATTCCTTTAATATTACGTTCACCAAAGTATAGACGAGATGCTTCCTCTAATCCTTCATGCCATTGTTCATGCCATAATATTGCAACACGTATAAGTTCTTCACTACACATCATTGCCTGTTCAACAAGAGTGGGTGAATGCTTTCGCATTGAATCTAAAATTTTATGAGCTGCATTTTTGCGAGCTATTGAAGCTGATTTCGATGCAACTGTAAGTGGATATACTAGTGCTTGTGGGTGTGATTTCCCAATATCGATTAAAAGTTGGTGAATTAATTGACCGACTAGTGTTCGATGTGTATCGATACGAGCGATTAGCTGTGGTATAACTTGAAGCCACGTATTGATTTCAATCATTTTCATGCCAATCAATAGTGCATCGTATACTTCTGGATACTGTCCATAATCAAACCATAACGTTAGCAAGCGTAAAGTGTCTTGTAATGAATTACCTTGGAGTAAATTAATTGATCTAAAGAATCCATCAACTGCTGGAACAGCATACTGTGCAATAATTGTTTTCTCTTTTTGAGTTCGAATGGCTTCAGATAGATTCGTTTGTTGGTCAATTAATTGTTGCTTTTGGGCTTGTACGACTTTAAAATTCATGTACGCCCAAGAATGCCATGCTTTATACCAGCATGGATCGTATGTAGTAGCTTTTTCGTAAGATCCAAGAATACTTTTTATTGACTGATCAGTGATGCCTTGAAGTTTGTTCTGCCAAAGTCCCAGACGCATATAACAGCGAGCTAATAATCTCCGATCTTCCTTTTTCATTTCCTCTAAGGAACAATTACATTGTGTTGTGTATGTATTAACAAATCGGCTTAACTGTTGATAGGCACCTTGTATATCATCAGACATTGCCATGTGTTTAGTATAAGCGAATGTGACTTGAGGCTGATTCGCCGGCAACGGTTCCGCAGGATTTTGTGAGGGATCATTTCCAAGTAACATTACAAGAGTTTTATGTGAAAGCTTCAGTGATCCACTCTTACGACAAAGTGAAGCATATTTTAACCAAGTATGAACATCTTCCTGGGGTGTGACAACTAAAGAATGAACTTGAATAATTCTTTGCCAATCTTCAACCAATCTCTGTCCACCTTGTAGACGTTTCCACCACATATTTTTAATCGTTTCTTTACGTTCAGGAATCAATTTATACTGAATCACTTCTTCAAGCTCAGCTAACATTTGTACACAGACCATTGCACCATATGCTCTTTCATAGGATTCTCCAGCCATTGCAGTTAATTCAGTATCCAACAAATCACGAGTTTCATCAATAAGTCGTTGTGCAGTTTCAAAATCACCATAATGCACCGCCAGAACAGATCTATAGAAACTTCCATCCTGTGTATCTTCAGGAATACATTTCACATATTCTTGCATTCCCTCCCAGTCTTGTAAGCCCCATGCTGCTACCGCTGCCAAACGACCAGCTCTTGATTTTCCATCGACACCAAGAGAGTCCCATTCATTTCGTGCAACCGCTCCAAGCTCTGACCACTCTCCTAGAGCTTCTAAGCAGCGCATGTGACCAAGGCGACTTTCTAAATCGTTAAAATCTACCTTTAATTTATCTGTATAATGTTTTAAAGCTTGATCCCAGTTGTGAAGCTTCTCATACCAACGTCCTTGAACTTTCAGCTCATCTGTGGCATTTCTAAAAGTAGTTAGAAGACCTTCAGCGGCTTCTTTCTGCTGTAATTTGTTATTTATGAGAATCAATGATTCAAAAACTTGTGAACTTTTCTCCTGTCGAAATTCTTCTTCTTTATAATGCAATGCTTTTGCGTACGCCCTGCATTCCATTGCTCTCTTTCCCAGCAATTTTGGATCAATAGGCAAAGGATCTTTATCACAATGCTCCATAAATTCGGCCAAATTTAAAATTGTTTGGGTAATTTCTGGCATATCTTGAACTTCAAGTGCTTGTTGTAAACTTTGTGCTAATTCTTTTTTAAGTTGCGGATTCAATTCTGTCCAACATGAAATGAACGCTGCATTAAACAAATCTCGAAGTAGTTTTGGATAATTTTGAGCTAAGGCTCGACATGATCGTAATGCGGGTGATGGAGATTCTTTTAACAAACCAATAGAAAGCCGCTTCAACCATTCTAACCAATCATCTTTTGACACACGACGTGTAGCTTGCCATGTCATTTGAAGATCTGTTGAAGACACATTCAATTTTTTGATGGTGTTCATGTCACTGCAGCTTAATCCACGCATAAACTCATCATTTGTTTTATATTTCGCTTGGCGTACACGAAATTCGTCATCTAAACATACTGTTGTGTTACTTTGAATTTTAGGTATTAGTTTTTCATACTCTAAACATGAAATCCGATGTTTTTGCATTACTTTATGCACCAAAGGTACAAATACCAAATATTTTTTTCCAAGTTGAATAACAAGGGATCTTAATGTTGACATTGCTTGATCTCTTAAATCGGGATTATTGTCTAATACCCTGACTATCGGATGAATAATTCGTGAGGAGAAATCTGTAAAGTCAAGTATTCGTGCCAAATGATCAATAGTCTCTAAAGCAGCAACAGAAACTTGGTGTGGACAGTCAGGAGCATCGAAAAGCTTTACAACTGGTGGAACGATTAAATGCAAGTAATCGTCAAGATTATTTCCGAATTTCTTGAAGGCTTGCAGCAATTTCACGGTAACAATACGATCTTTTGATGTATCATGATGAAGAACACGCAAAATTTGTGGCATTAATTGTGATAGATAATCTCTGAATTCACAACCAAGTGCAACGGCGATTTTCTCAATTAAATTTATTAATGTTGCTTGTAGTGGAGTATTAACTGTCCAAAACTCTTTAATTAACTTAAAAATATCATTCATATAGGTAATAATATGTTGTTTAACAATTTCAATTAACATTGAAAGTTGCTGGAATAAAAATTCTCTTAAATTCATGTCAGCTGTACGTACGTTCTCTAATAAATTTGGTAAAACTTGTGACAAATATGGAACACATTTAATTCCCAAACTTTGAAAAATAAATGTAACTGCTTGTACGACACTTGTATGATGTTGTGCTAATGTTGGATCACGTAAAATTCTCATAAGCGTCGAAACGGCTACTGCTGGATAATATTCTTCCAATAGGTTTCCCATGTTAACTAACATTTCAGCAGTTGACAAATCTTGACTTTCGTCAATTTTAAAATCTGACAGTGATATAAGGATAGTATCTCGTTGGCTATCTATTAAACCTTTGTTCATTTTGTGTTTGTATGGATCCATAGCACCTAAAAGACCTAATACGCGAATAGTTTCACGTCTGATAGTGCGACGCTGTTCAGTTTTTAAGAAATTTATTAAAATATCAATAAGAACTGGATATTTATGATATGGTGAAACAACACGACCTGTAGCACTAACTAACTGGCCCAATGTCCAAAGAGCAACTCCTCTTTTTCCTGGACTTCCAGAATCACCAAGCATTTCAAGTAGTATTGAAAGTAGTTCATCAGCCCAAAGTTCCATTTCATTTGATCCTCCGTTTACTTCAGCTAAATCACCAATTGCACGTAGAACATTCAAAATGACACCAGGATTTGATTCTGATTCACGCAGTTTTGGAACAAGGATTGTAAGAATTGGCCGCATGTAAGATGAAACAATTCTACGAAATGTTTAAATTCTGTTGTAAATTTCTTATTTCGTTAAAACAAATTTCATATTTAGTTTTAAACTTACCTTGGAGTGCTAATAATTAAATGATCCAACATTCTAGCACTTTGCTCTTTATTACGACTCATTCCTGAATGCTCTAATTCCGTTAAAAGTTGAACTAAAGTTTTTCTCAGGCTTGGCATCACATATGCTGGATTCATTGTTGATAAACGACCAATCGTAATTATAGCTAATTCACGAATTTCAAAAACTTCATCATTTAATGTAACTAAAAGCGCACTTAATGATTTAGGCTTTGCTAATTCAGCATCAAATGTTTCATCTAAGGATTGTAAAACACGTAGACGTACATTACAATCGACATCAGTGATTCCGACAATAAGTAATTTTTCTAAAACATGTGATACAGTTTCACGAAGTGTATCTGAATAACTCATATTTGGATTTGATGTTTGAATTGCGAGTTTTAATAAACGAGTGCAAGTTTGAACTGCTTCTAAACGAATTTCTTGTTGTTCATGAGCAACAAAATGATCAGCACATCTATAAAAGCAATCAATGCAATAAATAGAAAGGAAATTATATAAAATATGCGAGTTAGTTATATTTATTGTAAGTTACCTTTGAACAAATTCTAACATTGACTGATCTTCAAAATTAAAATTTCCTAATGTTTTTAGTGCTAACACAATTGTTTGTGAATCATACTGATGAGTATCAGTTGAAGTACCTAACGCAGAAAATGGAACTGTTATGTTATGTTTTGGCGTACCAAGACTTGGTGCTGATTTATTCATTAGAACTTGTGAAAGCATGTTTATTAACCCATCAGATATTCGTCGTTTTACATGTGGAACATTTTCTGCTAATTCGCGAAAACAAACTGTTAATGCTGGTGAGAGACCAGTCGCAAACATTGGTTCAAGTATTTCCTTTATATCTTCAGTTATTCCTGATTTTACAGCATGCCCTAAAAGTGTAATGCAAGTAAAAATAGTTGGATCAATTATTGGCTTCTTTTTAACTGGTGTATCTTTCGAAGGTAGTGATATTTTTATTGCATCCATAACTGTCTTTAAATGACGATCAATATCTTTTTCAACAGCAACAGCTATGTAACCAACTGTAACATATGCTACATTTTTATCTTTTTCTTTCCCTTTTAATGTTGTTAATAAATAATTAATTGACGTATTCAAATACTTTTTTAAGAAAATTTCACGATTAAATGCCGCCATTCTTGGTAATATTGTAAGTAAACCTTGTTGCACATGTGATGAACGTGTTTGTCTTTGTTCTAAAACTTTATCACATATTTCTATATAACGGTCAATTAAAATTTGTCGACTATTCGCTGATTCAACAACATTTTGTACAGAAAATTTCAATGATGATGGATCAGTTCCTAAATGTGATGAATGATTTTTGCTACCAATTCTTTCAACAAATGGTGCTTTTAAACGTGGTACAATATTTGATGAAGTTGACAATAATAAACTACCACTGTTGTTATCATTTGAATTTTTCTTTTGTTCAAGCTGTAAGCTTTTCAATGCATTATAACGTCTTTCCCATGTCGAATTTGAACACCGAAATAACTCATTAAGAATAATCAGACCACCATGAATTCGATCATCTCTTGATACTCCTTTTTCTTTCAAATATATTTCACTTATAAAACATTTCATAGCCTCATCGTAACATGTCATATACCATTGCGGTTTACTTGATTGTTTTGTATTTTCTCGTTGTGAAGTAACTATTAAAGCAGCGCGTAATGCTTCACCTGCTGATTCTCGTATTGCTGGTTTCGGATCGTAAACTGCATTAAAAATATTATCAAAAAATGTTGACATTGATTGGTAGAAATATGTTGGCATTGCAAGAGCTAATTCTCTAAGAATAAGAACTGAAGCGTGACGACGATACTGTAAGATAAGACGAAGAAGAAATTATTACTTTTTTTTTATGAAGCGAAAATATTCTTACTTCATGACGATCTTCCTGTAGCCATTCAAAGGCTCTTTTTATATCAAATTCAAACGATTCGGCTCCTTTAGAACCAGGCAAAAGCGCCAATGTAACTAGTGTTTTTGCAGCAATCTCCATAACAGAAACATCATTTGATGGCAATAAGTTTCTTAAATTATTTGAATACCGTGAAATACGTGTAGTTGTATTTACAACATCACCGCTTATCAAGCATTCTGAAAACCAAATTAGTAGGTACATGGGTTAAAGTATTTTGATAATATTTTCAGGTTATGAAATGTCTATTGTATACTTATTGCTAAAACTCCCCCTTTTTTCTCATTTACATCTGAACTTGAAACCATATCAAAGATATGGTGGTTAAAGTCATCAAAGAACTGCACTAATTCTTCTTGAGGCATTTCACGTAATTCCGTTTTAACAAACAAAAAAAGGTCTTGTGCTGCTTTATTTTGTACATCACGATGACGTGACTTTAGGCCATACACAAATTGTTGAACAATTGATGAAAACATGATGATGATTAACTTTTACTGCTTTAATGAAATATTTCTGAAATTGGGGTTAAATTATTCAATTTAATAGACATACATATATATATAATTGCAAAATATGTACATCAAAAACAAAAAAGAAAGTAATTGCAATTAAAAAATTTTCTTTGTACTTCATGAAGATTTCACATAGCCACTTTAAGATTTCATAACTTTTTAAATTAATAGAATATATTATATAAAAAAAACATTTTCTTTAAAAAATCCTTACTTATCCTTATTGCAAACTGAAATAATCTATATTATTCTAACTTTCTAACTAAACCTCTATTCTGAAAACACTATAGATGCCACCAACCTTAACTAACTTACTCCATTGCAAATGATGTGTGTTGTTTAGTAATGTATCCTCGGTTTTTTAATTTTTTAATAATTTCAACATACATACAATTATGTATCAATTCAAATTTAATTAAATCACATTATTCACCGGCCGTCAACATATTATGTGTTTTTAACTTTTCATTTCACAGTTAAACAAAATGTCAAATTGTAGTAAAAAAAACATTAACGGCGTGATTTGGTGTGATTTACACTATCAGTCAAATGATGTATACATCACTCAAGGTCATGAATATTTGGAATGAGTGGTGAGGTGAATTGAGGGGTAACACATCAGCGATGTACCGAGAAATTTCATCAGTCAATTTGACATTTTCTCTATTCCTTTTTCATGATTTTTTCACTTCTCTTTCATTTACATTTACAAGAGCGTTTTTTTTTTAAGATTTAAAAAACTGAATTTGAAATGTCTGTTAAAGCTTTGAATTTACAGTAAGTAAAATTAATTATTCAATTAAATTAAGTGAAAAATACTCAGCTTTTTAACAAGAAAAGCTAATTTAACTGCCTTATTCTACATCAAGTCAAAACTTGTGACCAGTCATAAGTCTATTCACCAAACTAGTTTATGACCGTCATAATCAAGTTCAAAGTTGGGTTCAAAATGCTAGTAGCAAAGCTAATAGGTCAGCAAAACAGTTAAAAGAATTTTATGGTCATAACTTGACTATGACGGTCATAAAACTAGTTTGGTGAATATACTTATGATTGGTCACAAGTTATGACTTGATGTAGAATAAGGCAGTAAAACATATTTAAATACAGAAACATTTAAAATGGAAATGCCGATGACGGAGTTATTAATCAAAACGATTTATCAAAAATATGAGTTATTGTATAACAGACGCCATCCAGATTACTTAAACAAAATTAAAAGGAATGATGCGTTTTATGAAATTATAAATCAATTAAAACAGCTAGACTTCAAGGTTTTAAAAGCAGCTTATTTACAATTTAAAAATGGTTTTTTCTGCAATAATGGAATAATAATGAATGAAGAATAAAAGAAAATGTATAACAACAGTCATTTTGATGACTTCGTAAAAATCATGTTCATAAATTACTTTCCAGTGCAGTCGTGGAATGGTATCATGTTCATTAATTCAAGCTTGCAGCGCAGTATGCTGAAATTACTCAATCGTTTTCAGGCGACTGCGGTGTTTATTTTCAATTAAAACGAATAGTGTTGTCCCTTTTTTTCTAACATTTCTTCGGTTCGGTTTTAAATTTAAAATAAGATTTAAATAAATTAAAAATTATTAAATTTTATAAAGATTGTGACGTCATATTTGAAGATGGCGAATCATCTTCATTTATTCTAATAACTGCTTGCATACACAGTTGACGACTCTGATTACAATTCCAGTGCATTCGAGTCGTCGACGTAGGTTGACGACGCATTAATGAAAGTATCGTATCATTTGACTGACTGTGTAAATACGAGAGTCAGTCACAAAGCAAATTCAAAGCAAAATGTCGAAAGGACGAAGACTGATACCTCAAACACAATACAGCGGTTATTCGCGACGGCAAGCTTTGCATGTATTTTGTTATTGTTGCAATAACAAAATACATGCAAAGCTTGCCGTCGTCGCTTGCCGTCGCGAATAACCGCTGTATTGTGTTTGGGGTATGATAGTGTAAATCCCACCAATGATGTTTTCTTAAGGTGTCTGAACCTGCCATGAATGAATTATGGCAAGACATACACCCATGTCACAGATTTCGACCGGAATCGAATTGAAATCGATAGTCCATTTCGATCGAAATTGAAATCGGTGTTCCATATTTCGTTCGATTTGGAAACACTCAATTTCGTTCGAATTAGTTTTCGAAAACAGCTGTTTAAACTTCAGTTCACAATTTTACATTCATTTGTTTGTGTTTTGTAATTTGTTTTAGATATGGATAGTGTTTTGTTTTTTTAAGTTTAGTGCTAGAAAAAAGGCAAAAATATAATGAAGAGAAAATAAAAAGGAGAATACTTCGAGATAAATCGGAAATTATAATACCTACTGTTTATTTTATAATTTGTATGAAAAATAAACAAGTAATATTAAAATTTAAAAAAAATTAAAATAATCAGTAAAATAAATTTTAAAATACTTACATTGCTTGTATTATAATTAATAAATATATAAATAAATAAATATTTTATAAAATAACATTGAAACACATGTCGCACTTGTACAAAACGTCAAATCGAAATGAATTCACATTAAATGACAACATCGAATTCATTTCGGATGGTAATTCGATTATATCGAAATCTGGAACCCCAAATTCCGTTTTCGAAAGTTAAATTCGCAAAAATCGAAATCTGTGACATGGATGATAATTCTTGATTCATGGCAAGACATCTGAAAAAAAATTGACAATTCGTCGTCTGAATATTGTTTTGCTTATGCAGTGAACACATAAGCGCGTCTTTCGTTGTCGGTTGTCGGTCAAAATAAAAACGCCAACGGCAAATTAAATCTAACTAAACACCAAAGTTGCCAACTAGCTTTCAAGTTTCAGTGCTAAAATCTGGGAAAAAAATGCATTTAAAATGCTAAATATTCGCAGAGAAGTGCCAATTCCATGCCAAATGCTGAAACATTAAAAATATGCATGATATGATATAAAGAATACTACATATGACATGACAATCCCGACTACACCGTCGCCATTTTATTTGTTTACATTGTCAGTTGGTGCCAGAATTTTGTTTATTTTGAATTTAACGGTTGAAAATATTATTTTAATAGTCGATTAAAGTGAAAAAGTAAGATTATTATTATTTTGATTATTTAAAAGTGGAATAATGGTAGGTTGTTCAGTTAAAAATTGCAAAAGCAATAACAAAATTAAAAATTTTAATAAAAACATAAAGTTTTTTCGGTTTGCGAAATTGAAAAATGTATGTGAAGAATGGGTACAATAATTGTTTAATGGAAAAGAAATATTTGTATCACAGAATTACATCGAACTACATATTGATAAAGCAAAACCAATTTTATTGGATGAGAAGATCAAAAAATTATTTTTTAGGTGTTTTTTAGATTAAGATTCCTGAATCAACGTAATATAGAAAAATGTAAAACAAAAAGAAGCAGAAAAAAAATTAAAACTTCAACATAGTCTTATAATGTAACTTTATTATTTATAAATTTAATTTTTAAAAAATAAATTTTATAGTATAATACTTTATAATACTTTACCTACTTTTTTTTTTCTATTTTAATACTCATATACTCAGCTCATATTTTGTTTAGAAATTTTCAGCTTTTTTCCTTTATGAACAGCTTTTAGCACTGTTTTCTTGAGTTTTTTGCAAATGAGTGTTGGACAATGGTGGAAAATTTGTTGAACACGTCGAATAGTTATTGGCAGGACTAATTTCGCTTTTAACTTCGAGCTGACAGTGAAGTTTTCCTTGTTACTTCGCAAATCTGATTTGAAATTTTGTTGGTGCACCTATAGCCTTTTTTACCCTATAATTTTCACTTAACTTGCCAAAATTATCAACTAAGATTGACGATCTTAATAATTTAACTGCAATTTTTCTGTTTGAAAGGCCCATATCCGTGAAAACTAATATTTTTCGTTTTTCTTCTTCAGTAAGAGGCTTTACACGCCCCCTCCTGGCTAAATTGTGTAAAATTTATTAAAAAATGTCAAAATATATTTAAATTCATTGAAATATGAACAAACAAGTACTTAATTGTATCTTTTTTTAAATAAAAATCACAAGAAATGACAACTGCCTTTATATTATTTTCGCAAAAAATTTCAATTTTAACAGACCTTTTTTTTTTAAAATCTCAACCGACTCTACTAACTCGAGTAAATCCATAAAATAAAATTCACAGCACTTCCACAATACTCTATTCTACAAAATAATGGCTAAAGTTAAATAACGGAACTTAAAAATATCCAGAATTTGAAAAAAACAATGTTCAACTTTTAGGTGCCTTTATATTAACTACGCGTACTGTACCACAAGAGCAAGACACAACAAAAGAATACAACCAACCTTTTCACATTACAAGAACTAGAACAAACACTACGTGAAATAAAAGGCTCATCACCAGGTCCAGACCTAATCGGCCTCAAATCTTATATTTTCAATTTCTCATACAAATTTTTATACTGAACCAAATGGTATGTATACTGAATATATGGAGAAAAGGAAAATCTGTTTCCATATGATTCTGTATACTCGTATTGTAATGTAATGCTTGAAACATGAGAATGATTGTGTTAAAAATGTTTAAATTTTTCAAATTTTTTTAATTATTTTGTATGTATTGCATGGAAAATAGATAGAAAAGAGAATATACTTTAAAATTAGAGAAATTAAGAAAAAACCCTGAGAATAAGAAAGAGCTTAAACAGCGATAAGATTGGAGGTCAGCTTTCAACATTGGAGGTCGTTTTGCTGTTTTTAAATTTGTTATTTCAATGTTCAGCGATAAAATGTCTGGTGGTAATTTATATAGTCATTGGTGGAATGATGATATTCATATTTTGATGAAGTGTCCGAAGGGGGACTATTGAAGCCATCTGAAGAATTTATGACGATTATAAAAAATCTTGAAAATATATTTGTACAAAATACATCAAAGTTCATTGCAAAAAAACATGGTTAAAATACTTGATAAATATCTCGACTAATGTAAATATAGATATTGATTAATTATATAATTAATATACCTACTAAATTAAAATATCCTAATATAAATATGTATATATGTATATGTATATATATTAAACATTTATATTAGTTATATAACAATAATGTTAACCACATATATATCAATATATAAAATAATAAAAATTAAAAATTAAATTAATAAAACTTAATTTATTAATGAAATAAATATATGTAAATAATAAAACAACATGATCTTTTAAAAATCTATTTTTCAGGTCTACTTTTTTATAAAAGAAAGAAATAAAAAAAAAATTTAAAATTTAAAATTCAAAAATAAAAAAATACAAAAATTTATAACTAAAATTTTTTGTTTTATTTAATAATATATGACAGAACTGAATTACCAAATGCCAACTCGACGTTTCTAGAGCACACACCTTATAAATTATTACACCATGTTTATTCGCATGATATTTTATTGATCAAGTTAGCAACGGCACATAAATAACAATCTACTTAATTCTTTTATTCTTTTAATTTCGTATTATTTTTATATGTATCACGCGCAATTTTTTTAAACAATGATTTTTGCTAATAAGCACTGCTTACAATCAATGCTTTTTGGTACAACAATGAATTTGTTTAATTATTAACATATGCGAATTAGATTTTTACAAATCTTGCAAATTCCATTATAAAATAAACAAATGCGAATTCCGTATTAAATAAACAATTACGAATTCCAATTTTAAGATAAACAATTAAAATTTAGGGATAGATGAATATAAAAATTAAAATATAAAATTTATTCTCATCTCGATCTTCAACTAGAGTAGTAATTTAAATCGTAACCGGATTAATTTTTGAAATTGAATTAAAGAGGTAAAGTTAATACAAATACTGTGTTGTGGTTTTTCAAAGTGCCGAATTAAAAAAAAAATAAAAGATAGAATTGAAAAAGGAAATAATTAAAATATTATAAAATATTATTAAAAGGATTTTTTGAACAAATTAAAATATTATAAAATATTATCTAGAAGATATATTATGAAGAATAATAAAATTATTGTAATAAATATTGTGAAAATTAAAAGTTAATAATCTTTATATATACAGGGTGTTTCCGTTATCCAGGACCAACAGGATACCATAGATAGGGCTCATCAAGACAAACAAAAATCGTATTGGAGGGGGGGGGGGGGGGAAAATCCCAACGGTTTGGCTGCTAGAGGGCGTTGAAGTTTTTTCGCACTTCTTCCACTAAACACCCCATAACTTTTTGCAGGGGCACTCTAGGGTCACTTTGTATTAAGAAAAAATGTAGAAGACCCTTTGCCCTTTTCAAAGATACCTTACTTGCTCCTCTTTTCGAAACTGTTAAAAAAAAGTTAGATTCGTTTAAAATCAAAATTTTGTGAATTTTTACCCATTTTTTGTGTTTAACCCTGCTTTACTCAAAAAAGGCTTAAATTAACCCCAAGTTTTTATTGCAGAAAAAGAATGCTTGATTGATTCTGCATCGATTTGGTATCTCAATTTTTCACAAAAAATTCATAGTTTTCGAGATATGTGCATTTGAAAATTAGCACTTCTAGCTCCTATTTTTAATTTACAGTGCAATAAAAACTCGTGTCCAATATACCAATGAATTTCTGACTTATTTTTTCAGTTTTTTGAAAAGGTCTTCCTTAACATCTCGAAAACTATGAGTTTTTTGTAAAAATTAAAGATAGCAAATCGATGCAGAATCAATTGAGCCTTCTTTTTCTGAAATAAAAAATGAGGGTTAATTTAAGCCTTTTTTGAGTAAAGCAGGGTTAAACACAAAAAATGGGTAAAAATTCACAAAATTTTGATTTTAAACAACTCTAACTTTTTAACAGTTTAGAAAAGAGGAGCAAGTAAGGTATCTTTGAAAAGGGCAAAGGGTCTTCTACATTTTTTCTTAATACAAAGTGACCCTAGAGTGCCCCTGCAAAAAGTTATGGGGTGTTTAGTGGAAGAAGTGCGAAAAAACTTCAACGCCCTCTAGCAGCCAAACCGTTGGGATTTCCCCCCCCCCCCTCCAATACGATTTTTGTTTGTCTGGATGAGCCCTATCTATGGTATCCTGTTGGTCCTGGATAACGGAAACACCCTGTATAATCGTAGCGTCTGAGATGTTTGTTATCGTGTAACTTCTGAACGACTTGACCGATTGAAGTCATATTCACACAATATAATTTTTTTGTCAAGACGATGGTTCATAGCTATGCTAGGATCCGATAGGTGGCGCTGTAGTAAAGTTATTTGATATTTAAATATTTTGTTAAGTCACACTGCGATGTTCTCATTACAAAGCATTGAATGATTCAATATATGCCGGCATTTAAATCTAAGTAACCTTAATCAAATTAATTAATTAAATGAAGCGTATAATTCTAATATAGTAAAGATATAATGGGTAAATTTGTGATATAAAAAGAATTTGTGAAGTATAATACCATTTTTATAATATTAAAAAAGAGTAAGTTTGTTCAACATAATAATTAAAGCAATAAAAATGAAATAATTCTTTGTGTTATTTATAGAAAGATGCCACAAGAAAGAAAAAAATCAAATATTGGCCGAAGCACGCGTATCAATCGGAATGTACGATTCGGAAGAGAAAACAGAACTTCAGAACAATGCTCGCAAGATAACCAAAATAATAGAAATAGAATGACACAGCTACGTACAGATATATCAAGAAATAAACAATCGCGTCAACAAATCAATGGTTGCAACAACAAAATAAATCGACAGCGCATGCAAGTGCAACGTGCATTAACGAGATCATCGTTCAATCGTCTCGCATTTGAATATGATCCAGAGATTGAATACTCATCACATTCTAAAATTATTATTGGCGAAATGGATAAAGAATGTGAATATTGTCATGCATTTAAATTTAAAAATGAAGCAGCCGGAATGTGTTGCGCATCAGGAAAAGTTGTATTGCCTACATTGAATTCACCACCTGAACCATTGAAAACGTTTATATCTGGTGTAACTAGAGAATCAAAATTGTTTTAAAAAAAAATTTAGTTCAAAATGATGGTCAAAATGTTGAAACAACGTTTAAAATTCAAGGTCAAATTTATCATCAAATTGGATCTTTACTACCAATGCTTGGTGAAGATCCAAAATTCCTACAAATTTATTTTATTGGCGATGAAGAAGAACAAGTAAATATAAGATGCAACTATAATCACATAGAAGAAAATGAACAAAAAGCAATAGTGGCATCTTTGGAAACATTTTTAAACAAAAACAACAACTTAATAAAGTTGTTCAAAAGAATGTCAAACAGATTAAAAAATGACAATTACATGGTTGTCATCAAAGCAGACAAAGTACCAGCTGGAGAACACGCCAGAAGATTTAACGCTCCAACAATAAATGAAGTCGCTATTGTAATGGTTGGCGATCAATTCCATAAACGAGACATCAAAATAATACGTAGAGATAATACATTGCAAACGATTCCAGATACTCGTCGTTCCTACGACGCTTTACAATATCCACTAATATTTTGGGAGGGTGAAGATGGATATCAAATAAATATTAAACAACGAAATCCATCAACAGGTATACATTTTCAAATTTTAATATACACAATCCAATTAAAATAACAAAAACTTAATAAAATAAATTAAAGGTGAAGAAACAAACAAAAATATAAGCGCAATAAATTATTACTCATATCGACTAATGATTCGACGAAATGAAGACAATCTCATATATTAAATTGTGGTCAATTATTTCATCAATACGTTGTAAATATGTGTGCGAAAATAGAAAGCGAACGATTGAGATACATAAGATTCAATCAAGCGAAACTGCGTTCAGAAGAATATATACATTTACGCGATGCTGTTAATAATAATATAGACGGAAATTTAAACATCAATGATATCGGAAATGTGTTTATACTTCCATCTTCATATACTGGCAGCCCACGTCATATGCAAGAATACATACAAGATGCAATGACTTTCGTACGTGCTTATGGACGACCAGACTTATTTATAACATTCACTTGCAATCCGCAATCGGATAAAATAAAAAAATTATTACTACCTGGACAAACAACAATTCATCGCCACGATATTACTGCACGTGTTTTTAAACAAAAATTAAAATCGTTGATTGATTTGATAGTAAAATACCATGTATTCGGTGAAACACGTTGCTGGATGTATTCTGTTGAATGGCAAAAACGAGGTTTGCCTCATGCGCACATTTTAATTTGGTTAATTGAAAAAATCAGACCAGAAGATGTTGACAACATAATTTCTGCAGAAATACCAGATCCAAATATTGATCAAGAGCTATTTGACATTGTAACAACAAATATGATCCATGGTCCATGTGGAAATATAAATATGACATCGCCGTGCATGGAAAATGGTAAATGTACGAAACGATTTCCAAAAGATTTTTTGATAGATACAATAACTGCAGTCGATGGTTACCCACTGTATCGTCGTAGAAAACCAGAAAATGGGGGACATAAATTTTTATTAAAAATGAGAAATGGTGAAAATAAAGTTGAAATAGACAATAGATGGGTAGTGCCATATTCGCCTTTGTTATCAAAAACATATAAAGCGCACATAAATGTAGAGTTTTGCAGTTCTGTAAAATCAATAAAATACATTTGTAAATATGTTCATAAAAGTAGTGATATGGCAGTATTTGGAATAAAAAAGACGAAATAACACGCTATCAGATGGGCAGATACATAAGCAGTAACGAAGCAATATGGCGAATTCTATGCTTTCACATACATGAACCAGATCCATCAGTCATACATTTGGCTATACATCTTGAAAATGGTCAACGTGTTTACTCCAACGAAAAAAATGCAATAGAAAGATCATTAACAGCACCAAAAATAACATTAACTGAGTTCTTTGAATTATGTAACCAACAAAATATTTACGGTCAATTCGCAAGAACATTACTTTATTCTGAAGTTCCAACATATTTCACATGGAATAAACAATCAAAAAAATGGGAGCCACGCAAACGAGGTGTTACTGTTTTTGAAGGAATATTTGCAGCAAATACATTAGGACGATTATACACTGTTCATCCAAAACAACGTGAATGCTTTTGTTTACGGTTGCTATTAATAAATGTACGTGGACCAACGTCATACGAATATTTGAGAACAATTAATGATCAATTATACGCTACAAATCATGACGCTTGCCAAAAACTGAAATTGCTTGATGGTGACAATCATTGGGATACAACACTTGCCGATGCAGCATTTAGTTCTTCTCCACATCAAATTCGTCAATTATTCGCGATATTGTTGACAACATGTTTTCCAACAAACACAACTGAATTATGGGAAAAATATAAAGATTCAATGAGTGAAGATATACTGCATAGAAATCGAACAACAAATCAAAATGAAAATCTTCAATTCACACAAGAAATATATAACGAAGCATTGGTTATGATCGAAGACATGTGCATACTCATCTCGAATGAACCACTCATAAATTTGGGAATGCCTTCACCTAATCGACCAGCAAGAGACTTAGTTAATATTGACATGCAACGTGAACAACAATTTAATACTAATGATTTGGTTTCATTTGTTAAGACGAATGAAAAATCGTTATCAAACGAGCAAAAGACCGTTTATGATAAAATTATGTTTACGATTGCAGCAAAAGAAGGTGGTTTTTTCTTTTTGGACGCGCCAGGTGGAACTGGCAAAACGTTTTTAATTTCACTCATACTTGCCAAAGTTAGATCTCAAGGTAACATAGCACTAGCAATTGCTTCATCTGGCATCGCTGCAACGTTGTTGGATGGTGGAAGAACAGCACATTCGGCTCTAAAACTGCCATTAAAAATACAGACAAATGAAAATGCAGTATGTAACATCAAGAAACAATCAGGGATGGCTAAAGTACTTCAAAAATGTCAAATTATTATTTGGGATGAATGTATAATGGCCCATAAACATTCACTGGAAGCATTAAACCGAACCCTAAAAGATTTGAACGGTAACGAAAGATTGTTTGGTGGCGCTCTAATTTTAGTGAACGAGCAATTTTGGCTGCTAAAAATGTCGATGTTGACGAAATAAACTTTAAAATACAAGAAACATTTCCTGGCGAATTAATTTCACTTAAATCAATTAAATCAGTGGTAGATGAAAATGAAAGCGTAAATTATCCAACTGAATTCTTGAATTCACTCGATTTACCAGGACTTCCATCACATAATTTACGTTTGAAAATTGGTTCACCTATAATTTTGCTTCGAAACTTAAATGCACCTAGACTATGCAATGGAACGAGATTAGTTATTAGAAAAATTATGGGAAATGTAATTAAAGCGACGATATTTGCGATGACCATAAATAAGTCGCAAGGACAAACAATGACTATATGCGGATTAGATCTAGAAAATTCATGGTTTTCTCACGGACAATTATATGTTGCGTGTTCACGTGTTGGAAAACCATCAAACCTTTTTATTTATGCACCTGATGGATTAACAAAAAATATTGTTCATGAATTAGCGTTAAGATAGATACAAAGTAAATAAAATTATAATGTACTTGAAGGTTAATTTTTAAATAAACAATTATAAATGATAACTTCACATCAAGGACGACACATAAACGAAAGGGCAGAACAACGTCTGCCAGGCCAGCTAGTAAAATTATAAAACAAATTCTTGTGTTCATATTTCTTTATTTTACTATTTTCTAAATCAATTCATATACATAGTGATAATAATGATAATTGATAATAATTACATGCTTAGAATTTGAAAATATTACAACTTGCTTTGATTTGAATTTTATAGTCTTAATAGGGCCCATAGACGTTCAACTTGGTTGACAACCTGGTTGTCAACATTGCAAGTTGAAGTCAATATTGATTGTGTGTGGGCAGGTTGACAACCTAAATCAAGTTGGACCAACTGGTTGGACTAAAATCAAAACTTTTTGATTTTTATGAACGGTTGTAAACTTGGTTGTTGTGTCTGTAGCAATATTGTCAACTTCATTTGAAATTTATAATTCCACTAGTAAAAACTTCAGGTTCCGATAGCTGTTTACCCAAAAAATCTTTTGAAAAAATGAGATTGGCATTTAAGTGACGATATGGTTGGAGTGTCTGTAGGTTTTAGGTTGACAACCTGGTTGTCAACCAAGTTGACCGTCTATGGGCCCTATAGAGATATATGTATGTACTTTAAAAAAAAGATGGTTGTATGAATGCCTATTAATTGTTCCAATTACAGTAAATGTAATATTTATATACCCAGAGACTAAATTATTATATATATATAGCTCTAAATGTATTTAACTGTAATAATAATATAACAGTTACTATGTAGGTATTATGAATTAAGTACCAACTGTAATACATTGCTTGTAAGTTTAAAATAATAAATATTATACGGCAGTTCTGAAGTAATTATCACGGTGGTGTTCACATTTAATAAATTATTATATAAAATTTATATTAAAATAGCACAACTTCATTGATTTCTGGTATGGGATATTTAATGGGGAATATGACCGTATTTATTTTCTGTAATCAATTACCATTCTGTATTTTTTTCCCTAAGGCGTCCTCCTTTGTGGGGACGATCCAAACTGGAGAATTGTAAGGAGAGTGCGAAGGTCTAATAATTCCGTCTTGAAGAAGTTTCTCTATTTGGGTTTCTACTTCATGCTTGAGGCACATTGGATAGGAGTTAGATTTTGAATATACCGGTTCGTTGTTGGTGGTCCTAATTTCTCCTTTTACCGTGGTAGTGTATGTTAATTTTTCATCAGGATCTGAGAAAACGTTAGGACAATTTTTAATAATTTTGTGTAGAAATTCTTTTTGTTCTATGTTCATATGATTTGTTCTGATATTTAAAGTGCTTACTGAATCAGAAAGATACTGTTTTTTTTTAACTTTAGTTCCTGATTTTATGGTTATGTAGTTTTTGTTTGTAAAAATTGTAAAAATTGTAATCTTTTCGCTGCCATGTGTTGCATTTGTGGCCTGTTTTGGTAATTTACAGCATGTGAGTGTAAGGATTGGTCAACGTCCATAGGTTCCGGTTTAGGAAAAGGGTTGTTATGTTGAGACGTAGGAAATTTATTTCGAACTTGTTGAGGCTGTTGCATTTGTTTTAAGAAATTTGGTTTTGGGGGCCTTTGGTGGGTGTTGACTAATTCAGGGTAGAAATTTGTTCTAGATGGTAAAATTGAAGATGCGTGGGGATTGTTTCTTTTAGGTAGACCTATTGAAGTTGCTGAGGGTTGAGCTCTAAAGTTTCCATGACTGTGTTGCACGCGATAGTGGACATTTTCTATTTCAAGACAAAGATGCTTGGGGTAGATCTATTGGTTTTTTCATACTGAGAAGTCTAGGAAGATCTCCCTATAAACCTCTTACAAACGTGTCAAGTGCTTTATCACGGTATGCCTATGTCATTTTGTTGACGATTCCTGACTCATTTCCATAGCCGAAAGTTTATTTAAAATTAAGCAAAGATGTTTATAAACTTCTTCATAAAATTCAGATCGTGTTATTTCTCTGTACTAGGGTAGTCATCTGGTATTCTAATGTACTCAGATCCCTTTTATCTGCATAGTGCAAAGTGGGACATTTAGCTATTTTTTCCCAGTTAAGAGGTGTATTGTACGATTCCAGAGCAGAATCTGTGCAACCTGTGATTTTGTTTCAAATGACACTAATTGTAAGTATGCCATAATGCTTGGTGTCCCTTTTATAGGTCATAGATTTTAAGAATTCTATCAACGCTCTTTTTCCAAGAGGGAAATTCCTTTGGTTGCCCTGAAAATTCTCTTAAAATTTTTACCACATCGGGTATTCTATCCATGTCTACTATATCTTCGCCTATACTAGCATCAATAACTTGATCGACGTCATTATTTATGTCTGCAGCTGGGTTCACCATTTAAATTATTATTTCCCTACTTTCTCTTCTAACTATTTCTGAGATAACCACAGTTAACTGAGTAAGATCGAAAGCATTCGTGAGAGGTGGTGCTGTAGGGACAGGACCTGCTGAACTATCGTTTTTTGCTGACAATCTGGCTGGTCTAATAGTATTATTATTATCGGTTGACATTACGACGAATTTTTGATTAGGACAAGTTTAAATTATCAATCTTTTACCCTCAAATCAATTTTCAAAAAAAAAATTGTTTTCCAATTTCAAAAATAAGTTTGCTAAATATGATAGATACTTTAAAATAATATGCAAATGAAATTTTTATGCGAATGAAATATTTCTACTTTTAATTCTTCAAAATAATTTGTTTTCAAATAAATTAAATTTTTTGAAAATTTCAAAATTTGAAATATTTTCTTTTATCCAAAAAAAATTTTTCCGTTTCACAAAACCCTTCTATTTTCAATATTCGAGTGTGTACACTTTTTTTTGCATTTTAATTTGCATTTATTAGTGTAAAGTTTGAAATTTTCAAAGTTTCAAAGTTTGAAATTTTCAAATAATTTAATTTATAATTTTTAATAATGATTAAATTTAAAAAAAAATATTGTATGTATTATAATTTTCCTTTATTAGGAAACAATTTTTGCAAAGTATGAAATTTTATAAAATTTTAGTGCAGAGGTAAAGCCGGTAGCACTTATCAAAAAGTTCATCCGATTTTACATAGCCAATTTAAACTAAAGAGTAACACTGCCGGTGATGAAAATCAGAAACACATTTATGTAATTACTCAAAGAAAAAACAATACAAAATATGTCCATAAGACCTGCAGTGAAAAAACTTAGTGAATATAGTATAGGCGGATTCGAACCCAATACCTTCAGCAAGAAATAGCTACTTTACAATACTACAGGGTGGGCTAACTTCGACTGACTGTTTTTAAAAATTTGTAACTTTTGTTACAACGCAAAGTAAATACCATAACCATTTTAATTCTGCAACAGCTCCCAGTGCAACCATGATTAAAAACTTATTAGTACCCCGTTTTGAGGAGGGGGTGCAGGCAGTATATGATCAATCACGACCAAAATTTCATTGAAGTTCGCAATGAAGAAACTGTACACGACAGAGTGTCAACGATGATTTCACTGTCGACGTATTTACTCAATTGAGCATCTCCAGAACATCGCTAAGATAATTTTTGAAACTTGATCTCAAGGTGTTTTCATATAAGATTCAATTTTTACAAGAATTATTACCATGGCGAGGGTGACAATGGAGATTCTTCGAGAGTTTTTCTGTGACAGAATTATTTCGAAAAATGCAGATTGACTTCATTTACCCTTTTTCCAGATTTAACGGCTCCTGATATCTTTTTGTGCGGCTACTCAAAAAGACGAGTTTACACGAATAAGCCACTAGGAATTCAGGAGCTTTAACTAAATATTCGTGCAGAAATAGCGAATTTGGAGCTCGAAACAAATGCAAAATGCATTAAAAAAATAATTCATTGTTAGGAAGAAAATGGAGGTCATTTAAATGGTATTATTTTTCACAAATATGATCAGAAAAAATTTAAGAATTATTACACTTTCATTTGAAAAAAAAAATTATAATAAAAGTTTAAAACTCCAAAAGTTGTTAGCGTTTTAAATCAGTCAGTCGAACTTAGCCCACCCTGTAGTTTTTAACCTTATGATCGCCTGATCGACATTTTCAAAGTTTTGGCTGTGCGTATACAAATGTATACCATACATTTTATATGGAAATTTAAAATTTTTTTCTTCTGTATCTCAGCATGCCGTGGACCAAAAACTAATATTTGTTGAAGTGTTTTTTAAAAGCTATTTTGTACAACAACAAGCTGTATTTCAGCATCCCGTGGACTCAACACCGTAATTCTTTAACCTTAATTGAAGTGTTCTCTCTCGTATTGTCTTATTTGAAGTCCTATATTTCAGGCGATCCTAAGGTTAAAAACTATCATTAGGTATTTTATATTGTAGAAGAAAAAAAAAACATGCTATTGATTCTGATCTCCTGATCCATTACCATTACAAATAAAATTTTCATATTTCTCAATGAAGATGAACAGACCAGACCGTTTAATGTGAGAGATGCTTTTATCTTTCACAGCGTATTAGGTAGCCTAAGTACCAAACTTATGCTAGAAATACTTGTGTATCTAAGTACAAAACCTATATACAGGTGGCAATATACCCAAGTACAAAACTTGTGTATTTTATTATACAATATACCCAAGTACAAACTTTTGTATTGTTGTAAGATCAAGATGAAAAATGTACCCAAGTACAAAACTTATGTACGGTTATGGATGTACGTTAACTAATATTCTGTTTATGAATAAAGGTTCACTAATATTTTGGTTATTGATATTATGATTATACCTGATATATAATAATTAGTTGGTTATGGTTCTGAAATCTAAATAAAACTTGGTATAGCTTGTCCCAAAAGAGTTGAAGTTTCGTATTGTACTACGTTGGCATGCGCAGAAGAAAAGATACTTACACACATGCGTTTTTGTTGTTGTAAATTCTAATAAACAGGTTTCTTCTTTCGTATATGTATACACAAGAAGATCACTACGCCATGTAAAACATGCGCAATGAACCTTCAACTAAAATAATTTCAGCTATATATACATAGTGGATCTGAACACTTTATCAATTATTATAGATTAACACATATTAATTATCTTTGACTTTATGCTGGATTTCTTCAGAAATCTCCGCTAGCTGGGTATCACCCTTGCATCTGAAGTTAAATAGTAGTGGCATCATTTAGATCATCTTTGCTCAATAGGTGTCTCTACCATTGACGATAGTACTTTTTCATATTAATTTTAAATTTAACTTTTGAACTTTGAATTTCTATGCTTTTTTTAAAAAAATGAAAACTTTTGTAAGTAAGGAAAGCATTAAAGCACTAAAGTATAAAAAATGTGAATCATATGTTCATATGTATATGCGGCATGCGCATACTGAAGCATCTATTAATAGATACATTTTTTTATATTTTGTTTTGATTTCTCATTCTGAATATGCGTAACAGCGTAAATGTACGAGTATATACGTAATTCGCTTTTAATACGGATTTTGGTTTACTCCCAATTTTGTGTTGTATAAACTCGATAATTCGGATTTTGGCTTAAGCCCAATTTATTTGGGTTTAATCAAAAACCATATAACTACAAAGATAAACAATTGCCATATATCCTTATGTCACCATTAAATTTTACTTCTACACCTGATATCAGATGGGTACATGTGTACAGCAGATGAGAATAAATTTTATATTTTAATTTTATATTCATCTATCCCTAAATTTTAATTGTTTATCTTAAAATTGGAATTCGTAATTGTTTATTTAATACGGAATTCGCATTTGTTTATTTTATAATGGAATTTGCAAGATTTGTAAAAATCTAATTCGCATATGTTAATAATTAAACAAATTCATTGTTGTACCAAAAAGCATTGATTGTAAGCAGTGCTTATTAGCAAAAATCATTGTTTAAAAAAATTGCGCGTGATACATATAAAAATAATACGAAATTAAAAGAATAAAAGAATTAGATTGTTATTATTTATGTGCCGTTGCTAACTTGATCAATAAAATATCATGCGAATAATGAAAGAATGTAAGGATGACGGTTACTATATGTGACTATATACTGTACAAAATTTTTGTTGTACATAGTTCAAAATTGACCAAAATGCGTATACCACAAAAAAGAACCAAGGTGACGATATACTATACAAGGTGTCCCGTTTGGTTTGCTTAACCTTGATACCATAGATAGGTATCATCAAGACAAACAAAAAATTGTATCGGAGGGGGGGGGGAATCCCAACGGTTTCGCCGTTCGAGGGCGTTGAAGTTTTTTTGCTCTTATTTCACGATGTACCCTATAACTTTTTACAGGGGCACTCAAGGGTCACTTTGTAATAAGAAAAAATGTAGAAGACCCTTTGCCCTTTTCAACAATACCTTATTTGTTCCTCTTCTTCCAACTGTTAAAAAGTTACACGCATTCAAAATCAAAATTTTGTGAATTTTTCCCACATTTTTGTGTTTAACCCTGTCTTTCTCAAAAAAGGCTAAAATAACCCCAAGTTTTTATTGCAGAAAGAGAATGCTCAATTGATTCTGCATCGATTTGGTATGTGAATTTTTTACAAAAAATTCATAGTTTTCGAGATATGTGCATTTGAAAATTATCACTTCTAGCTCCTATTTTTAATTTACACTGCAATAAAAACACGTGTCCAATAATCCAATGATTTCAGACATATTTTTTCAGTTTTTTGAAAAGGTCTTCCTTAATATCTCGAAAACTATGAGTTTTTTGTAAAAATTAAAGATAGCAAATCGATGCAGAATCAATTGAGCCTTCTTTTTCTGAAATAAAAAATGAGGGTTAATTTAAGCCTTTTTTGAGAAAGACAGGACAAAAATTTGGGAAAAATTCACAAAATTTTGATTTTGAATGCGTGTAACTTTTTAACAGTTGGAAGAAGAGGAACAAATAAGGTATTGTTGAAAAGGGCAAAGGGTCTTCTACATTTTTTCTTAACACAAAGTGACCCTTGAGTGCCCCTGTAAAAAGTTATAGGGTAAACCGTGAAATAAGAGCAAAAAAACTTCAACGCCTTCTAGCGGCCAAACCGTTGGGATTTCAACGACCACCCCCCCACCGATACGATTTTTTGTTTGTCTTGATGAGACCTATCTATGGTATCAAGGTTAAGCAAACCAAACGGGACACCCTGTATATATATAAGACTATAAAATTCAAATCAAAATTGTAATACATATTTTCAATTATTTTCATTAATTTTTTTTCCATTTATTTATACCTAATCTATCTGGTTCTTTTACAATTCTTCCTGATTTGGTAACGTATGATTTATTATTAATATTTTGAGATTTTGTTTCAGTTGGTTTAACATTTTCTTTTGTTACTTCAATTTCTATATTTTGATTTAAATTTGAAGGATTCTGATTTAGAACTGTATTTTCCGAATTACTTTCTGGATCGTCGGAGTTACATGAGGTGTATTGATTGAACGTCTTATGCTGGATTCCTTCAGTCTCAACTTTCTTGTCCCTAACTTTAGCAGAAAGATAATAAAGAGATTTGCATTTCTCCACCTCTGACTAGCACTTAGCTGCCACCTAAATTTAGGTGGCAGATGAAGTACTAATTATTGAGAAATAATCAATTAAAACGAGATATGGTTGTTTTTGAAATTCTAAAATATCGCATCCTACTTTATAAAACGGAATGTTTGGGATTTCGTGTGTAATAAGAGGATCATGAGATTTTGAAATTTGATATTTTTCGCATATTTTACAGCTTTTATAAATTGTTCAATATCATAATTTATTTTGACACCAGAGCAAGTTTTAAATCATTTTAGACACCTTAAAGTTTTCAATGGTCGAGATGATTATACACTTGGCGAATTCACAAAATCAGTGGACAACGCAATTCTATTGTGTAACAATAACCAGGGACTTTTTCTCTACGCCATACAGATAGTGTTCAACGATAAAATCCAAGGAGAAGCTAAAAAGTGCACACAACGCTTGGGAAGTAGTTTAACGTGGGAATCTGTGAAAGCTGATCTAAAACTCCACTTCAGACCACGAGAAGACTACGCAGAACTCATCAATCGTTGCAGAAACACAAAGGTAAATAATTTAAGAGAACTTTTTAGTATTGTAAAAGATGTTAATTACCGTTTAAATGAATTATACGATTTTGACGATAATAACTTTACAATTTATTCCCCTGAAAATAATGATAAATATCTTGTTGGTATTTTGATCGAAAAAATAAACAATTTAGTTCGTGAACATATCCCTGCCGGTGCAACCCTTATAGAAATTTATAATAAATTTTCAAATTTAAAGTTACTAGATGACGAAAGAGCAGTAGCTCGAAGTCATAAAAAATCATATTTTTATGGAAAAACAGACAATAATATTAAAAAACCGAATCAAATGTCTTACGACAAATTATTTAAAAATAACCATAACAAAATGAAAATATATGGCAATCCAAGTCAATACAGTAATCTTAAATATTTCACAAGACAACTTTCATGGTAACTTTCAATATAATAAAGGTCAGTATAGACAAAACTCAGGACAATTTAGAAATAATTTTAACAATACAAATAATAATTTTCCACAAAGACAAAGCTCTTATCAGTTTAAAAGAAATACTGTTGAACCAATGGAAGTCGAAAATATTCAGAAAAGTGACGTAAATTTTACAGAAGAGCCTCGGAAAATAAACTACCAATCATCGAAATCACAATAAATGATCAAACATTTAAATGTTTAATAGATACTGGTTCAGAAACTAGTATTATGAACTCAGACACAATTAAAGGTATTTCTGAAGAAATACTTGAAAAACTACTACTTTTTACAACGATTAACGGAATAAATAGGATAACGAATAAATTAGTTACCCTTTTTCCGCAAGAATTTGGCTCCCAAGGAACCATTTCTTGGAAAATTGTTAATTTAACGGCTCGAAAATACGACGCGATTATCGGACAAAATGTTCTTATACCATTTAAGTCCAAAATTGATTTAGAGAATAAGCATATTATAATATTGAATAAAAATGTAATACCTTTTGTAGAATTTGATTATCCCATTGCAATAAATGAAATTTTTAATATAGAACCTCTTTCAAAAGAAGTTCTAAGTAATTTCGATATTTGCCATTTAAATAAAGAAGAAAAAATGTTGTTAAAAAATTTAATTAATAAATTCGAAGATTTATTCTATATAGAAGGTGAAAATTTGACCTTAACTCACGAAATAGAACACGAAATTTATACAACTAATGAAAACCCTATTTATTGTAAAGCATATAGGTATCCCCAAGTACATGAACAGGAGATTGAGAATCAAATTCAAGATATTTTAAAGGGTATAATAAGGGAAAGCATATCTCCTTATACTCCCCTGTTTGGATAGTGCCTAAAAAGGTTGACAATTCGGGTAAAGCGAAATGGCGAATTGTCATTGATTATAGGAAATTGAACGAGATTACAATAAATGATAAATTTCCTATTCCGAATATAGAAAACTTATTAGATAAATTAGGTAAATCTCAATATTTTACCACCTTAGATTTGGCGAAAGGTTTTCATCAAATCTTAGTAGCAGAAAAAGATAGAAAGAAAACAGCATTTTCCACCCCTTTTGGACATTACGAATTCATTTGTATGCCATTTGGATTGAAAAATGCACCAGCCACATTTCAAAGGCTGATGAATTATATTTTAAAAGAATATATAAATAAAATTTGTGTAGTATATCTAGATGATATACTAATTTTCAGTATATCGCTAGAAGAACACATAACAAATCTGAAAAAGATATTTATAAAATTAAAAGAAGCAGGTTTAAAAATACAAATAGATAAATGCAACTTTTTATCTAAAGAAACCGAATTTTTGGGACACATTTTAACTCCTGACGGCATAAAACCAAATCCAAAAAAAATAAAAATTATTCAGGATTTGAAATTATACCCAAAACGGAAAAACAAATAAAATCTTTCTTAGGTACTACAGGGTACTATAGAAAATTTTTAAAAGATTACTCAAAAATTGCATTCGCTATGACAAAATATTTAAAAAAGAATGCTAAAATAAACTCCAACGACCCAGATTATATATTTGCTTTTGAAAAACTTAAACAAATAATAACAGAACATCCTATACTTAAGTATCCCAATTTTATTAAAAAGTTTAAACTTATTACGGATGCTAGTAACTTTGCGGTAGGAGGCGTTCTTACTCAAGAAGGAGAAAAACTATTCGACAATAGAGAAGGAGTTATTATACTTATATGGGAAAGAGTTTGATCTGCAAACAGATCATCAACCAATTAAATGGCTTAATATAAAACATGTAGGTAAAGATATCAATCCAAGGCTCCAAAGGTGGTTAATCTCTTTAGGAGAATATAACATAAATATTGATTACATAAAAGGAAAAGACAACAAAGTAGCAGACTTTGACAACGAAATAAATCGTATTGAGTCTTTTGAAACCTCTTTTAAAAAACTTTTCAACGAAAACTTATTCGAAATTAATGCAAACGAATCAGTTGATATGCAAACCGTTCATTCTCAAGAAGAAAATTTAAATTATCATATACCCATCCTTCTTGATACTGTAGTGAACCGTTTTAAATCACAAATAATCTTTTGCGAAACAAAAACTGTGGAATTTGAAAGCGTATTTAAACATAATAGAATATACATTTTCAGAGAAGACCTGAACAATGGAAGTGTTAATAAAATCTTAAAAAAGTACATAAATCAAAAAACTGTTATTTTTTCCCACTTAGATGATCATACCTACAACATTTTACAAAATAAAATAGTAGAACTCTTCGATACCAATCAAATAAAATTCGTAAAATGCACACATTTTGCCCAAGATATCGAAGATGAAGAAAATTTAAAGAAACAAATTGTCTTATTCCATAAGAATGAATCCGGTCATTCAGATATAATTGCTAAATATGAAGATATTAAAAATAGAATATATCACCCTAAATTTAGAGACGAAATACATGAAATTATCAATTATTGTGATATCTGTAATTGAGCTAATTATGACAGAAAAACTATTAAAAATAAATTCAATGAAACTTTAACTCCTGAAAGAATTAATCAAATTGTTCATGTTGACACTGTCTTACGTAAATTCTAAACATTCGTTTATTAATTTTATTGATAAACTCACAAAACACGTAGTTAGTTTCAATCTTAAAAATAGACATCACACAACTTTAATTGAAAAAATTAAACTTTTTATTTCTATAAAAGGAAAACCTGAATTGTTTATTTTTGATAACGAATTCAGAAAAGATGTAAAAGATTTTCTTAATAACGAAAATATAAAATGTCACTCGACCAAACCAAATAGCCATACAGGGAACTCAGATGTAGAGAGATTCCATAATACTATTACAGAAAAAATTAGATCCCTCAATTTAGAAAAACCCAATCCCATAAGAATTCAAATCATAACAGCAATTATAATTTATAACAACACTTTTCATTCTACCATTAAAACTACCCCACAAAAGGCACAATTAAGGAAATTCCAATTACAAACCTTATAAAAAACCCAAAATAATTTGCTGTAAATTGTTTTCAAAGTACATGCAATATAGAAAGAGAATTGATAATAGAATATATATATATATATATGCTTATGTATAACTATGTACATACAATATACATGGTTAAACAAATTTTAAATTCTCTTGTATAGACTATAGCTATAGCCTATAGGTATTGATAGGTTTTACGTTTAAATTTTTTTTGTATAATCAATAGATCATACTTATACATGCTGATACTCTATGGGGCTATTTAACAATAGCCCTATAAAAGAGTAATATTTCATATATTTCGTGTATGAATAATTCTCTCTCTTTATTCAAATTTGTTCAGAAGAAATTTGTGTTCGTAGGGCTATTTCTGTTTAGCCCCTAAAGTGAGAAAATGTTCTAATACAAAAATATCAATACAAGACAAATTTTTCTCTTAATTTTTTTTCTCATAGGATTTTACATAGTTAAAAATGTATCTCTCAAAATAAATTTTTTGTTTTAAAATTATTTTTGGAAAAATTGTTATAAATTCTGAAAACAATAAATATTCATATTTTTTTTATTTATTCGTAATATTTATTTTATAATTATTGTATTAGTAAGTATAACTATACTTAACTAACTATATACTAACTAGTACATTTTTTTTCAATTTTAAATTACAAATTTTACACCATTTATGAAATTAATATTCTACAATTAGAAAATATTAATTTGAAACAATTTGTTTAGTTTTATTAACATTTTTAATCAATTTTCCATAAACTTTATTATAACTTAGTGATGAATTAATATTTTACATAAAAATTTTTTACCATGTACGTAAATGTTCTAATAATACATATTCGTTTTTTTTCGTTTGATCTACACAATAGTGTATGATCATTTTATACTACGGGGCTGTTGGATTGATAGCCCAATGTTGTAAACCAACAAATAAAGTACAACATAATGTTCGTTCTCATCTAGTTTTTTTTTCAATACAACATAATGTTTAAATTTTGTTGCTTTTTTTTTTTTGCATACATTTTGTTGTTGCATTTTTTTTAAAATTTTTATATGGAATGATTGCGATTTTCGACTAGGCAACTTTGAGATATTATATCTTGGGCTATGTTGCATCAATTTAAATCAAATAAGAAGCACTATTCAAGGAAACATTTCACCTGTGTATTTATTAGGCTTTCAAAAATACATAATGCAAATTTCCAACCGTAATTGAGGATATAATACATACATATTTCCTTAAAAAAATTTTCAATATTATTTTTCTTTTAATAATTTTTTTTTTTAAAGAAAAAGGATTTAAACGTAACTTTAGATTGACACAACTATTTTAAGTATTAAAATTAAGTTAAAAAACAAAATTAAAAAAACGAATTTAATTTTAAATTAATTGAATTTTTATATTTTGCTAAGATCCTTTTTTAAGATAAATTCTTGAATAAAAAAAAACATACATCTTCTTAAATATTTAAAAGTGTTGAAAACAGAACAGAAGTCCAAATAAAATGTCTTCACAAAAAACGTTTTTTCTGCACAACTTTCGGAACCTAAGCATTGAAGCGCGTAATTTTTTTGGTACATTATAACTCGCATCCTATCGATAGGATCTTTTTCGTGTCAAGGGAGTTTTGTAGAGAATAATAATAAAATACATTGAAAAAATTTCAAATCAGTCGGATGGATAGTAAAGTTCGGATATTTTCAAATTAAAAGAACAGACTTTTGAGAAAAATGTGTTAACATTAATTCGAGCGTTAACATCCTTGAAACTTCAAGCAGCCCCACCAAGTGATTTCTTCACGAGCCGCCACTGATGTGTACTCACAGCCAACGCTCAATGGTGAACTGAAACCGAAACCGAAACTGCAAACCTAAACTACTGTCGCTTTTGTTGGCTCAATGGTAGCGCAAACGTCTGTCAAATTCGTATTGTCAATATTGTCAATTACAATTTGTCATATTTGTTTTGTTTGTCATTTAATAGAGTATTGTGTTTATGTGTTGTGTCTAAAAATATTTTGTAAATTCATTTCAACAAATAATTAATATAAATTTATTAAAGCGATTATTCGTTTAAAATAACGAAATCAAATTAATTTTAATAAATAAAGTTTTTTTGTCCTTTTAAATTAAATTATTTATAAAAAAACTACAGGATACCATCAAAAGCAGATTTAAAATAAATTTAAATTGAGCGTTGGCTGTAACGAATAACGATATGTCAAAACTGATCTTCTTCTTCTTTTTCAAATTACTACTCAGAAAAATATACACAATATAGGATACCTTGTTCGAACGTAAACCGAAAATTAAAATAAAATTTAATTGAACCGCAACCGAAATTTTCAGTTCACATTGAGCCTACTACAGTACATTTTCATTGTTTTTAATTGAACCGTAACGTCATTTCGGTTTCGGTTTCGGTTTCAGTTCACCATTGAGCGTTGGCTGTCACACAAATTACGTTAATGAGTACTCATATGAGTTCGTTAACAAGTCAAACCATTATCGCTCGAAAGTAATTTTAGTATGATTCAATCTTAAGAAAGAAATAAAATTGAGGTTAAATGAGTGTTTTTATATTTGATTTTCGGTCCAATTTTTTGTAATAAAATGTTGTGGAGCTCAAACGACATTCTGCAATAATTTTTGAAAAGAAATGAGTGTTATTTATTTCTTTAAAAAGAAGTGCTGCTGCTCGTCTTCCTTCAGCATTTCTTCGCAAAAGCCACTTAGGGCTCCAAATGCGCTTTCGCTTTAATATTTTTTTCTTTTTCTTAACAGTAATTGATATAAGTAACATATCTGAAGCACTCAAGAGTGAAACTTTGTCACAGTAATCCATTTTAATCAAATTAACTGAATTTTTGACACTTTTAAAATAAATCTTTGTGAAAAATCAAGAATTTTACGATAACAAATGTGTACGTGATATAACAGACTCACATGAGATTTTTTGTTGTTGTTGACGCATTGACTATAATTGTTAACTATCTTGTATGTGTGACGATAATAGTGTGGATCGACTTTAAGACATAAAGAACAACCAAAATTTGCTAAATTGCCTCTCAAAAATATTCATTTATGTAATATTAAACGACCTTCAAAATTTTCAGCCAAAACACCGAATACTGCGGACTCTACTAGTAACATGGATATCGATGACGATGCTAATAGTGCCATCCCAAACGACCCTAATCGTGCAGAAGATTGACAGCCAGTTCGGCTTCACCATAATCAAAACTGACGAAGGAGAATTACCTAAAGATTTTAATATTATTTTACATATTATTGATCAAAATGAAGTACTAAGTCTTGTACAAGAAATTAACTCTACTCTTTCTAACTTACCAATAATTCGACACAATAATTACATTTTTAACGAAATAGAAATTATTAAAAATAAAATACACAATTATCCCTAATCGACATAAAAGAGGACTTATTAACGCCATTGGAACAGTAATGAATTGGTCATACGGAACTATGGACGACAATGACAGGAAACAAATCGAAGACCACCTTTCAATCATTGATTGAAATAATAATCACGAAATTATTAACAATATGAACCAACAAATTAAAATAAACAATGAATTTCAAAAATCAATCGAACGAATAAAAAAACCAGTATAGAATACAAAAGAAATGAAACCCTAACGAGACTTGACTCTCTAACTAACTTACAATACGAATACTACAAAAGCCTAATAATTATCAAAAATATGATTAAATTAAATATTATCAAGAATAAGGTAGAACATATTCTAAGAAAATATAGCTTCTGCTAGACTTTATTTAATAAATGCTAGTATTTTAACAAGCGAAGAAATCCAAAAATATAATATAGATTTTGAAAAATTAAATCATTTACAGTTAGGTGTCGCAAAATACAACGATAGAAAAATTATTTTTGCGATTAAAATACCAATAAATTACATAAAATTAAACAAAAAACTGATACTGCCTATAGTAAATTTAAACATGAAGAAAATTAACGATGTACAAAAATACTCTTTAGAAATAAATGGCACATATTATGAATTTTATAACAAAAAATATTTTAAAGAACTGGTCTTTAATTAGCTATTGTATATTTTTAAACAATTGTAAGCTCATTAATTATAAAGAGAGCAAAATCTTAGAAATAGAAGATAACACCATAATTTTAGAAAATTCTAAAAATATCAAAATCGAAAGTAATTGTAACGAGAAAAAATTCAATTTAAATGGAAATTTTTTTATTAGTTTTCATAATTGTTCACTTCTTATAAATAATAAAACATATGAAAATCGTGAAATAAAATTAATTGAAAAATTTATATTACCACATTTTAATGAAACTTATTATAATAATAGTTTAACTTTTGATGAGATTGTGATCGAAACACAAACAAATTTAAAACATATAGAGGAACTTAAGTATCATAAAAAAGTTAACCATTTTATAAGTATATCTATAGTTGTAACGATAATTGTCATTTTTATTGTTTTAAAATACATTATTTTTAAACAAAAGAAATTTAAAATAAAAATCCTTAACAGGATTCAGGAGAATCCAAATACAAAGGAGGGAGGAGTTACATATTGTAACAATAAAGATGAAAATACGAAGAGTCCCGAATACTTGAAACTAATAAAATCAATTAAGAGCCAAATTTAGTGAAATGGCCTGCAAAGTGACCGCCTACAGCCTACATTTCTCAACCGATTTTCATAAAATTTTGAATACAGATAGGTGCAAGGGAATTGTGGTCCTTAAATGGAACACATTTTTGAAAAAGTCCTTTATTTTAAAAATATAAGGGTTCAAAGTGAGTCAGTTTCGCGATTTTGGGCCTTCAAAGTGACCACCTACAGCCTACATTTCTCAACCGATTTTCATGAAATTTTGAATTTAGATAGGTTGAAGGGAATTGTGGTCCTTAAATGGAACACATTTTTAAATGTTGATCTTTAAATTTTTTTATATTCGATTTACCAAGGTACAGACAAAACAAAAATTCACTCAACTTTTCACACATTTTTCATGTATTAAAACGTTTAGATATTGTGATTTCTTTTTATAAGATTTAAATTTAACCTTTTCCAAAAAGTTTAAAATAAATTTCAAGGAAATTGGTTACGTAGTTTAATTATTATAAATAAAACAAATTGTTAATTTTTCATAAAATTTTATCATTGTATTTGAATTTTAAATAGTAATGACAAGTCAAGAATTTTCGTATTATCATCAATGCTCAAAAGAGGCGCTGGCGTCTATCCATATCGTCAATAAAAAAAAGAGAAAGAGCTTAATTTTTTTTCTGAGCTTTTGTGCGTACACTAAAACTTGATGTATACGATATGATATCTGCCGTACAAAGGACAATCGCGTCAATTACATTTTCACTCATTTTGACTTAGATATATTTATGATATAATATCTGCCGTACAAAGGACAATCGCGTCAATTACATTTTCACTCATTTTGAGTTAAATATATTTATGATATAATATATAGTTATATATATGAACTGAAGGAAAAATTCTCTATTAAAAAATATGTCTATATATTATATATTATATATATAATTTAATTTTTCCACTAGTTCATATGTATAACTATATATCTACCGTACAAAGGACAATCGCGTCAATTACATTTTCACTCATTTTGACTTAGATATATTTATGATATAATATCTGCCGTACAAAGGACAATCGCGTCAATTACATTTTCACTCATTTTGAGTTAAATATATTTATGATATATTATATAGTTATATATATGAACTGAAGGAAAAATTCTCTATTAAAAAATATGTCTATATATTATATATTATATATATAATTTAATTTTTCTACTAGTTCATATGTATAACTATATATTATATCATAAATATATCTAAGTCAAAATGAGTGAAAATGTAATTGACGCGATTGTCCTTTGTACGGCAGATATGTATATGATTATATGATAATGAACTATACAAATACATACATATGCACACATATGTATACGAGTATATACAAGAATCATAATCTGCCGTACAAAGGACAATCGCGTCAATTACATTTTCACTCATTTTGAGTTAAATATATTTATGATATAATATCTGCCGTACAAAGGACAATCGCGTTTTAAATTAATATGGGATAAGAAAATTTTCTGGCAACAATGAATTATGATTATTGTGTTATTTTTTTCATTTCTTTTTAAAAATATGATTTTATCAGTTTAATGTATATCTACATATGTACATATTTAATGCAATTAATATGGAAAATTTAAGATTTTTAGAAGATATATTTAACACTTCGATCTACTTATGTTAAATATTTTCAATTTTCCATATAACTTTTTCAAAATTTTTGTATGGGAAAAGTGGGACTTATCAACTTTGGGCTATCATATCTCGGGCTCAGTTGCACTGATTTTATTCAAAATTAAATTGCAATATGGATTTATCTAGATAAGTTCAAAAATAAGAGGGGTCGCAGTAGAAGTTTACCAAATATTTAATGATATACACATAAAATCCTGGCAGTAGCCTAGCACTTTTCAAAATTCATATAAAAAATTAGTTTTTTTTTTCAAATTTTAAATTTAAACAACCTCACTGCCTAGCACTTTTCAAAATTCATATAAAAAATTAGTTTTTTTTTTCAAATTTTAAATTTAAACAACCTCACTGCCTAGCACTTTTCAAAATTCATATAAAAAATTAGTTTTTTTTTTTCAAATTTTAAATTTAAAAAATCTCACTAACTACTAAAAAATTAATTTTGGATTTTTTGAAATTGATGGTTTTAAGTAACAATTTCAAATATGCCAAGATAAAGTGATAAGTGCATATTTATAGCAAATTCATGAAATTTGGTCCAGGTTATTCATATTTGTCATAAAAATGTACAGGGTCATTTAGAATTTTTTTTTTATATTATTTTGGAATTTATTTGTGTATCTACAATTTTTATTCCAAATTATTTAAAAAAAAAAAAATTAAAATAAAACAAAAAACACCTTGTATACATTTATGTATAATATATGTAGGTATACATTCTCATTCTAAAAGACTTCAGGTACATTCATAAAAAAAATATTTTCTTTTATGAAAGGTATATATTCGAATGCTTGAAAAATAGGCGTAAGGTGTATAAAATTTTACTGGTACCTATATAAATATATATACGTACATAATTCAAAATATTAAAAAAAGAATAAAACATAAGGGTTCAGGACAGTTGGTCATTAAATCAATTTCAAAACAAGAGAAATCTTAAATCATAAATTTAAACTGGGAAATCCTTCACTTAAGAAACAATAAGATATTTAAATTACTTTAAATCTTTAATATTTTAAAAAAGGATCTTTATATTTGGTCAAAAAACGGCACTAAAAAAAGTATGAGTCATTATGACATCTAAAAAGTTTTAATTACCTACTTTTTATCAATATGAAAAAAAATGCTAACCAGTAGTTGTTAAAAAATAATTTAAGTATGTACATACATACATTGACTAAAAATTTTTATATTTCTATTTCATGTACTTATACCTACATATGTACATAGTGATCAAGAAAAGGTCATTCAAAAAAATGTCATTGAAAAAATAAACACATTTTAAATAAACATAGATGCATCTGTATAATATGTGTATGTATATACTTATATAAGTATGTATGTAGGTATAAATAACTGAAAATAATATTTTTTTCATAAATTCCATATTATAAGTAATATATGTATGTTCTCATTTATATATGGTATATGTATTAACTATACATATTATTATTATTATTAATAATACCTTTTTTTTTTACATAATTATGTAATGTACATATAGATATACATACAAGCAATGAAAACGTCATTAAAAATAATATTCATTTATGATTTATTGCATTTGATATCGTGATATCCTAACAAAAATCTTCTAGCAAAAATAACATTTACGCTATTACCTATTACGCATACTTAGAATGAGAAATCAAAACAAAATAAAAAAATAATTTATCTACGAAGCATGCGCATATGAACATATGATTAACACATTTTTTATACTTTAGTGCTTGAAATGCTTTCCTTACTTACAAAAGTTCTCTTTTTTTAAAAAAAAAGCATAGAAATTCAAAGTTCAAAAGTTAAATTTAAAATTTATATGAAAAATTACAATCGTAGATGGTAGAGACACCTATTGAGCAATGATGATCTAAATGATGCGACTACTATTTAAAATTCAAATACAATGATTTTATTATCAATTTTTCTAATCACAGGATTTTTTTTGCATACCTTTAGGCTGGAATAAGAATGACACAGATAGTATAAACTCTATAAACGCGATGCAATAAAAATTGCGATTGTAGGGTACGTAAGCAGCATGTAAAACTTTTGTTGTTTACTTAGGCTGCACATTGTATTGTATATAAATATACGAAAAAATTTTTATGTAAAATTCAAAAATTTTGAGTTATTTTATTTTTTTAAATTTTTACATGGAAGGATATGTGACTTTCTAACTTTGAACTATTATATCTCAGGCTGTATTGCATCGATTTGAGTCAAATAAAGTGCACTAAGTCAGAAAATAGTTCAAGAATTAAAATGTTTACTTTTTTCAAGGATCAAGGTATGAACCAAGGAGGGCCCCATTGAGGTGAAAAAAAAGTTGTTTGTCGAAGGGAGTTTTGTAGAGGTGTTGTTGGTGTTTTTATTTCGAATGTTTGCTACCGGAAATTATAGATCCCCAAAATACAATCTGTTTTTTAATTTACCTTTTCATCTAATTGAATTTCCGTTTATATTGCATGAGTATAATTTTTTATATGATATGATATATTCATACAGTTTGTTCAAAATAATTGTGTTGTCAGTTTTACAAAGTGCATAGCGTTTATTTAAAAATTATTTAGCAAATTAGTCAAAAATTAGGCAACAGCAAAGATTTCATAAAAGAATGAAAACTATTCAACGTAGGTAAAATTGTACGTACTGTGTGGAAAATAATGATTGGCCAGTACCAGACCTGTCTTCTTTCAGCTTCAATAACCGGTTTTTTCTGAAGACAGAAGGCGGGTTGTAGTACATTTTATCCAAAAGTGTGAAGCTGAAAGAAGACAGGTCTGGTACTGGCCATTGAGAAGAAACAATAACAACTTCAGCATAGCATAGCATAACAACTGTATGCTAGCTGTAGCCTGAGAACAAAAGAAAAGATGTACACATTTTACCATGCAATATGATCGCTACCCAGTTAACCTAGAACGTATTTTTAATATATCAAGTTTGTATTCTTAGAGCACGAGAACATATTCTGTTGACATTAAGATTAAATGGTGAACTGGGTTTGACATTTTTTCAAATCATGTACACCAACACTTAGAAGAAATTTATTTGCTTGTGTTGATGAAGACACAAATACATTTCAGACGATGTTGTTGCTGTTTTCGAAAAAAATTTTCACTAAATTTGGCTCTTAACCCATAATAGAACTCATAAAGTTACAATACTTGTATGATCACAAAAACCACAAAATAAAGGATACATAAATATGTCAATGAATATCCTTTATTTCTTAAAACAATCGTGGGAAATAGAAAATAAAGTAAACGAATACATAAATATATCCTTTGAAGAAGATTGAAGATAGGGCTATTACCGCACTTCGACCTTTGCAGATCTTTTGTACAGAAATAAAATATATCCTTTATTACCATCTCAATGATCGTGAAAAATAACTAAGTGGAAAGGCAAGTAAAAAGGATACATATATATGTCAACAGATATCCTTTTTACTATCCTAGTGATCACAGAAGGTATGTAGCAAGTAACAAGTATCAAGTAGCAAATAACATAAAATAGATATTTAGAGTTAAGTAATTTTCTCACGATACTTTTAAGATAATATGTACGAAACCGAGGTTTCATTAAAGATTAAGTTTTAGAATAAGTTGAGTTATAATTTGTACACTAAAAAGAACGATTACCTCCGTTGTGAATCTGAAGTTTCACATTTATTAAATAAAATAAAGTCTTTTTATTTCAAAATAAAATCTCGGTGTTTTATTTAAAATAACTTTGAATTATTTTCGTTTTCCTTTATTAAGTGGAAACATTAATAATATAATTCGCATTAGATGACATTCTTAGAAACCATATAGGAAAAAGATGCTACGTCTAGATAGATGATAAAATAATTTTTGGTAAAAGTGAAAAGGAGCAATTCGAGAACCTAGAAACAATATTCAAGACCCTAGATGCAGCGAATATGGGAGTTTAACTCGAAAAATACGAGTTCCTCAAAGAAGTAGAATTTTTGGGGTTTGTTGTATCAAAAGATGTTATAAAGATCAACCCAAAAAATGTTGAGGCAATACTCAATTTTCCTACCCCTAAAACATTGAAAGATTCAAGATGAATTCTTGAAATTTCAGGCTATTATCGTCGCTTCATTAAAGACTACGCGGAACTAGCAAAACCACTGACATCTCTTTTAAGAGGGGAAGATGGACAAGTGTCCAAAAACCTCTCGAAAAACAAAATTATTGACTAATTGACAACGAGGAATGTCTTAATTCAGCGTCTATAACTTTCATGATGGAGGATGAACTAAAAATAAAAATTTTTAAAACCCCTGTAGCGCGTACGTTCGAAGAATTAATGGAAAGATCTGTAAACGAATATAATTTTACCATTCACTCAACCACCAGAAAAAAAAACCGTTGAGTTATTTTATGGGAGAATGCCAAACATAACACCAGAAGAATTCGAAAGAACTCGGTTAAGTAATATAATAAAGTTAAAACAAAAACAACAAAAACATATAAAATATCATAAAAAAACTAGGAAATCAAAAACAATAGAAAAAAACAATAAACGTTTAGGGTCGAAGCTTACAATAAGATATAAAAAAGAAATAGTCAAAGAAAACAAAAATACAACGGTCACCACAGAGTCAGGGAAAGTCATCCATAAAAGCAACATTAGAAACTGAAAATTTTACCATTTTCCTTTTCTTTTCAGGAACGCATTTTCCACCATTATGTGCGCAACACAGATTTTAGGTTATTCAAATTCCCAAAAAGTAGCCATAAGCATTGGTTAATTATTATACATACATGAATTATACAAAAGAAAAAACTGGAACGCTAAAACAAATAATGCTATTTACTCTCGCACCCATTTTAAAGGCAGTTACTTATTTACATTCCTGATACACAAACTAAATTTGAATTTGAAACAAATTGCAATGATCGGTTTTCTGGTGAGATTTTATTCTGTATGGTTAATTATTCATATTTTTCATATTTTACCATTCAATATGAGTAAGCTAAGTAGCGAATGTGTACATTCATTACATGGTGTAGTACCTACATATTTCTATGTAGTGGCAGAAAAATACACGTACAGTACAGAATAAATAATATAACTAAAATCGCAAATGAAAATGCAATAAAAGTCGAGGGTAAACTAAATGACCAGTTAGCTCTTAATATTCAGTATAAATTAAAATTATCAAAAGAAGAATAAATCAACATAAAATATGCTATTCAGTAGTAAATGTTATCTCAGTCAGAAATACAACTTACAATTCAAACTTTAGATAATGAAAAATTGCATTTTGTCACAGCAGAAGAAGCTTTTGATTTTGCTGACATTAAAATCATTAATAATAACTTGTATATTTTATATTATTTATGTACCTACATACCAATGACAACTGAAAAACACTTACGAAAAATTGTTAGTTAAGTCAATAAAGATAAATAATGTAATTAGCGATATTACCTATAATAAGATATTAAGAGATGATAAAAATATTTTAGGCATTAAGGAAAATTATAAAACTTTTAATCATTTATCAATTTGTAATCAAAATAGTGTTTTAGATATAATTAATTCTACCTGTTTACCAAATCTTCTAAAAAGTCTCAACTCAACATACGACAAGATCAATAACCTACTGTTGAAGAGATTTCAGAAGGAATTATACTATTAAATCAATTTGACGGTATTATGAACATTGAAAATATCTCACATAAAAATTATTCAAAATTAATCATGAAGTTGAACCTCATTTAGTATTCGGACATTCGGCATTTACATTTTCAGGGCTGTGATTAGTATTTCTATCTCGATGATAACTTATCTGTGCGATGGATGAAGAAAACCAATTTAGCATTTATTGGTAGTTTAATTTTATCTGGAAGTTCTTTATTAAGAACCATGAAGAAACTAGGCAATAGTCTTAATGGAACATTTTTAATTAAATTTCATAATACAACCGTGACAATAGAAAACAGATCATTCATATCAAAGGAAATGTCGACCTATCAAATATTACCAGATATTTTACAACCAACGCCTCAAGAGAAGAAATATCGAGAACTTCTATCCTTAGAGATGATGAAAGAAATCCAAATTAACAATACCAACCAGATCAAACAACTACGAACTGAAAAAGCAATGTACCAATTTGTAATAAAGCCGTAATTTTTCGTTATATAAATATTACACAAAGGCACATATATTTTTATCATTAAATTCCACATTCTTATAAAATTACCTATCTTGCATTTTCATATATGTATAAATCTTATCATAGATTTTGCGTTCTTAACTTCTTGTTATGCACATATATTTTTATTAAAACCCACACGTTCTTATAAAAATTACTGATATTGCATTTTCATATGTTATGCATTTTTTAACTGCTCGTTATAATTGTAATATTCTTTTTCTCATGAATTTTGTCGATTCCGCGTCTTTACCTAAAATGAAATATGACACCTTTTAAAAATTCCTAACGCGACAATAGCTCGAACCTGACAATAGAAACACATTATTCTATTCTTGTTCTAACTTCCATGAAGATCAGACTTAGATCTTTATTCTTTAAGAAAATTGTGAATAAATTTTATTGTTAAAATTTGTAATAGTAAAGTTGGTGTTTTTTTTAAAATTAATCTCATTAATTGCCACTACAAAATTTGGTGTCAGGTGTGTGGGGTAATCAAAAATAAATATTAAATATTTTGTTGATCATCCCAAAAAATAATAAAAAGTGGTGTGAGAATTTTTTTTTTTAACAAAAAAAAACCAATTCGGAGGTTCATCATACTTCTTATCAGCTATTACTTCATCATCGTAGAACTTTTTTTTTAAAGAGGACAAGAATCAACCTTTTTAAGGGAAATTATTTTTCTACTTCATCAAATTTTTGAAATGTTTTTAATAAAAAAAAAAATTTTGGCAGTAAATATTTAATTTAAAATTTACAGTGTAGTGATATGTAAAACAAATCCCTGATTAATTGCTGAAATTCGCGCATATATCAAATACCTTTATCTCTAAATCAATATATATAATAAATTACTCTTTCTCTCCGTTGTTTGAAAATAAATAGTAAAAGTTAGTAAATCTTAGAAATTGTTCTATGAGTAAATATTTTCTTAGAAGTGCTAAAAGACGGTTACAGTTTGTGAATAACGAAGAATCCGGTTCTGACGAAGACAGTGAAAATTCCGTCCAAGATTTGAGAGACTTTAACGTAGAAAGTCCCCACGATAAAAAATTTGATAATAATCCGACATCGTCCGAAACAGAAACTGAAAGTGAAAATTCAGATTCGGTTTACAATTCTGCTCAGAAAAGTTTTATAAAAACAAGCCCTGATAGTTCTTCTGCCGAAAACGACACGACTATAATGCTTGGCGACAGTTCAAATCCACAACCCGCTCTGCAAAACATCCCTACTTTAGACAAAAGTTTCGCACTCAAATTTATACCTGAATTCAATGGGTCAAAAAATGACTTCCATAAATTCTCAAACTGTTGTGATCTTATTTATAATGACCAATTTTCAGAAGCCGATAAAAATTTCTTTTTAAATATTGTAAAAGCAAAATTAGTAGGTCAAGCTTATAACGTAATCAAATACAAAAGTTTCAGTAGCTGGACAGAATTAAAAAAAATCCTTTCAGAACAATTTCTAGAATATAGAACTTACGCCAAGATACAAAATGATTTAGTTAACTGTCGACAAGGTTTTAAAGAAAATGTCCGCGCTTTCGCTAATAGAGTGGAAAAGCTTTTATCCGACCTCAATGATGTTTGTATTGTTAATGAAGGCGAAGGTGCTAAATCTGTTATTACTACGTTAAATGGCAAAACAGCATTAAAGTCCTTTGTGGATGGATTAAACCCTTCTATTAGACTGATTATTAAAGCAAGTAGGTATGCAAATTTAAATGAAGCTATAGAAGCAGCTGTAGAGGAAGAAAAATCCTCACCTAGTTCCTTTAAACCATTTTCTTCTAATTCAAATTCGAAAATTAACTGCTCTTCTTGTCACAAATCAGGCCACTCCAGTTCAACCTGTTTTAAAAGAAACAATCAAAGTCTGCCTCGTTATAAAACGGAATTAAAACGTGAAAATCAGTCGCCAACGCACAACGTACGTACATTAACTTGTAGCTATTGTAAAAACATTGGCCATCACATTAAAGATTGCAAAAAACGTATTTACAATGCTGCAAAAACTAAACAGGACAAAAATACAAACGTGCAAAATTCTCAGGGAAACGAGACAGGGCCTGGTGCGAAAGGAGGCGCAGCCAGAGCCTCTGCCCTTCAAAATCAGCAAAATTAATTTCCTCCGAATTCTACCGTGAAAAGGAAAATAATACTAAATCGTGTAAAAATGTTACTTCGAAATCATTACCAGATCATATTAAAGAAAATAATACTAAATCGTGTGAAAGTTTTAATTCTAAATCATTACCAAATTATATTAAAGAAAATAATACTAATTCGTGTAAAAATTTTACTTCTACTAAATCGTGTGAAAATTTTACTTCTAAATCATTACCAAATCATATTAAAGAGAATCCTACAAAATCGTGTGTGAAAAATTCTAAATCATTATCAAATTTTAATAAAGAAGTTTTAACTAGTTCCTGTGAAGTAAATTCTTTTAAAAAAATTTCTAATGCGTTTTACCATTATCCTGAAGTTTATAACATATCGTTGAGTAATAATGAAAAATACGACTCTGTCCTTTTACCTTCAAGCTCTGTTTCCAAAGGCGAAGTTTCGTTGCTTGTTGACAGTGGAAGTGAAGTTTGCATTTTAAAACTTGCTACTCTTGTTGGCGACGAAATAGTCGAAACTGGTCTAAAAGCCAAATTAAAAGGAATAGGAGATGAAGTTAAAGAAACACTGGGAATATGTTATCTTACAATAAATTTTGGTGCCAAATCTTTTCGATATCCTTTTCACATAGTAAATGATAATTTTCCAATTGCAAATGACGGAGTTTTGGGTAACAACTTTCTTGAAGTATTTAAGGCTAAGCTTGATTTCAATAGAAAAGAATTATCCGTTTATTTAGAAAATCAAGAATTTGTGTTTGAATTATTATCTTCTTCCTCTAAAACTCGAATACCTGCCAGAACAGAAATTTTAACTTGTATAAAAACATCTATAAAAAACGAATGCATTTGCCTCAACAAAGAATTGCCGAATGGATTATTAATTGGAAGTAGTATCTCCTCTCCTCAAAATAATACTTGTATAATTTCGGTGGTAAATCCTAATGAATATGATGTAGAACTTGATTCTGATGATGTTGACATTAGGGATGCTTCAGAATTTTAAATTTTATCTATTTCAAATGATCCTAACTCGTTTATCGACTTCGAACGCATCCAAAAGATAAAAAAAGGAAATTCGTACGGATCACATGACTCCTGAGCAAAAGGATAGCATTCTCGAATTGTGTACCGAATACTGCGATCTATTCTTTTTCGAAAACGACAAGTTAACCAGTACTAAAACTATTTACCATAATATTCCCACTCTAGGTGCTTCTCCAATTTATATAAAGCCGTACAGGCTCCCCGAAGCTCAAAAGGAAGAAGTAAATCGACAAATTAATAAGATGTTAAAGGACGACCTAATAGTTGAATCCAAAAGTCCATGGAATTTTCCTTTAATAGTGGTTCCAAAAAAACCAGATCTACGTGGAAACAAGAGGTGGCGAATTGTTGTCGATTTTCGGAAGTTAAACAACGTAACTGTCGGAGATGCATATCCTCTTCCCAATATTACAGAAATTCTAGATTTGTTAGGATCATCAAAATTTTTCTCAACGCTTGATCTCGCTTCTGGTTTTCACCAGATTGAAGTAAATCCTGTCGACCGCCCTAAAACTGCATTTTCTACCCCTTTGGGTCACTTCGAATACAAGCGTATGCCGTATGGTCTTAAGGGTGCTCCAGCTTGTTTTCAACGACTTATGAACAATGTATTAGTGGGTCTCCAAGGAATAAAAGTTTTTGTATACATGGACGATATCGTCATATTTGGTAAAACCTTAAGTGAACATAATCAAAAACTGCGTGAAGTTTTCGATCGTCTACGTTTGCATAATTTAAAACTGCAGCCGGAGAAATGCGAACTTCTCCGTTCAGAACTCTGTTATCTAGGGCATGTTATCAATGAGAAGGGAATATCTCCAGATCCTAAAAAGGTAGATAGCGTAAAAAACTTTCCAATTCCCAAATCTCAAAAAGATGTCAAATCTTTTCTTGGCTTAGCTGGCTATTACAGACGATTTGTCAAAGATTTCTCAAAAATTTCAAAACCGTTGACTGATTTATTGAAAAAAAACAAAGAATTTATATGGAATCATAGCTGCACCGAATCATTTAATGTTTTAAAAAATGCTCTTATTAACCCTCCCCTTTTACAATATCTCGATTTTTCTCAAAATTTTATCCTTACAACTGATGCCAGTGGATACGGTGTAGGCGCAATTCTCTCGAAAGGGAAATTAGGAGAAGACCACTCAGTAGCTTTTGCATCTAGACAGCTAAGAAAGAGTGAAATAAACTATTCTACAACAGATAAGGAATTGTTAGCGATTGTGTGGGCAGTCCACCATTTTAGACCTTACCTTTTTGGTAAGAAATTTACTATTTACACTGATCATAAGCCTCTTGCATACCTTCACAATTGTAAAGATACTAGCTCCAGAATGATGCGCTGGAAGTTAAAACTGAGTGAGTTCGATTATGATATAGTATATAAAAAGGGCTCTCAAAATTCAAACGCTGATAGCCTTAGTCGTATTCCAAAATCTTTAGAATCAGAAAAATATAATCAAATTGATATTCAGCCTGAACGAATCAAATCAGACCCCTTCCAATTTTTTACAATTACTGAAAATACAATGTCATACTCCCACTTTGAAGAAGAACTAAAAAATAAAATAATAATTAATAACCTTGTCCAAGATAATGACAATGACATTTTCGCAAATCCACCTACCTTTATCGGAATATTTATAAGAAAAGAAGTACATCTGGATCCAATCACCGAATCTCTAGTTAAAACCTTTGGTCATGAAAAAAGACTAAAATCCCAACAGTTAATAATACATAGTGCAAAAATATTACCATCTGACTCTGATACAAGTAGGAAGGTCATCTATCTAGTAACTAATTCTGAAGATAGCCAAACTACATATAAAGATTTCTTTAACTCAATTATTTCGCTAAAAAAGTGCCTTCTTGAAAACAACATAGATAATATATCTTTTCTAAACCCCGTTAAGACATTTCCATATAGTCATTTGAATTATGAAATCATTCGTTCAATATTCCGTTACATCTTTCGTGGCACAAAAATAAAAATAAGTATTTATCATAATAATTTTAAAGCACAATATACTGAGAGGGAAATACAAGAAATCTTGAATGAGTATCATGTTAAACCTTTAGGAGGGCACTGCGGTGTAAACCGTACTTATAAACGAATCAAACTAAAATATAAATGGCCCAATATGTTTAAAGACATAAAAAGATTCATAAAACAGTGTGACGTTTGTAAACGAAATAAAGTATGTACCTATACGAAAGAACCATTGATTATTACCTCCACCGCAAAGGTACCATTCGAAAAAATATCAATGGATATCGTAGGCCCTTTACCCGTCACTACCTCAGGTAATAAGTACCTTCTGACCATCATTGACGATTTAACAAAATTTAGTGACGCTATTCCAATCCATTCACAAGAAGCCAACGTCATTGCTGAAAAACTCGTTACAGAAATAATCTTTAAATACGGCACTCCCAAATATCTTCTAACAGACCAGGGTCAAAATTTTGTTAGCCTTATTTTCAAGGAAGTTTGTAAACTGTTCAAAATCAAAAAGATCCAAACCACCGCCTATAGACCGCAAAGCAATGGATCGTGTGAAAGAATTCATCGAAGCTTTACTGAATATCTGCGTGGTTTTATAAATAAAAGCCAAGACGATTGGGATACATGGATAAAATATGCTGTATTTGTGTATAATACTACACCAAACACTAGTACTGGATTTACACCCTTTGAATTATTATTTGGCAGAAAACCCGAAATACCGTCCACATTCTCAAATCCCCCAGAACTTCAATATAATTACGATATCTATTGCAATGAATTAAAATCGCGGTTACAACATGTCAATGAAATAGCCAGGAACAATATAATTAAGAGTAAAGAAAAAAATAAAACTTATTATGATAAAAAGCTAAACCCTTCTTCTATTAAAATTGGCGATTTAGTATATGTTAAGAATGAATCCACCCAAAAAGGGAAAAATAAAAAACTCCTTCCTGTGTGGAATGGACCTTATGAGGTCGTTTCAACTAGTGGTGTCAATTCCACTATTCTTATAAATAAAAAGAATGTGTTAGTCCATAATAACCGCCTCAAACTACAATGACTTTTATACCATACATAGTTTAAAATAAAATAGTAAAAAAAAAAAAAAAAAAAAAAAAAAAATATTATTATCACACAATATAATTAACATAATATAATAATAATAACATAATATAATAATAATAACATATCTAATATAATAAGAATCACTAAAATAATACTAAAATTTCAGATACTAATGGCGAACTTAAAATTATACTTTTTACTACTATCAAGCTTACTATTCTTATTTCAATGTGACGGTTCAAATTCTAATACATATAAAACTGAAACATTGGAAAATTCTCTCGGGTATTTCTACGAAAAAGTTGGCAAACTAAAGTTGTCTAATGACAACTGGAAATTATTGGTTCACGTTGACCTTCAAGATTTTATTGAACAATTTCATCAAGTAATCTTATTAAGACACAAAATTCAGGAACTATGCAAAAGCCTGCATAGCAACTTTGATTGTAGGAATCTGCTCCCACAAATAGAACAAATAATTATTTCATTACAAGCTCAAAATCAACTAATTAGTCATATATTAGGCCTGAAATCCAATCTCGTAAGCAAAAGAGGACTTGTCGACGCCGTTGGAAAATTATCAAAATTTTTATTTGGTACGTTAGACAAAGACGATGCTAGATTTTACGACGAACAAATAGAAATTCTCAATCAAAACCAAGAACATTTCCAAAATTTAGTAAAAGAACAATTAACTATTAAAGAATCGATGGTTAACCATATAAATAAAACTATACAATACATCCAAGAACAAGATAATAAATTGAATAAAGCTATTTTTAATATAAATAAATTTAGAGAAAACATTAATAATAACACAGTCTTAATACAAAAAATTTCAGCAATTAATGAAGTATTTGTTATTTTTATTTCAATTGCTGATCGATTTTCTATCGTTCAGAGTCATATAATAGAAATATTAACCTATGCTATAGAAGGAAAATTACATCCATATGTCATAGATTCAAATAATTTAATAGAAGAAATATTTAAAATAAAACTACATTTAACCAGTGATATAGATCTGCCTATTACTCCTAATGTAAACAATATTAATCGTCTGTACAAAATTTTAAATGTAAATGTATATTATAGCAATAAAAAATTAAATTTCTTATTAAAATTACCAATAGTTAAGAACTTAGAATTTGAGATTTTTAAGATCACCAGCATACCACGTAAAATCAAAGGTAACGCATATGAATCCTTATACCTGAAAAAATATTATTGATCATCGACACTACCAGACAGCATTACTTCACATATGATTTACACGAATTAAGAGGATGCAAAGAAATTTCAAGAAATAGCTTCATTTGTGAGCAAACGGTACCTATACAGATTTCAAATAACAACAACATCTGTGAAAGAAGTTTATTCGATCCTGTGACAATAAAACCACAAACATGCGCGTCGAGGTTAATAGTTCTTAATAAGCCAATCTATTTGCAACTAGCCACGCCGAATTCTTGGATTTATGTAATACCAAACAAGGAATTCATCCTTTTTCAATGTAAGAATAAAACATTACAAGAAACAATTGAAGGGACTGGAAAACTTGAAATTCGTAAAGATTGCGAAGCAAGATCGGCAAATATGATATTGAGCTCCAAATCAGAATTCTTCAAATCTGTCACTATTGATAAATTTTTCACTGCTGTCGACAAAACCGAAATTCATATAAATGATCACTACTTGGATACTTTAGAGGAAAATATTGAGTCATCAAACAATTCACAAACATTCAACATTCAGAATCAAATACAAAATTTAAAAAAGATAAGCTTTGATATTAATAAAATTAAAAACAAAATTGTACCTATTTCAAAAATCAAAAAACATTCATATTTTATCACTGTACTTTTAAATTTAGTTTCTGTAATTAGTTTTATAATCTTAATTTTCATAATCTACAAATGTATTTACTTAAGAATTATCAAATGTAAAAAACAGAAGTCTAACCTTCATGGAAGAGAACACTCTACCAAAACCAAAAAGCAGCACAAGGAAAAATCAAAAGTCAAACTACAATCAATCGCCCCTGTTTCGGAAATATCTAAATCATGAAAATCACACCCTATTGCTGGGAATGATTTTCATCCCCTAGGGGGGGCATGTAATAAAGCCGTAATTTTTCGTTATATAAATATTACACAAAGGCACATATATTTTTATCATTAAATTCCACATTCTTATAAAATTACCTATCTTGCATTTTCATATATGTATAAATCTTATCATAGATTTTGCGTTCTTAACTTCTTGTTATGCACATATATTTTTATTAAAACCCACACGTTCTTATAAAAATTACTGATATTGCATTTTCATATGTTATGCATTTTTTAACTGCTCGTTATAATTGTAATATTCTTTTTCTCATGAATTTTGTCGATTCCGCGTCTTTACCTAAAATGAAATATGACACCTTTTAAAAATTCCTAACGCGACAATAGCTCGAACCTGACAATAGAAACACATTATTCTATTCTTGTTCTAACTTCCATGAAGATCAGACTTAGATCTTTATTCTTTAAGAAAATTGTGAATAAATTTTATTGTTAAAATTTGTAATAGTAAAGTTGGTGTTTTTTTTTAAAATTAATCTCATTAATTGCCACTACAAATTCATCAATTTCGGCCTAACTATCACAGTTGCAATCTTACTTTTAATTGCATTCATACTTAAAACAAGAAAGAAGAACATTATAGAAATTGTTAACCAAACAAAAGAAAAGAAAGCTACAGAAACAGGATTACCAAAGATAACTCCAAAAATTACTACAGACAAGATAGAGGAAGTAATAAAAAAACATTAGCAACAACAAATCAACATCAAACAATAAACAGAAGAAAATTTTACGAAACACCATTCTTTTAGATCTTCAAAATAAACACATCAGCAAATGAGGACATTTGCACTGGAGAGGGAAAGAGTTGACAACAGCAATTTTTAATTTTCACATTTAAAAAACATACCCACTGGATAATATTACTTTTTGCAAATTACAAATTTCTCATGAAAATTCTGCTGACGCTGCGTCTGGTAATAGGTAGAATTAGAATTTAGAAATAGTAAGGGGATTCACTCTTTGGTGCAAATAGGTATTGCATCGTTGCATTCGGTGTATCGTAGCACGAATTGTTGTTGTATCGTAGCAAATTCGTGCTACGATACACCGAATGCTACGATGCAATACCTATTTGCACCAAAGAGTGAATCCCCTTAGTATTGTAATAATAAGATTTAATTTTTGTAAAAGTTAGTTGTAGTTCAGAGCTCAATAAAGTTAGTCAGCTAGCCTGACTTAAAAAATATTTTTTTGTCTTTTTATAAAAGTAAATTTTTAACTTATATCAAATTTTATTAGAAAATTCCGAATTCAAATTTTCGATGCGTATGTACAAGGGCATTTTCTTTTTTAATCCAACCAGATATGGGTTTTCAAACAAAAATTTTGAAAAATCCAGAATATCTTATCAAAAAAAAAAAAAATCGATTACCACTGGATAGGGTGTTCGTACAAAAAAAAAATTGCACCAGTATGAAAAAAAAATTTCAAAATTTGGTGCCACAACATTTAGAGTGTTACACCCAGGCCCGGTTCTTCCATATGAGCACAACCAGCATATGAACAGGGCGCTGAAATATGAGGGCGCCAAAATTTCAACAGAAAAATATTTTTAAAAATTATCAAATTTTTTCTAAAAATACTTGAAAAACTTGTCAACATTGCTCAAACATATTTCATTGTTAGAAATAAAATCACTTATATTTTAAAGCAATAATGTTTCTAAAAAATTATTTATAAAAAATTCTAGCAACCTGTTCAAGTTAAAATCTTGCTCAATCGCTTATACATATATACACTTAGCAGCATGTATCACAGTTCACCACATATAAAAATTTATCATTTCCAAATTGCTGAAGATTTGTGGAAGAAAAATATATAATATGTAATATATAAAATACATATATGTATGTATTCATAGCCATATAAATTTTACTCTTGCAACTTGTAGTAATATACTTGTTGTTTTATTTTAGGATATTCTTAAATTCCTTGCTTTTTTCTCTATGATATTAAATGTTGTGATACATTTTATCATTGTATTAAAATATAACTGTAATTTCTGTTTGTTTTGTTGCATTAAGAAATACGGTATACGCTCATTATAATGAACTTAGAAATGATGATATTATCTGTTAAAAAAAATTTCTTTTTTCATATGTACATTATTATGTATATATGTACTTAATTATATTTTATAATACATACATTTATGATCTGGAAAACTTTTAAAATATATGTATAATTCAACCTCGCTTATTTATGCTAATTAGGAAAATTGTAATTATAAATAACAATTGTTTTTTTTACTAAAGAATGTACTCATTTTAGTGTGTCCTGTATCTTTAATTTAAGTTAATTTTGAAAAAGAATTAGGTATCTGTTATAAAAACTATTGCAGATAATAATGGATACCCCAATAAAATCATTTTTAACCTCTTAAAGAAAAAACAAAGACAACAAACCATAAAAGAAATATACCCTATGCAAAAACATGACATAATATCATGGAGAAAATTAAATTATGTTGGTCATATAAACAATAGGTTAACAAAATATTTAAAACACAATACCGACTTAAAATTCATACATTCCACCAGAATCAATTTAAAAAAGTTATTATTTAATAATAAAAGTAAAAATGATCCTTATTCTTATTCCGGTGTCTATCGTGCATCATGTGATAATTGCAATGCAACTTACATAGGACAAACAGGTAGATCCTTCAAAACCAGATTCAATGAACATTTAAAAGCAGTAAAAGAGGAAAACCCAAATTCTGCAATAGCCCAACATATTTTAAATACATACCATAGTTTCAGTACAAATAATTTTAAAATCTTACATAAAATAAATAAAGGAAAAAAATTACATTATTTAGAATGTTTAGAAATTAGACGGGCCATAAAGAACAATGATGATTTATTAAATGAAATTACCCTACCCTTCCATTCACCACTTCTTTTACCTCTATCTCAATAATTTTAGAATAAGTATAAAAATAAGAAAAATTTGACGAATATATAAAAAAAGCTGAAACGGTAGCCAGGGAAATAGATGTACCATGTTGTTTTTCAGTTTCAACATTGCGATCGAGAAAGCGGAAAATGATGGCAGGCGAAAATTGTTCAGATGAACCTATTATAGATCCCAAGCAGGCCTTTAAAGTTAATTTTTATTTTAAAATTTTAGATCATATATATAATAATATTTTCAATTAACGACCGATTCGTGCAACTACAGGGTCATAGTGAATTATTTTCGTTTTTGTATAATATACATACAGCATCTTCCTTACCTAATCTCGGGAAACTTTGCAAAAGTTTAGAAATATCTTTGTCTTTTAATAACAGCAAAGATTTGAATGCAGAGGAGCTTCATCAGAAATTGATAACACTTTCTCCCCTTATTAATGAAGGAAAGTCCCCCCTAAATGCCCTTAATTTCATTTTTGAGAAATATTTGGATACAATTTATCCAAATGTAGTAGTTGCATTAAAAATTTTAAATACACTGCCAATGACTGTAGCTTCGGGAGAGCGAACCTTTTCTAAATTAAAAATCATTAAAAATTATTTAAGGTCGACAATGACACAAAATAGGTTAGTAGGTTTATCAACATTGTCGATAGAGAAAGAAATAGTAGAGAGTTTGGATTATGAAGATTTAATCCATAACTTTGCAAAAACAAAGGCTAGGAAGGTAAATTTTATATAAGGGAACAGGGAAAATCTAAATTGAGGATTAGGCCTACTGGGAAAACCTCATTAAAGAAAACGCGCCTTATTGGACATATTTTTCAATAAAATGGGATTATAACGAACATTGTGACTTTAATTCCATTTTGTTTTTAGTTATATGCTCCGAAGTCAACCTCTTGGGTGGTGTGGAATTTACTGAAAACGAATATACGGAAAAACTGAAATACGGCAGTGTAAGGGCGCCAAAACTGCTAGGGCCGGCCCTGTACACCATAAACTAAAATACCCAGATGAGTAAATAGAAAGACAAAAAATGATGTATGAAAATAAAAATTCTAAAAAGCTTTAGAATAAACTTTCGTGGTACAAATGATAGGAAATATAATCAATATGTGTTGTGAAATGCGATTACGCATTTAATATCGAATAAAATTAAAAAATATTGTTTTGATCATTTTGTATGGAAAAAGAGAACAGTTAAAATGTGCGTGACGTCACCCATATAATTTAAATGATTCGAATTTCATAGTTTTTAAATATACATAGGGGAAAATACCCAGTAACGAGCCCTCCTCCAGTAACGAGGTGTTGGCTTTATTTTACTCTATATATGCGAATTTTCGCTATATCTATATTTAGAAAAATATTTTATCATTGCAATGCGTGGATGGTTTATCATTACAAATTCTTATTTTAAATATAATTCTAATAAATGTAAAGTGCCACAAAAAATGGCATTTTTCTCAATGTTTTCGTTCAGGAGATGTATAAAAGCAATAAAAAATATTTTTTATCCTATAATTTAAGAAAAAAAATCTTTTTAATTCAGTTCAAAATTAAGGGCTCGTTACTGTCTCTTTTCAGGGGCTCGTTGCTGATCTTCACGAATTTTGAATTATTTTCTTAATTTTAATAATTTCATTGAAATAAAAACATTTTTTTTACGTTAAATTGAAAATTTATTTTACTCTTTATTATTTATTTAATAAATGCTTTAAGCGTGGTATAAGGGGAAGGTTGAAAATGTCCTTACGAGGGCTCGTTACTGGGTATATATATATACAATATGGGATACATAAATGTATAATAATATAATATAAACTCTTCGAAGTAAAGGAGCATCCCAGCGGCGATATTTAATATTGATGACATTTTCCTCAATGTTTTCATCAATGAACATAAGACAAATGGAACAAATATAACAAATTTAATATATTATGAGTAATATATAAAAACATAGTTTAAACATGTTTCATTTATTGATTTTTAAAGTCATCGATGTTGTCATCGTAAGAGTCAGCTATGGTCAGTTATAGTCATCGATGAAAGCATCTATGTTGTCATCGATGAGGGCGCTGCTGGGATGGGATGAAAGAACAATACTATCGAAATCATAGTTGATAGTTTCTGTCTGCTACTACCATACTACGGTAAGTAATCCTATGTTGTCAAGGCAACGCATAAACCTAAAGTTGCATTTTTAGACATAAGCGGTTATGTCTTGCCGTGGTTGTCTGCTATGACGATTGCTATGAAGAAAAAAGCTTTTTGTCTGCTAGTGAGTTGTCTGACACTTCACACTAGAAACAACTTGTCCAACTTTTTTATACAGCATTTACTCATCTGGATATTTTAGTTTATGGTTACACGTTAAACAATATCCTTTATTACTATTTTTTTTTTTTTTTTGTACTCTGGCACTATTTTATACATTTCCATATCGGTACCATTTTACTACAACATCTAAATATTTATTTGAATCATATAATTTTTAAAATAAATTTTTACTATTATAATATAAATATGCAGCCCCCACTAATTCTTTATGTACCTACATATTTACAATTAATATCACAATGAGTAATATTAAAATTGAAATTCTCTTAAAACACTAACAGCCACTAAACATAAGCTTATAATACTGAAACTAACAAGTGATATTACTGTTGAAGCTTGATTAAGTGATATATCACCAAGATTTAATTTACTAGATACTTCATCCGGCACATCTAAATAAACACGATCAAAACCAAATGAAAATATTAAATTACGTAATTTTTCAATGTTCACATGATCATTATGTGATGACCAAATTGTTAGTGTTACTTCATTTGTTGAATTTAATTCTCTAGCAAGATGATGAAGCTGAGATTGTGACTGAGCAGCAATACCAGCACGAACTGGAAATGTTATTTTATGTTTTGTTGTTGTTATAGTGTTATTCTAAAAAATTATGAATTTTTCACATTAATTTTTAACAAATATTAAATTAAACAAACCCTAATAATCTCCAACATTTCATTTATATGATTATCTGAATATGAACCCTCAGTATAATTATTTCCCCATTTAGTAGTCCAACCAAGAGAAAGAATTGCTGTATTAAAATTTTTACATCCATCTAAAAATATTCTAGGGTCCACTGGCTTAGTATTACCTTCATTGACAGGACCTTTAATTATATCTGCGTTTAACCAAACTGGATAATTTATCTAGAAGTTTGAAAAAATAATAAAAGTGTTTATACATTATCTTATATTACGAGTTCAAATATTTTTTGGATTTTAACTTACTTGAGGCCATAATTTCTTTAGAATATTAACTGAACCTTCGAACACTTCAGTTGATTTGAAATCCAATTTAACACCCTTTTTATTCTCCTTATTCTGATTATTATGAATCCATATTTGATAAAGAAAACTGTCCAAAGAAATATCTGAAGTATTTGCTGGAGGATGCCCCATTACAGGTAACAAGTTGTTATCAGTATCATTTATTAACTTTCCAAGAACGATATCAGCTTCAATCATTTCAACATCACCTTAAAAAATATGTAAAAAATAATATAAAAAAAACAGATTCATAATATAGGAGGACATCTTCAATCGTCTAGCAAGTAAGCTAGCAAGATTTGCTTTGCTAGATGAAATGACAGAAATGATATCCTCATTGTTTTTGCTCTCGCAAGTAAGCAAATTATATATAATGGATAGAATTGGTTAGTAAGAGCATTGTATATGAATTCATAAATTTATACACAAGCAATGGTAAGACAATGGTTTTTTGATATCTCAATTAGCAATCACAAATCCACCATATTTGCTAATCGCAATTTGCTTAATTACTAGAGGATCGAGGATCTGGGCTATAGACTTTTCTACCAATTTATGTTTAATAGAGCAATGCAATTTTCACTTTCTATGGCACTATTACAACTTATAGGGATTGTTTGTTTGGCCCCGTTTGTTTCTGATATAGCTTGTCCCAAAAGAGTTGAAGTTTCGTATTGTACTACGTTGGCATGCGCAAAAGAAAAGATACTTACACACATGCATTTTTGTTGTTGTGAATTCTAACAAACAGGTTTCTTCTTTCGTATATGTATACACAAGAAGATCACTACGCCATGTAAAACATGCGCAATGAACCTTCAACTGAAATAATTTCAGCTATACCTACGAAATATGGAACGGTCGAGAATGGGGGAAAAGGTGTGCATTTCTACCAAAATTTCGACAGGCAGAAGATTTTTATTTGCGTGTCGCCAGTGGTCTTAAAACATCTACTGAGGTGACGGAAGCAGGCCTTGGTATAATGAATGCTACTGCCTTCACTATTAATAGCACCAGCGATGCTGCAGTTTATACAGGTACAGGCTACAAAGTAAGACTAGCAGGCTTAGAACCGCGAATATTCATTCAGTTCGATTGAATTTCGATCGAATTGCACAATAGATCCCTTGGGCCCAGTTTTATAGTCAACACTTGGTTAACGATAAGTTATGTGAGAAATCACACTTAACTAGAACTTTATTTTAAAAATGTTTTACAGTGGACAATTAAGCTTTCCTTAACCACTTAACATTTCCATCGTTCTCATATGGCAATATTCTTATGATTTCCAAAATTTTTTCGATACTGAAAAATATCAGTTAATTTACGTATTCACATTTGTTTCAAATTGAATTGATTTTTTTCATAAAAAAAATAAATAAAGCGAATAAAATAAAAATGATCAAAAAGATGAACTAAATGTCATCGAATGAAAAAACGAAACAAAAGCTTCTATAGGAGATTTGAGTACCATCAATGTTTACGTAGTAAAGGGTACTACTCAGCTGAAAATAAGATATTTTGCCTATACAAAACCTATGTAAAAAAAATCAAAATAAATGGAACCAAAAAATTTTCTGTTTCGATTTCGTAAGTGGTACTCAGCTGAAAAAAGAGTTGAAAATGTGGCTGTTCACAGATGGTGTTAGCTGTCCTTTGGAGACCTTTTATTTTCATATCCAACCGAAATAAAGGAAGTTCCATTTATTTCGTCCGGAAAATGAAAATAATTTGATTGTTTGACATTTGTGAAGTTAGGTAGTAACCTAAAAATCGTTATTTTTGTGATTTGTGATTTTTTTATGTTAAGTTTTTTTCATCTGTGTAGATTTCTTCTTATTTTTGTAGATTTCTTCTTATTTTTGTAGATTTTTTAGTTCGTTCCGAAATAAATATACTTTTTCCAACATAAAATTTATTTTCAGCTGAGGAGTACGCTTAACCAGGAAAAGCAAGCAATATGGCATTCGGTAATCGGTAGATTAATGGTAAGAGCAATGCCCCGACAAAGCGGACGTCTGTGGTTCGATTCCCAGCCGAGTCGAATGTCGTTTTTTCTGTTCTTAGTCTACTTCATTTCATTTTCGAATGATTTGGAATATAACAATACTACATACTTCTCTAGCTTCAAACAATCATTTTCATTTTCAACGATAGGGCTACAGGACGTGGTTGAATTTGTTTTGTTAACTTGTAATTATTGTATTTACAATTTCACTGATTTCTTCACCACTACTATCTTCCTAGAAATAAATGCTTGCATAACACAGAAATTTAATTTGAACTTATCAATTAACAAAAAAATTAATGTCTCAACTCAAGATATCTTTCACAATTCACAGATGTTTGGCATTTTGAATTTTAATTTGAGGTTTAATAGCTGGCATCTTAAGGGAAGCTTAAGTCACCAACCACATAGACTGTGAAACCGGCCCTTAAAAATCAAAAACCTCATGGAAGCAGTAACAAATCTCTCACTGGTACCAGGAGACTCGGTCGACATGCCAGCGGAAGATGTTAAAAGTGCTCCAGATAAATCTACTATCTACGCCACAGTAGTTTGGCCTCGGCCCTCGGTTGAACTACTTCTCATTTCTAAACCTCGATAAGGACAATTACGATCTCGCGCTGAAGGTAGGGAATTTAGAGAATAATATCGTATAGAAATTTAAAATTAATTGGATCAGGGAGTCCGAAGATGTTTAAATTCGGAAAGATATTTTTTGTCGAAAATGTTTTCAAATTAATCAGTTGATTGAATGTAAATATGTATTTGTGACAAAACAGAGACTCCTTTAATCGAAAGATATTCTATTTAATATTGTGCTTCTTCAAAAATGAATCGCTGCTTTGGTGATGCTAATGTTCTTCTGTTCGTGATGCATAAGCATTACTTGTTGCTATGACAACGCAAAGTTTTAGTTGGCATTGCAGTGCTATTACATGATAGCTAAATATTACAAGGAATTTCGAATACTTGATTTGATGCGATGCTTTTTCGAATATGTGACAACGCATCATAAAAGTTGCGTTGCATTTTTGAATTTGTGACAAGCATCACATCACCAAAGCAGCGATTCATTTTTGAAGAAGCACATTGTTATCATCGACAAATAAAGTAATAATAATTTTACCAATTGTAACATTTTACTTACTTCTAAGAGCAGAATTCAATTCATTTTGACTATTCACTGCATGTGCCCATGTAACTGCTGTTAAATTGTTGATGCTGGCAGTATTATAATAATTCTCCTGCTTTTCTATTAAGCCCATTACTAATTTGTCTGATGCAATTGCTTCTAGTGTTCCTGCATTAATCATAAAATTAATAAGTAGAGAAAAACTTTTAAAAAAAAAAAAAAAAAAAAAAACAAGAGAGTAAAAATAAAAAACAAAAAAAAAGTTAAACAAAAAAACAAATTTCAAATTAAGTATACCTACTGTACAATAAAATGTATTGTACGTACTTAACTAATAACTAACGTATTTATGCGAATAAATAAGGATTAAATTCAAATCTATATATTATGTACGTATAGATTATCAAAAAACAAGAGTTTTTGAAATGTTATCTTTCAACCAATGATATCATATAACTGGATAAAACTCAGTGACGTGCAGTGGTTCTGATATCTAGGTGTGCAGACATATGATCCTTTTGAACTACCCTGTACCTATACCTTTTAATATTGCTTTTTATGTTTTCAATTTTACTTCGAAAAATATAAATATAAGGTTTTTTTTAGAAAAGAAGGTATTATTTAAAAATCATTGAAAGTTAAAATAAAGTTCTCTTGAAATATATCAATTAATTTTTACGTGTATTTACACATACAAAAAAATTATAACAAAAAAAACAACAAAAAAGAAATGTACCAGAAGATTTTAAAATGTTTTGTTGCTTGCAAGCGCAAAAATATTTCTGCGCCTAGCTAATGTATTAAAAAAAGCAATAAACCAATAACCGTCAAGTTTTATTCTATAATACACTTCCTATACATTTGATGGTGCTGAAAATTTTCTGCGCTTTTTCTCTAGCAACAAATTTTATATGGGTGACTTGTAAGTTGTAACATCCACATGTACTATGCATCAGACATCATACTGTACACACTACATAATATACTACAAAGTGTTTGTATAGAGCAACACAAAAATATAGATATACTATGCTGTATAAAGTATATCAATCAGCGCAGAGAAAAATCAGCGCTCATGACTTGATGTAAAAGAGAAATGAGAAATGTACCACAGTCCACATTCCACAACATTTTAAAATGCTTTTTTGTTGCTTGCAAGCGCAGAAAATTTTCAGCACCATCAAATGTATAGGAAATGTATTATAGAATAAAACTTGACGGTTATTGGTTTATTGCTTTTTTTAATACATTAGCTAGGCGCAGAAATATTTTTGCGCTTGCAAGCAACAAAACATTTTAAAATGTTCTGGTACATTTCTTATAACGATTTTTTTTATTGATAGATTTTGATTTATTATTTACAAAAATATATTAAATTTAAAAACTTAATTTATAAAGTTTGGAGATTATTTCTGGCAAATTTTCAGGGTGTGCTCTGCGCGTTCTGCGCGTTAGACCGCACGTCGCTGATAAAACTCAATAACACGTTTTTACGTTTATACTTTATTTCAATGAGATTTTTGAACGTTTTCAAATTTACATTCAAATTTGACTTCGACAATGAATGAGTGAATAATTAAGCCTCCTTTAGATTTTTCGTCGACTCAAGTCCACGTATGACTTTATTAACTTTATTTAGTTACAAAAGCTTTCAAATCAATGTTATTTTTCCACACACATAAATAATTTAAATCATCACACAAGGTTTTCAAACAATTCTTCCGCTAACATTATCTAGGAGATTTGAATACCAACAATGTTTAGGTAGTAACTATAACTAGTAACTAATGCTGGATTTCTTCAGAAGTCTCCGCTAGCTAGGTATCACCTAAGCGTAGGTGACAGATAGCTAGAGGTTTGGATTTCTTCATTAAAAAATTCTGCTAACTAGCTGTCAGCTACATTTCTAATTCGCAAACCTGAAAAGCATAAAATTTTATTCAAAACTTTAAAGCTTAGTAATAGCTTTCAAGCTGTAACGTATTATTTGAATATTTTTCATGTTGTAACGTATTATTTGAATATTTTTAAAGTTGTAACGTATTATTTGAATAGCTTAAAGCTTATTGAGTTAGGTAACACCAAAGAGTATATAACTTTTGCTGGATTTCTTCAGAAGTCTCAACTAGCTGGGTATCACCTAAGTGTAGGTGACACCTAGCTAGAGGTTTGGATTTCTTCATTAAAAAATTCTGCTAACTAGCTGCAAAAAGTATATAAAATCATTAGAGATTCCAGTTTACATTTTTTTTGAAATTATAAAATTTTAGTTTTCCAAGCAATAATAGATGGCGCAACCAGGTAATTCTAATGGTAAAGCTCATTTTTGAATTTAAAATTTTGATTTTTTCGTTGTTTTCGAAATTCGATAATTTTGTATAATGTTGCAATTTTGTTTACATTACCCATACGATCATTATTATGTATGTATAATAATATGCTTATATGAATTGTTATGAGTATGCATATATGTATATTTTTTACAACTGTATAAATGTTTTTTATGTGATTGATAATGACTTGAATTATTTTTTGTTTATAATTTTTTTTCAGTTTAATTTTTCTTAAAATGATTTATTAATACATATTAATTTAAATAGTTAGATAGTTTTTGTTTAATAATTCTATTACAGATTTTTATTTTTAAATAGTATTTTTCTTTTTCTTCTTCTTTTAATATCCTAAAGCATATCAGCTGACTTTTATTTTCGAATTAGTAGGAGGAATTAATAAAATATGTAAAAAGAATAATACAAATTATAAATGCATTTCACTTTTTTGAAGATAGAGAAAGACAGAAGACAAAGAAGAAGAAGAAGAAGAATTGACCAATATCAATATCAATTATAAATATAATATGAATGTTTTATGTAATAATGATAAACATACTTTTATTGTTTTTTTTTTCTTACAGTTCAATATTTTTTGAAAATATTTTATCAGTTTAGAAAGTTTTTGTTTAATAAAATAAAACTATTACAGATTTATCCTTCAAAAATTTCACTTCTTCTTTTTCTTTAAATATCCTAATGCATATCAGCTGACTTTTGTTTATTTTCAAAGAAGATAAGAAAAGTAGGAAGGATTAAGAAAATGTGTAAAAAGAAAAATACAAATTATAAATGCATATCACTTTTCTGAAGATAGACAAAGACAGAAGAAATATTTGTTCAATGATCAATATGGAATGAAATATGAATTATATTTGAGATACAGTATTAGATCGGTAATTTGAATCTCTATATTTTCAACACCTAAATTTCTGTAATTTCGGTTTCTGTATTTTTGTAAAGAGGTTTTTTGTGATTTTACTTTATGAAATAGCATGAAATAAAACCAAGTTAAGTATGTTATACCTAATTTCAATCACTGATTTTTGCAATAAAAAATTAATTTTAAAATCGTCATAATCAATTTCGTAATTATTGTTTTAATAATGCAAATGAATTTTATTACAGAAATATGGGGTGTTTTTGTTTAAAGTAGTGTTGAAAGTGTAAACTGGTTTCTATATAAATTTTTAAATTTTAACAAGGTCGGTTTGAAATTAGTTCAAATTATTGAGATTATACTATTATTTATATTTATTGAACGGATATAATATTGAAAATCATGTTTGTAAAATTTAATTTTTCTTCAATAGTTGAAAATTTTTACCTACCTACCTACATTCTTTTTAACCCTAGGATTGTCTGATAGTATACAAACGTATACACGCGGACTTTGACCCTTGATAAAATACGATCCCTTTGAGCTAGGACCTTGGAACTATTTTTATACTAAAACATTTATCAAAGTGTTCTTTTTAGTATTGTTCTTTACAGTATTTTTTTAGTTTTTTTAGTTTTCAATATAAAGTGCATAATAACATGAAAAACGTGAATGTTCCATACATTCTTGTACATTCATAAAAGCAAACATCTATTGTTGGCTTTGAAGTTCTATATCTCAGCATCCTCTGAACCAAAAACTAATATTTTTGGATTAAAATATTTGCTGAAGTATTGCTTAAAAGCTGTCTTATACAGTAATTCTGTAAGTGCCACAGTTTTCAACCAAAAGGACAAAATACGCGAAAACCATTAAGAAGTTCAACATTTTCAACCTTATTTTCAATTTTATCTCGGAAACTAGAAAAAATATGAAACTGTAATAACAACAACATTAAAGATTTAATAAAGATTTCAATATAAAAATAATAGTTTTTGGTCCATGGGATGCTGAGATACAGCTCTTTGAAAAAAAATTTTAAAATTTCCATATAAAATGTATGGTATACATTTGTATACTCACGGCCAAATTTGTGACATTCTTGATCAGGCAATCCTAGGGTTAAATAACAATACAATTAAGGGAAAAGTTAATTGCAAAATAAAATTTGTAGGTACATACATATATGTACCTACTAATATAACAATATTTTTAGTTAAGTTTTTCTTCTTCTTCTGGTTCACATTTGTTTTAAATATTTTAAAAATTATTAGTACATATGTACTTACATATTATACATACTTATATTTCCGAATATGTATATACCTACATATTTTTCAAAAATTATAAAAATAATTGATCTATTAGTTAAACTCATAATACCCACATATGATAATAAAAAAATTTCCTAAACTTAAGTTGAATTACATACATTATGTAGGTATATCTACTACAAAAAATTAAAATAAATTCTTCTTTTCAGAATGAAAATACTTAATTGATAAACGATTGGTTGTAGATTATCCGTTTCTTCAAATTATTTCAACAACTCCTTATGACCATCTTTTGTGATTATCTATATTTTTATTTTTTCGGTTATCCTTGCTTTATCAAATTTTGAAAAAGGGAAGGCCATATACATGTTATCAGTTTCTTTTAATTTTCGTTAACTATATTGGAAAATATCAAATTCAATTCTTAGTAAATATTGTGTCTGAATATAAAAATATAATAGAAAATAAAAAATCTGATGTGAAAAGGGTGAATGTTTAAATCATTTGTGAAAAAAGCATGCTTTTTATGAAAAAAAAAACCGAAAAAAACAATTTTTAAAAAAGCGGTTTTTTTAATCTGTACACAGAATGCGTTACTATCTACTTTGGTAACACCTAAATAAATAATCAGTACTTCATCTGCCACCTAAACTTAGGTGGCAGCTAAGTGCTAATCAGAGGTGAAGAAATGCAAATCTCTTCATTATCTTACTGCTAAAGTTAGGGACAAGAAAGTTGAGACTGAAGAAATCCAGCATTAGAGGTTTAATTTATCCGTTAAATTCAAATTTTTGAATTTTCGTGTCTGTATGTTTGCCAATTTGGCTTCGAATAAGCTCTTGAGATGTTAGACTATACAAGGGTGCAAGAGGAGAGATGTGAAAAGAAGAAACATGTAAAGGAAATTGAAGAAATAAAGAATAATGAAGAACACGCCCATAATTCTAATATTCATCTTATAATGCGGTATTTGTTGTTGTATTTGTGTACCATATGGTATTTTTTTATAGTTTTGTTTTGATTCTGGAAGTACAAAAATAATACAATAGAGAAAATAAAATTAATGTTCACGTATTTTAATACATATTATGTATGTCGTATGTGAATTTCGTATGAAATGTAAAATATTATATGTACATAAATAATTTTATTAATAATTTTAATTTTGCATTCTATAATTCTTATAAAATAATGATAATTTTTTCAATCGGAAATCAATTTCACGATTTTTTTTTTCTTTTTTGTCAAATTTCATGTTTTTTATTTTTTTGTAAACATATTTTCATTCTGAATAGAAGGATTTATTTTTATTTTTTGTACACAGTAGCTTGAATGATTGGTATGTGTATGTACATACTACATACATACCTATGCATATATGTATAATATATACCATTATATAGGTACCTAATAGGCACAGTTCACAATCACTTTATTAAATTATAATTTAATTAAATTAATAAAACAATAAAACTCACTTAATGTGTATTGTCATTGTCAATGTACGATAGTACAATATGTACTGATCAATTTAACAGTTTATACGGTGAAAAAATAATCCGAATTTTGGATTAAATTGGGAGTAGCGTAGAAACGGTAAAATTGGGATTAAAAAAGTACATGCAAACGTTGATATTTTTATACACTTATAGCATATATAAAATAATATTATATATGACCAGCCCGTATATAAAACATTGTAACCAAAATTCTTTGCTAACTGACTTCAGGTAATAACCGACAAACGCTTTTTCATGAAAGCTATATAGCAAAGTTTCAATAAAGTTCTCTCACAACTTTGACGTCATTGATATTTTTTGAGTTTATTATTTTGTGTTGTGATGTGACGTTGTGTTATGAATATGATGAGAAAATGAAATGAATGATCATCATGTACATATGCATAGCTAGTTGGTTAATATTAATAATAATGCTTATCTACATTGTTTTATGATTACTTCGATCATGGTTTGCTAGATTTCTGTTAAAAAATTTCATTTGCTTTAATTTATTTGAATTTCTCTTTTGTATGGGTACATTTTTGTTTTAAAAAAAAATCCTTTTATTATTATTCAAATTATAAATATAGGTACTATGTTTTTTTATTATTATATATACATAATATGTATGTTTATATGGAATATATATTTATTATACAAACATATTATGTAAATTTACATATGCTTTTATTATTGTCCTAGAAGTAGAAGTGTAGCAATTGGAATCCGTACTGCTTTTGCACTCGGTAAATTTCCTGACAAACTTAAAGGAAAAGCAATATAAACTGCTAAGTTCGTTGATTCTGTTAATACTTTGTTTGATGTTTTAAATGGTAAGCCTCCTTTGAGAAAAAACTGTAAAGAGTTACAATATTTAGAGCAAATGTGTACGTACTTTTCACAAATAAACTTGGTGTGTAAAAAAGCCATTCCGTTTTGTTTTCAAGGTCTTATTATCACATTGAAGTCAATGACGGCTATTTCTACTACACTGTTCCAAAATCCTGATATAAAATTTGTGTATCTGAAAAAATTTAATCAGGATCCAGTGGAAAATTTTTTTTCACGTATCAGAGCTCGGAACCCAAACAAAAAAAAATCCATCTTTATACGAATTTGGGGCACTTTTTGCTAAAGTGTTATCAATTAAATTTCTTTTTTTGTCTAAATTTTCAAATTGTAAAAATGATTCCGAAGAACTGATTGAAATTGATTGGAATGCAGTATTAGAAAATAAAAGTTTAGAATGTAAAGAAAGTACGGGTGAAAATGAATTTAATCTTTCAGATTTGAAGAGTAGTCTCTCAGACAAATTTTTAGCTGAGGATAATAGTGGAGAAAATAATTTTCAAATACTTGAAAGACCAGGTAATAAAAATATAAATTTGTCTCATTCTGCTATAAGATATTTCAGTGGCTATTCCTTTTTACAAGCAATGAAATATTTTTAGACGGTCTGTCAGTCTTGTAAATCACAAATGATTAAAGACAATTCCAATTTAAATGACATATCTGAAATATTCATTAAATTGAAGCAATACAACTCTAATAATGTACAAAACGTCCTTATATCTCCAACAGATACGTTTTATGAACATTGTTTGTGTTTTACTAAAGTATTTCAAACAGTTTTTGAAGAAAAGTCTCACATAGAAAACATTCGTAAATTTATTTTTAATCAATGCATTTCTCATGTACAAATGAAGTCAAGTTGGTTTGCTGAACGTGACAAATGTTTCGAGCATCGCTTCAAAATATTAGACTTCATGATAACAGTCCTTTTATGGAAGAACTGTAAGTGGATGATGGATAGTAAGAAACAATCAAATAAAGCGAGATATAACAAAAATCAAAAACTTTCAAATTTAAAACATGTTTGATTTTTTGTACAAAAGAAAAATGTGACAGACTACAAATTTATAAGTATGTATGTACAAATATACCTACATGATATGTGTAAGAAATGAAATATAAGTAATAAGTAAAAACCCAAAAACGTCATATGTATATCGATCACATAAGTATATCCAGTAATTGATAGTGGAAAGGATTACGGGTTTTTTGTTTTATAACTGATCGTATGTATAAATAAAATTAAATCGTATAAATTAAATAAAGATTTTAATATAAAAATAATAGTTTTGGTCCACGGAATGCTGAAATATGTTTATTTGAAAATTTTTTTTTAAATTATAGTATGTATACATTTGTAAACTCACGGCCAAATTTGTGACATTCTCAATCAGGCAATCCTAAGGTTGACAAACATTCTAAAACTTAGAAAAAATACTTTTCATTATAAAAATTGTAAAACTTGAATGTACAATATAACAACAATGTACAATTTAGAATAGGTACATACATATAACATATTTTACATACATATGTGCACAAAAAAACAGAAAAGACAATTTGGATGCGAAAAATAAAAAAACAAAACAAAAAAAATACTGAAATGTTCAATTATAAAAAATAGGATCAAAATAAATAAATAAAAATAAAAAATCAGTAGAAATACAATGAATTTATATGATTTTTTGTACATTGAAATAGGACAATAATAAAAGCATATGTAAATTTACATAATATGTTTGTATAATAAATATATATTCCATATAAACATACATATTATGTATATATAATAATAAAAAAACATAGTACCTATATTTATAATTTGAATAATAATAAAAGGATTTTTTTTTTAAAACAAAAATGTACCCATACAAAAGAGAAATTCAAATAAATTAAAGCAAATGAAATTTTCTAACAGAAATCTAGCAAACCATGATCGAAGTAATCATAAAACAATGTAGATAAGCATTATTATTAATATTAACCAACTAGCTATGCATATGTACATGATGATCATTCATTTCATTTTCTCATCATATTCATAACACAACGTCACATCACAACACAAAATAATAAACTCAAAAAATATCAATGACGTCAAAGTTGTGAGAGAACTTTATTGAAACTTTGCTATATAGCTTTCATGAAAAAGCGTTTGTCGGTTATTACCTGAAGTCAGTTAGCAAAGAATTTTGGTTACAATGTTTTATATACGGGCTGGTCATAATTATATAATATTATTTTATATATGCTTATAGTATACATATTCTTCTTCCACATAAAAAAAAGAAGAAGAACGTGACAGCTTCACTTTCACAATAAAAATTAGAATCCGCCATATTGCATTTTACCTCACACATACATATAAAAAAATTGGGATTAAACCCAAATAAATTGGGCTTAAGCCAAAATCCGAATTATCGAGTTTATACGACAAAAAGTTGGGAGTAAACCAAAATCCGTATTAAATTCGGAGCAGGCATAAACACGTATAATGATTATTATCGAAAAAAAAAACAAAAGTCAGCTGATGTGAATTAGAATATGTATCTATTTGAAAAATTTTTGTGTATTAAAAAAATTTGTTGACAAATAACATTTTTATCCCATGTATTTTTAAGCAGAACAAAAATAACATTTAATAAAACTGGCAACAACATTGAACAAATATATGTTCTGTCTTTGTCCATCTTTAACCCTAGGATTGCCTGATCGTATACAAACATATACACGCGGACTTTGATAAAATACGATCCATTTGAGCTAGGAGCTTGAAACCTTCACCAAATCCTTCGTTAAAATCGGTAGAACAAAATATCCTTTTTTATGCAAAAACACAAATTTGGCCGTGAGTATACAAATGTATACCATACATTTTATATGTAAATTTCGAAATTTTTTTTCAAAGAGCTGTATCTCAGCACCCCGTGGACCAAAAACCGTAATTTTTCGGCCTAATTGTTTGCTAAAGTGTTCAACATTAAAGAAAACACTTTAATAAAGATTTCAATATAAAAATAATAATTTTTGGTTCACGGGTTGCTGAGATCCAGACCTTCAAAGTCAACTTTAGGTCTTAATTATGGTCGAATTTGTAAATGTATGAAAAGCTAACGTTTTTTACCCTATTTTGCAGTTTATCTCGAAAAATAAAAAAAAAAACAAGAAAATTGTACATAACAGTTTTAAAGAGTTCAAATTAATATTAAGGTCAAAGAATTACGGTTTTTGGTCCACGGAATACTGAAATATATTTTTTTTAAACAAAAATTTCAAAATTTCCATATAAAATGTATGGTATACATTTGTATACTCACGGCCAGATTTCTGACATTCTCGATCAGGCAATCCTAGGGTTAAAAAAGTGATATCATTTATAATTTGTATTATTCTTTTTACACATTTTCTTAATCCTTCCTACTTTTCTTATCTACTTTAAAAATAAACAAAAGTCAGCTGATATGCATTAGAATATGTATTTATCTTCTGTGTTTCTCTATCTTCAAAAAAGTGATATGCACAAAACCATCTACATATAGAAGCCGCGCTATGGATATCTGCACTAACACAATCAAACACGATAAAAGTGTTGAAACGTCAAAACATTCAATGCTGGTAGTACAAATAGTGATGTAAAGAAAATGTGTTTTAGCAAAAATCATATAACTACAAAGATAAACAATTGCCATATATCCTCATGTCACCATTAATTTTTACTTCTACACCTGATATCAGGTGGCTACATGTTTACTGAATGTTATCAACATTTTATGCTTATGCAACAATTTTAAAATCCAGAGCAAACCAAAAATACGTTGATGTTGCTAAACATTATATGCACCCAATAATGTGTCTGTTTACCAAATATAAATAATGGTTGTTGCTACGGCAACATAAATTACGATTTATACTTTTGAATTTATTTTCATTTTGAATAAAAATACATACCTATTTGCTTTAAAAAATTTTTTTTTTTTAATATGAAATTTTTCTTACATATACCTCTAAATACTATATACATACTGATGTATGTATATACATATACTATATACAAAATACATTTTACTTTTCAAATTTTAAAAATATATTTTAATATTTTTCATCTTCATTGAGAAATATGAAAATTTTATTCGTAATGAATCAGGAGATCAGAATCAATAGGCACGTTATTTCATTTTCTTTTACATTATAGAATATCTAATGCTAGTTTCAGAAATACTATAATGTTTATTCATTAAAATTTAATCTAAGCAAACTCTGATTCAAGTCAAAAATATTTTAGTATTAAAAATTCTTTTTTATTTAAATAATTATTTATTCAAAATGAAAATGAATTCAAAAGTATAAATCGTAATTTATGTTGCCGTAGCAACAACCATTATTTATACATTTGGTAAACAGACACATTATTGGGTACATATAATGTTTAGCAACATCAACGTATTTTTGGTTTGCTCTGGATTTTAAAATTGTTGCATAAGCATAAAATGTTGATAACATTCAGTAAACATGTAGCCACCTGATATCAGGTGTAGAAGTAAAAATTAATGGTGACATAAGGATATATGGCAATTGTTTATCTTTGTAGTTATATGGTTTTTGGTTTTAGTTAAATATTTTTGGCTTTTTAAATAAAATATGGTTTATAACAGTTTTGAAATATAATAAATTAACAGTGTTATAATTTCTAAAGTGCACAATAGTCAAAAAGTTAAATAAAAAGGTGAAAAATATTATGCCTTCTTACCTACTTTTAAGAGAAAAAATTAAAGTATGGTGAGGTTATATGTATTATTTATATGTAATAAAGTGAATAAATTGATTTGATTTAATAAAATTTAATTTATAATAATTCTGATACATATATGTATTTATATGAATAATTAAAGTTTAAAGAATAATAAATAATATAAGCTTTTTTCTTCTATACCTATATATTGACATGTGACTAATGACTACATTACCTATGGTGAGGTTATATTATAAAAGTGAATAAATTGAAATGAAATGTAAACACAAATATATGAAAAAAATAAATAAAGTGAAGGAAATACAGAACAAATTCATTTAATTTAATAAAATTTTATTTATAAGTTTGTATTAATTGTTAAACTATTGAATCAAATCAATTTCTCACATCATAACATAATCACAAAAATTTATATAAAAAAAGTCTATGAAAAAGTAAATAATTTGGTACATAATCTTTATTGTGTAATGAAGGCAAATAGACACTTAATTTGTGATAACTAATAAATTAAATTCTATTAAATCAAATCAATTTATTCACTTTATTACATATAAATAATATAACCTCACCATAGATAGGTATGTACTATGTAGTCATACTTTATTTTTTTCTCTTACAAGTAGGTAATAACGCACAACATTTTCCACCTTTTTATTTAAGTTTTTTGACTATTGTGCACTTTAGAAATTATAACACTGTTAATTTATTATATTTTAAAACTTTTATAAACAATATTTTATTTAAAAAACCAAAAATATTCAGCTAAAACACTATTTCTTTACACTAATATTCCACCACTCTTATTAAGAAACCATAAGAAACTAAAATGTCAAAACAAAACATGGCACTTCTTACTAATCCATACACAACACCAGTAGGAGGCTTTTATTGTAGAGGGTTTTGGATATGCATTTATAATTTGTATTTTTCTTTTACATATTTTCTTAATTCCTCCTACTAATTCGAAAATAAAAATCAGCTGATATGCTTAAGAATATGTATTTGAAAAAGAAGAAGAAAAATACAATTTAAAAATAAAAATCTGTAATATTATTAAACAAAAACTATCTAACTATTTAAACTAAAATTATTAAAATGTTTTTTAAAAAAATTAAACTGAAAAAAAAAAAAAACAAATAATAAAAATAATTCATAATCATGAAAAAACATTCATACAAATAATTCATATGGATCATAAAATGCACTTATTTTTTATAATTTGTATAATTCTTTTTACATATTTTCTTAACTCCTCCTCTCCTACTAATTCGAAAATAAAAGTCAGCTGATTATTTAAAGAAGAAGAAGAGGGAAAATGCAATTTAAAAATAAAAATCTGTAATAATATTATTAAACAAAAACTATCTAACTATTTAAACTACAATTAATAAATTATTTTAAGAAAAATTAAACTGAAAAAAAATTATGATAAATAAAAAATAATTCAATTCATTATCACATAAAAAACATTTATACCTACAATAATTAAAATTGATATTGATCAATTCTTCTTCTTTATCTTCTGTCTTTGTCTATCTGCTTATAAGCGATATGCATTGGAAATTTGTGTTGTATTATTCTTTTTGAACATTTTCTTAATTTTTACATACTTCTGCTGTCTACTTCGAAAACAGCTGGGGTGGTAGTACGTAACTTGATTCGAGTTGTTTCGTTCGACTTCAAAATAACTCGAAACAAACATTGATTGGTAGTACGTAATTCGATCGACTTTGGATTTAAGTGTTACCGTGAAAACTTGTGTTCTGAGCAAGTATTTTGTAGTCAGCACCAGCTGAAAAGTACACATATGTTAATTGAAGGTTATGTTTTATGTCTATTTTAAAATTTTTCAAGTTTTTAAAGTTGAGTGTACAATTATAAAATTCAGATGTCGCTGTTTTTCGACTTTTACTAATAAATTTTTATCAAATATAAATTTTTATTTTGTTTAAAATCAATTCAAAATAACTTTAAATAAATATAAATGGTTTTTACTTACATTTTTAGCACAATACTTTTATTTAAACTTTACAACACGGACAGATTATATGAAGTCGATAACAAAATTTTGTTCGACCGTAATTCTGACAATTCGAGTTTGTTTTGAACTCGAATCGACCTTACGTACTACCAAACATGTTCAAACTCGAACGAAACAACTCGAATCAAGTTACGTACTACCACCCCTGATTTATATTAAAAAATTCAAATAGAAACGGAAAAAATTTAAATTTAGTTCGAAAGACTTAAAAGCTATATTGAGTGCTTATTCGAAGCCAAATATTTATGTATGTTTTTATGTTCTTGATTTTTGAGAGAGCTTGAGATTAAATCTCTATAGTAGTATATTAATACTCTTGCATCGTTATTTGTTGGTTTACCAAATTCAGTTTTGCTTTTAGTTTTCTTAATTACGTAACCAGCTAGGTTTTCTAAAGCATCTAAATGAAGTTCATCGAAATCTTCTTCATTTTCAAAAAAAACTCTTCTTCATGTGGTTCCTCGAAGAAAATATTTAATCTTTCACTAGTTATTATGCAGTCTTCATCATCAACCCCTTCAATATTGGATGAATTTAAAATTGTTTTATTTCGTCCTGCGGAAAAAATACAATTAGCTAATCTTTTCTGTGTTCATACAATAACATATTATATAAAACAATATTTAAATTCGAGTAAGACAACACAAACAAGTGGATAAATCAGGGCGACACGACACAAACAAATGGATCCTTGATTTTATATTTATGTATGTACATTGAATTAAAATTACCAAGTAGATAGGACCTTAAACGATATTTAAATACCAATGAAGTTGGATGATCATTCAACCCACCTTTCGCTCGTATTATACTGAAAAAGTTTTCTAATACATCTGTATTCAAACGATTTGTTAAAATGTATTTAATCGAATAATTATTTTTTAGATATTCGAAGAGACCGCGTAAGAAATTATTATTCATTAAAATTCCTTTTTGAAAAGGCAATAAAGAATTTTTGCCATAAACTTTCAAATTCAGCATAATTTGATCCACTTCATGGAGAATTTTATTTTGTTTCTCTAAATTATAGCCATAAGCCTTAATTCTATCACGCGTATTCATTTCTGGTATTTTAGAATTAAATATATCAAACCAATCATTTATTGTTTTGATAAAATCTGCACAGTCTAAAACATTTGGTGATGTTAATTTGCCTATTTCATAAAAACGTTTAAGACTGTATGATACACTGTGGGATAATAATTGTGTTGCCAGTTTCACTTTTTGTCGTAAAGGGCCAGTAACTTCTAAATGAACACTTGATATTTTGTGCACAATATTTAAATCGTTTTCTTTTACTGAATTGAGCATTTCTTCAATGCAGTCCACTGCTACCAGTTTATCATTAATTACAAACCCTTTATCAATAAAATGATTTCGAATCAATTTCATTAAATGAGGAACATCAGAAAAAACATACACTCTTTTAGATGCATCTGTCGCGTTTGGAAACCATGATTTCATAAGCCCTATTTCCAGTTCCTTTCAAAGTTTTTGATTACCAGTACCAATATCGGAAGTTATAGCTACTTGCTACTACCGTGTATCCACAATTATCTAGTTTTGTTATAACACTATTTAAAATATTTTTCGTTACACAACTGTCATATAAATAGAACACCGGTTGCTTCCATTTTTCTTATAACCCCCTTGCCATTATGACTTGAACATAATTCGACGGAGGTAATACAGTATCATTTGTTTTATCATATTGATAAACCGCTTTTATCTTCATTTCATCGAATGATAATACACACAATTTTTTTTTTTGATCTGAAGAATTATTTTTCATTAAAGATAAAACACTGTATAGAAGTCCAGGCTTCACATCAATTTTCGCTGCCCACTTTTTCAAGACTGCCAAGCAGGGCAAAGGGTACTTATTTTTATATAAATACCTATAAGCGCGAGGTCCCGCAGAATAAAGACATATGGCGGATGAAATATCTTCGATCGTCCATTTAAGTTGTTTTGTTCGGCTGTGGAGTTTTTTAAGCTGACCAGGTGTAAATAGTTCTTTTACAGATTTTTCAAATTCTTCTCGTCCTTTTTGAATTTCTAGTATTTTTTGTTCCTGTTGGGAACATTTCTTTTTCATGTCTTGAAATTGCCGTCGTAAGACGTATACTTCAAGTAAAAGTGTATAGCTTAACTCTCCTCTTAGGAAAAAAAAACACAGTTGTTAATAAAAGTAATGAAAATAATATTGAAATCGAAAGTAAACAGTGAAGTAAACATTTAATTTCTTTTTTACGGTTTCTTTCTTCAATTCTCTTATCTCTTTTACTAATGATGTGCTCCTTTAGAAGAAATTTACTAGGCACCGCAGTTGAACATAAATGTCTTTTTTCAAATGAAATGTTTAAAAGTCGATCCTTTAACAGATAATCCTCTTCAGAAAAGTGAACTGAACACACTTTTGCATTTTTTAAATTAATATTTGCTTTATTACACACTAAAATCCATTTGTTTACATAAATTTTTGTCTATTGGAAATTTTGGAATTTTATATGTTCATCTTTTGCTTTTTTTTTCGAATTGTTTTTACAACCTCTTACAGCACACCACACCATATTTGTTTATTAGTTAATTTTAATTTAAAATAAATGAAAATTAGAATAAATTTCACTTTATACACGTTTTTTATTATTTATAACACGTTCAATATTAGAAAATTAATAAACAGATCGCAATAGATATGACACAAACAGAAAAAAGTACAAACGAAAACGTCACGAAAGCTTTTAATGGCGATTCAAGAAGAAGAAGAAAGCTTACCTTTTAAAATATCTTTATACCATGGGTAACACCTAAATAAATAATCAGTACTTCATCTGCCACCTAAATTTAGGTGGCAGCTAAGTGCTATTCAGAAGTGAAGAAATGCAAATCTCTTTATTATCTTTCTGCTAAAGTTAGGGACAAGAAAGTTGAGACTGAAGAAATCCAGCATAAGAATAGCAAGCAATATGACATTCGGTAGCTCAATAATGAGAGCAATGCCCCGGCAAAGCGGAGGTCTGTGGTTCGATTCCCAGCCGAATCAAATGTCATTTTTTCTGTTATTAGCTACTACTTACAATTGGTTTTTCTGTCTCTTCAACATTTTCAATATTAGAAAAAGAAATATAGTCTGGTTTAACTTTAAATTTAACTAAGCATAACGCACATTATATACTAGCTACATACACAAATTTATTCCAAGGATGAGACATCACAAACATTGGAATTTTTCGAAAAGACGCACCACGTTCTAGTGAACGTTAGTACATTTAAATTACATACGAAACTATATAATTTACCTAATATTTATATTGTGCCTTATTAATAATTTTTTTTTTAAATCGAATTTAACAAAAGTCGATTCTGAAAACTGAGTATGCTATGAAACTCTTTACAAAATATGTTGAAGATTTTATTTTTACAAGTAGTTGTGTAAAGAACTTCAAAGCATACTCAGTTTTTAGAATCGACTTTAATTAAATCCGATTTTTACAAAATATTATTGTAATAAGGCCCATTGACTTTGAACAATAGCTGCTTTCGATTTGCCATTTCCAAGTACTTGCGAGTACTATAATGTGTCTTGGATAAATGGGTAAATCGAACGACACAAAAATTTTGATAGGTGTCAAAACCTAAAAATAATTTTTGTTGTCATAAATAATGTTGATTGAGAAGAAAATTTCGAAATGGTAAGTAATTTTAATTTTTTACTTGAATATGTATATTTTAATTAATATTGTTTATTTAAAGCCATCTGAAAAAACAGTAAGAAACTGGAGATATAATGAAAAAAATAAAATAAAATAAAACATAAAAATATAATTCATACAAAAAAGAAAACACATCTAGTGCTCTTAGTTTTAAACTATAAAGCCTTCTGTTGTAAAAATTGTGCGTAACTACTTGCATCTACTTGAAAAATTTCACATGAGTAGCTACGAGTAGATGATTTAGCACAGACTTCAACCTTATCTACTCGCAAGTACTTGAAAGTGGCAAATCGAAAGCAGCTAATAAGTAAATTCTAGCACTGAAGGATGATAATGAAATCCTCCTTTGACACGAATTGAACTGAAAAACATTCTAAATTACCTTGATTTAACCGATTTGTAATTAAAAACGCCGCTAGAGGGCGTTGAAGATTTTGGTGACTTTTCTTATAAAACATCCCTTTATTTTCGTTTTTGCTTTTTGTATAGGAATGATACGTATACGTATATCTATATCAAAGAGAACCTTTTACACTTTTGAATAACATAAGCACCATCTCTTCAGTTTCCTTACTACAGAAGTTATTAGTGATCAAAGTCAGAAATTTGCAGTTTTTCACCTAATTTTTTGGAAAGATCCAGTAATTTCTCGAAAAAACCCATTATTAACATACCTTTTTTTTACAATAAATAAAACTGAAATTCTTTCTCTACAAATTAGCTTTCTACGCTTTTACTCTATCTGCTTTGGTTCAGAAGCTACAGCCTTTGGAATAGTCATTTTTTCACTTTTTGGTGTAAAAGGTATGAAGGAGCAAGCGAACACGTGGTTACGTGGTTGAGATTAACCCCCCACCACCCATACGATTTTTTGCTTATCTCGGCGAGACCTATCTGAGGTTTCATTATGTAAAAATTAATACCGGACACCCTGTATATAAACAAATGGCTGAAAATATGTCCAACTTCCACTCCAAAGGACGTCCTGGATTTTCTAAATTTGTTAGTTGACCTTCGGTAAATATCTTTCAAATGAATTTTCCATTTGTTCAGTCAGTTCTTTCACCTTTTTTACTTTTGAACCCCAATTTTGCATATTTTACCTCTATTTCGTTTAATTCTTACCATGAAGAAAATATTTCACTCATACATATGTATGTATGTATGTTGTACAAATAAGATCTTCAATAAAATCAATTTAAATTTAAAACAAAAAGAAAATTAAAATAAAACAATCCAAAAGTTTAGAAATATTTTTACTCAGTTTGAGTTGCTTTCTCTTCAAATTCCAAAGCTCACTCTGTAACTACGATGATATTCGAGTAAGGAGTTGTTCGAGGACGTTTCGGAAGTTTCTCAGTAACTTTCTCCGTTCTTTAAATTCATATTGTCCGAATATTCCATCACATTTAATCATTTTCACGAAAGTATCGATTCTAGACAGGAAGCCTAAATCCGAAAACCTCATATAAATCCATTTACGTTTACTACTCTAAAACTCTTCCCAAAGTTTCACACTTTCGTCACGAACATCACTCTTACCGACAAAGTTAGTTACTCAAGGGTTAAAGCCTAGACAGACCAAGCTAAAGTACGTACTTGAGAACAAAAATAAAGCACGAAGTACGAATTCATCGACTTTCCCCATAAATTTGTGTACTTTGTAACGAGGTTACATGTTACCATCACTGTGTATGTGTATAAATACGAATAAAAAGAAAACATAAAAAAACAATTATTCTCATAACACTGTTATACGGAAAAGTTCAACAAAAGAAAATAAAAATTTTAAAAAAATATGCATGCGCGACATCTGTTTTCGAATTGCGCAGAAAGCTTTTTATTTTAAAACTTCCGTTGTAAAAAACGGGTACCGGAAGGAAGTATAAAAAAAATAACCGTCATAAAATATTCTAGAAAAATCTAAAAAGCTTGCAGTTTTCAAAATGCGTAATTCGAAAACAGTATAAATACAGAGCCGATTTTCATATTAGATTCATTACAGTTTGTACTTCTAAACTAGTTAGTTGTAGTAAGTAAATAAATCAGGTAAAGTATTACAGTTTGTACTTCTGTGTCCCGTTTCTGTAAGGATAGAAAATAGATTTCACAGTAGAAAATATTCAATTTGACGTCAAATTGACGTAATTTTCTAACGAAGTGTTTCTGTAAGAATAGAAAAGTAGTAGTAGAAAAGAAACAGTAGAAAATGGAATTCACCAATGTGAAATTTTCAATTCTCAAATGTTTCTGTATGGTTTTTGAACGATGAAATATTTTCTATCGATAGAATTTCTTTTCAACAGATATTTAGCTTGTGAAAAAGATTTCAATCGGTTAAATTTTGTGTTTTGTATTGATTAAAAAAATGTAATATCAAGAAAAAATATTTAAAACACAGAAAAAAGTAAAATGAGTAAGCAAATAAGTAAATTTTTAATTAAATTTTATTTCTAATTTTTATTTTATTTTTGTTTTTGTTTTTCAAAGTTGATTTTTTTTATGTTCTCCTCTATTATTAGTATAAATAATTAGTTTTTCTAAATATTTAAAATATTTATCAATAAAAATGTAAAAACAAAATTTATTTTAATTCAAATTGTCTCTTTTTTGAATTGACAGTTGAATTTATTGTTCAATTTCCATAATTCCTCTTCACCTTTTCTATCTCACCAAAAAATTTTCAATCACTCATACAGAAACAGTGGAATTTGACTAATTGAATTTGAAATAGAAAATACATGTTTCGTCACAAATAGTAGAAAATTTTCTACCCAAGTTATAGAAACGGGACACTGAACTAGTAAGTAATAGTAGGAAAGTAAGAGTAAGTAGAAAATCAGGTACAGGTAATATACAGAGTTTGTAGATAATATTTCTAGTAGGCTTTTCTTTGTAATAGCTAATAGTTGGCGAGAACGTGTCTACGTCCATTCAGTATATCTGAAAGTTGGTAGAAACTAGTATTGCGTCCAAATAGCTATTTTTGAGACTTACTTTTTACTCATTTATATCTTTATTAATTATTTTCAATTACAGTATCGCTAGTTCAGTTTTCAAATTATTGTACATATTGTTAATTTTAAGAGTATTGAATTATTAGTTTTAAGAATATTGAATTGTTAGTTTTAAGAATTTATTCAGTTAATAAAGCGTTTAATTTTCAATTGAAGTGTAAAAGAAAAGTTGTTATTATTCACAACTCTAAAGGTACGTCTTCACTTATACACTTTTCGAGTGGAAATGTAGCTATCCACTAAATGTAGACAAGTGTATAAATATAAACTGCAAAATGTAACCGTACACTTAGTGGAGTGTTACATTTTTTGTGAAATCCTTCACTTAAAAGTGTATATGTCTAAACACAATTCTAAAGAAGTGGAGATAAATGTAGCCAAGTGGAAAAGTGGACAGAATCTGACAGTTCACTTTTAGGTGTATGACTACATTTTGGTTTGTTTTCAACAGTAGTTCTTGTGTTTTAGTGAGTGAAAAAAGTGAAAAAATTAAACAAAGAAAATGTCTGTATGTGGTCAAAAGAAATGGAAGAATTAAAATTGATAGAATTATTGGAAAATGAAAATGTATTATGGAATGTTACAGTCTCCATATTACAAGGATAAAAATAAAATAAAAAAAATAAAATCAATTCGTATGCAGCGATTTCTGTTGAAGATAATGACATTTTATTTAATTATTAGTTTCTTTACTTATTTAACTCCTCTAAATAAATACACGCAACTAAATCAGAAAGTGTATTATAAATTTTACTTGACCACTTTAATTTATGAGTGTAAACACATACTCCACTTTAATGTATACACTCGAAAAAGTGAAGGTCAAAATATGGAGACCTACACTTTTTTTCGAATGTAGTACTCCATTACTGTACAAGTCTAAACTGACTCTTCACTTTTGTGGAGTTCTACACTTATTTTCATACACCAAAGTGGATAAGTGAAGACGTACCTTAACGACGTAAAACTTGACCCTGGAACGACGAGGTACCCGCAAAAAAACGTCGTTATAACTTTAGCAAGCTAAAAAAATTTATATACTTAAGGTGTTAAAGTACAATCTGCAGCGCCATTTGTTGTCAATAGTAGAAGTAAAATTTGTGTTGAGCCTTGCACCAGTAAAAAAAAATGTGTGAAGTAATGTATTTAAAAATAAAAAATAACCATGGTAGCTGCCCATGGTAAATAGAATAGGAAGTTATGCTGAAAAGCAATATGACGGAGATTTTTTTTCGTTTTTTAGTGACATTACAATAAGTTGATGACGTAGCTGCGACGAAAAATTTTTTGTTTACATTTTGTTTATATGTTGTTTTCATAGTGGCTAATGGTTAACTAATTATTTTATAAATAAAGTGATCTTTAAGAGCCAAATTTAGTGAAATGGCCTGCAAAGTGACCACCTACAGCCTACATTTCTTAACCGATTTTCATGAAATTTTGAATATAGATAGGTGGAAGGTAATTGTGGTCCTTAAGCGAAACACATTTTTGAAAAAGTCCTTTATTTCAAAAATATAAGGGTTCAAAGTGAGTCAGTTTTGCGATTTTGGGCCTTCAAAGTGACCGCCTACAGCCTACATTTCTCAACCGATTTTCATGAAATTTCGAATATAGATAGGTGGAAGGGAATTGTAGTCCTTAAGCGAAACACATTTTTTAATTTTGATCCTTAAATTTTTTTATATTCGATTTTCGAAGGTACAGACAAAACAAAAATTCACTCAACTTTTCACACATTTTTCATGTATTAAAACGTTTAGATATTGTGATTTCTTTTTATAAGATTTAAATTTAATCTTTTCCAAAAAGTTTAAAATAAATTTCAAGGAAATTGGTTACGTAGTTTAATTATTATAAATAAAACAAATTGTTAATTTTTCATAAAATGTTATCAATTTTTCTAATCACAGGAATTTTTTTGCATACCTTTAGGCTGGAATAAGAATGACACAGATAGTATAAACTCTATAAACGCGATGCAATAAAAATTGCGATTGTAGGGTAGTATGTGTGATGATAAAAAGTACGTAAGCAGCATGTAAAACTTGTGTTGTTTACTTAGGCTGCACATTGTATTGTATATAAATATACGAAAAAATTTTTATGTAAAATTCAAAAATTTTGAGTTATTTTATTTTTTTAAATTTTTACATGGAAGGATAAGTGACTTTCTTACTTTGAACTATTATATCTCAGGCTGTATTGCATCGATTTGAGTCAAATAAAATGCACTAAGTCAGAAAATAGTTCAAGAATTAAAATGTTTACTTTTTTCAAGGATCAAGGTATGAACCAAGGAGGGCCCCATTGAGGTGAAAGAAAAGTTGTTTGTCGAAGGGAGTTTTGTAGAGGTGTTGTAGGTGTTTTTATTTCGAATGTTTGCTACCGGAAATTATAGATCCCCAAAATACAATCTGTTTCTTAATTTACCTCTTCATCTAATTGAATTTCCTTTTATATTTCATGAGTATAATTTTTTATATGATATGATATATTCATACAGTTTGTTCAAAATAATTGTGTTGTCAGTTTTACAAAGTGCATAGCGTTTATTTTAAAATTATTTAGCAAATTAGTCAAAAATTAGGCAACAGCAAAGATTTCATAAAAGAATGAAATCTATTCAACGTAGGTAAAATTGTACGTACTGTGTGGAAAATAATGATTGGCCAGTACCAGACCTGTCTTCTTTCAGCTTCAATAAGCGGTTTTTTCTGAAGACAGAAGGCGAGTTGTAGTACATTTTATCCAAAAGTGTGAAGCTGAAAGAAGACAGGTCTGGTACTGGCCATTGAGAAGAAACAATAACAGCTTCAGCATAGCATAGCATAACAACTGTATGCCAGCTGTAGCCTGTAGAACAAAAGAAAAGATGTACACATTTTACCATGCAATATGATCGCTACCCAGTTAACCTAGAACGTATTTTTAATATATCAAGTTTGTATTCTTAGAGCACGAGAACATATTCTGTTGACATTAAGATTAAATGGTGAACTGGGTTTGACATTTTTTCAAATCATGTACACCAACACTTAGAAGAAATTTATTTGCTTGTGTTGATGAAGACACAAATACATTTCAGACGATGTTGTTGTGTTTTTTCACTAAATTTGGCTCTTAAATAAATTAAAAAACTATAATTGACTATATATTTGAAAAAAAAAAACTATTAAAATGGTTAAATGTGTGGTGATGTCCTGTAAAAATTCAGGAAAAACAAAAGAAAAAGTTAAATTTTTCAGATTTCCATATGAAGAAAATGTGTTTGAGAAGCAGGTTCAGGCTTGTGGTGTGAAACCAGTAAAATGTATTGAATACATGAAAAAGAATTGTTATTATTGTTATTGTTAACGTTATTGTTGTCAAATAAATATTTAAATGTTCCAAAGTATCTAAATTGATCTTGAAAAAATTAAAGTTGTAAAAATATGTATTACATACCTCAAAATAGTGAATTAATAAATGATAAAAATGATTGTATAAAACCTATAAAGTCAAAAATAAATTATAATAATAATACAATATTGATGGTGATGGGGGTGGTTCAAGTACATTTAAAGATTCTGATTATAATGATGAAGAATCATCAGAATCATATACATACATTTAACAGATTTAGATATGCTTTCTCCACATTTTCCAAAAAGTGAAAGTTGCTTGTATTGTTCATGCTTAAAAAGATGTGATAAAAGATCGTCATAGTCAAAGTTGTATATGTATATACATTAGTTACAGAAGCACCAAAAAGAAATGTTAGCATTTAAAATTATAAACTCTACAGGTAAATAATTATTACCTCCTGCACTTTAATAATTTGTTAATTTTAATTAATTATACATGTATTATAATAATAAATTATTATTAAAGTACAGTAGTATAAGTATTCGTGTTATTATTAGTAAGAATAGCAATATTTTTATTATAAAAATCATTTTGTATTAATGAAATAAATAAATTATCATATAATTATTATGAACGTACACCAGTTTATATTTCTAAAAATTCAAAAATTCTTCGCAGCTACGTCATCTGCAACTGACATTTTTATTCTATACTTTATTTAACAATTAAAGTCAGTATTGTGCTTATGGAGGCAGTACCCGATGAGATTGTTGCCCTTGGTTATATTTAATTTAAAAGATTCTCCTCAATTGAAATTGAGATCTGATCACCCCACACACGAGACAGATTTATACAAACGAAATGTAAAACAGTATAGAAAAGTATGCCTATCTTGCCTGTACTGACTTTAATTGTTAAATAAAGTATAGGTTAAAACCCTTTTTTCAGCATAACTTCCTATTCTATTTAGCATGGCAGCTGCCATAATAACCAGAAGTATATCTATCTCTTATTTATATACAATATATATAGAAATATAGAGACAGATATACTTTTGGTTGTGGTAGCTTTATGGTATTTTTAATTTTGAGCCAATTTTTATTATTTTCGAATTTGGTGATAGTGTGAAATATTTGAATTAAAAAATTCAACATTTAATAATTTAATAATTGGTAAGTATTTTTTTGTTTATCATAAATTTAATTTTTTAATAATATATGCAATATTTGCAGAAATACAATTAAAATAAAATTAAACGTCAAAATTAAGTACAAAATAAATTTAAACGTCAAAATTAAGTACAAAAACCGGTGTGTCACCAAAATAAAGTACAAAGGCAAAATACGTACTTTATGTTTATTCGCATGGTGTAAAGAGTATTAAGGTCAGCTACAGAGAAACAGCTGATGTGTGATGACGTCAGAAGTTGTACCACATATATATAATTAATTAAGATAAATTGTATTAAATGAAAAATATTTGAATTAAAAATGATATTGAGGTTAAAATTTTTTTTTATTTTCTTATTTTTAACTAAGCTACTATTTGACAAATTTCTGTTGTTTTCTTCTACAAAAAAGTATATCCTATATGTATCTTAAAAATATATATTTTAATTGATTTTAACACTAATAAGTTTTTATAATAAATTATTAGATATTATTATTCTTATAAAAAATTACTTTTACAAAAAAATACCTTAAAAAATAAAAACACACAATACTCTTTTTTTTATTACACAACTAGGTACTTAGTACAACTTTGGTTTTGGTTAGTGATGTTATGTGATTTTGAAACCTGTGATTAAATCACAGGTTTGTTAAAAGAGCAATCACAGTTAACTGCTCTTTAAAAAAAGAGCAGTGATTGCGATTCATGGTTGTGGTTGTGATTGCGATTCATGGCTGCTATTGTGATTTTATTTTTAAAAAGTATGTATAATTAGATATTACAAAGAGCAGAGCAGTGACCGCGATTTTTGAAATATATAAGTATACATACGTTTGTATTTGATTCGAACTTGGTTTGAAATAAAGAGCAGAACAGTTACTGCGATTTTTGAAATTTATAAGTATAAATACGTTTGTATTCGATTCGAATTCCCAAATTATTTTCAAATTTTATTCATTGAAATTACTTTAAAATCGCATATATACGTACCAAACATGTTCTGGTTGAATGAAAATCCAAAAAAAAGAGAAATAAAATCGCAGTCTGCTCATCTGCTATTATTTCACTATTCAGTCAGTACTAGTGATGACATAAACTGTGATTTTCAAAGAGCAGGAGCAAACTGTGATTGCTCTTTTCAAATCACAGTGATTGAAACCTGTGATTTAATCACAGACTGCTATTTTATATCTTTTAGTGATTGCTCTTTTTTTCTGTGACTGTGAATACTCTGTATGATTCACTAATCACTACTATAGCTATACAGTCTATACTCAAGGTTAATATAATATAGGTTACATCTTCCCATAGGCATTACCTACTTACAATAAAAAAGTGATCAATGTGACGTCACAAGTATCAAATAATTGACATAAAAAACAAACAAAAATTTCTTTCATATATGGGAAGATGTAATCCAAGGTTATTATAATATATAGGTTACATCTTCCCATATATGAAAGAAATTTTTGTTTGTTTTTATGTCAATTGTTTGATACGTGTGACGTCACATTGACGTCACATTGATCACTTTTTTATTGTAAGTAGGTAATGCCTATGGGAAGATGTAACCTATATTATATTAACCTTGGTCTATACTAGTACTGACTGAATAGTGAAATAATAGCAGATGAGCAGACTGCGATTTTATTTCTCTTTTTTTTGGATTTTTCATTCAACCAGAACATGTTTGGTACGTATATATGCGATTTTAAAGTAATTTCAATGAATAAAATTTGAAAATAATTTGGGAATTCGAATCGAATACAAACGTATTTATACTTATAAATTTCAAAAATCGCAGTAACTGTTCTGCTCTTTATTTCAAACCAAGTTCGAATCAAATACAAACGTATGTATACTTATATATTTCAAAAATCGCGGTCACTGCTCTGCTCTTTGTAATATCTAATTATACATACTTTTTAAAAATAAAATCACAATAGCAGCCATGAATCGCAATCACAACCACAACCATGAATCGCAATCACTGCTCTTTTTTTAAAGAGCAGTTAACTGTGATTGCTCTTTTAACAAACCTGTGATTTAATCACAGGTTTCAAAATCACATAACATCACTAGACTCAGTACTAGTCAACGGCGGAGGGTGGTATGGTTCAGGGTGTTCAGTGAACACCCTAAAATTGTTATGAACCTGATCATTAAAATTTTTTAATTACATTCGAAAACAATTTTTTTTTTTTGTAACAAGAAAAGTAGTTTTTTAATATATGTATTAGTAAAATCATCATAATATATCAAAATTATCAAAAATATTTTTTTACTTTTCGTTTCTCTTTTTTTCTTCATAGAATTTTGTATGCAAGGTGTTCACATTTCAAAGTGAACATTAGAAAAATCGTATTACACCATTATATTCGTTTATATTTTTCTCTTTTCAAATTCGTTTTTTCATACATCAGTCAGGCAGGTTCATATTTTAAAATGAACCCAGTACAAAATGTACAATACAGTATCCACAGAAAATTACAAGAGAATAATATTTGGTTACTTCATTTCGTTTCTCTTTTTTCTTCATAGAATTTTATATGCAAGGTGTTCACATTTTAAAGTGAACATCATAGTACACCATATAAAGCAATAATATTTTTCTCTTTTCAAACTCGTTTTTTCATACATCAGTCAGGACTCCCGACTCAGGTTCATATTTTAAAGTGAACACCAATACCATAGTAGAATATTATGAGAAAATATTTTTTTTTCATTTTCGTTTCGTTTCTCTTTTTTTCTTCATATAATTTTATATGGAAGGTGTTCATATTTTAAAGTGAACACCAATACCATAGTAGAATATTATGAGAAAATATTTTTTTCATTTTCGTTTCGTTTCTCTTTTTTCTTCATATAATTTTATATAGAAGGTGTTCATATTTTAAAGTGAACACCATAGTAGAATATTATGAGAAAATATTTTTTTTTACTTTTCGTTTCCTTTCTATTTTATCCTTCAAATAGTAATACTATTCATTTTTTGAAAATGAACGTTGTTATTTTCCTTACTAGATGTTACCTTTTTTATTTGAAGAAAATTAAAATTAATAAATTCAATTTCATTTAAATTTCAATTAATACAACTTTTTTATTAGATAATAATTCAAATTGTGTGTGTCGTGGTGAAAAATTTCTTTTAATTGAAGCTGGAAGGTAAGAAATAAATAGATTGTTTTTCTCGGGGTAAAAATTAAAAAAAATAGTTCGAATTTGAAACGGAATTTTTTGTCGTTGGCAGTTTAAAATTTTGAATATTAAATATTTCACATAAAAAATTAAACAGTTTTTTTTTAAATTTTGTAAAGATGGATAAGAACGCGGAAAATGCTTCTCTTTGTAATTGCGTTATTGAAAATCTTTTATGTATGTCTTTTTCAAGACAAAACATAGAAGAAAAATCGTTGATAATTAAAAACAGTAGACCCACGCCTATTATGGAAAATTTAAAGGCAGCTTTTCAATGAAATTTTAGACACTATTATAATGCAACTGGAAGTACGCTTTGAAAATATGAAAGATTTAATTTTTATTGAGTTGTTAGACGCTCAAAAATTTCATAAGTATTCTGAAATCTTCCCAATAACTGAATTAAATGCGTTAATAGCTGCATACCCAGAACAATTTGATTTTTTAAAATTGCAAAATGAACTTACTGTCATTTATAATAAAAATTCCTTTTTTTCTATTCTGCCACTACCTTAAATTTAAAAAAATATTTTATGCAACAATCTCAAAGCTACGTTATCCGAAGTTTTCAAATTAAGTTGTTTAATTACAACTATTCCGGTAACTACAGCTAGCGCTGAGAGATCTTTTTCTTGTTCAAAGAGAATTAAAACATATTTGCGAAATTCGATGGCACAAAATAGGTTGACGGGGTTAGCTTTGATATCCATTGAAAAAAAATTATTAAAAGAATTGAGAACTAGGCCAGATTTTCACGAAAAAGTTATTAAGAAATTTTGCGAAAAAACCAGAAAAATTGAATTTAAGATGAACATGAAGTGCAAAAAAAGTGATATTTTCGTTTATTGTATTTTTTATACAATAATGTATATTATTATTTTATATTTTTTTATGCTTTGTTTTTCTTATTTTTTTTTTTGTTATATTTTTATTGAGTTGTTTAAGTGGGATAGGCCTAATGAAAAATTGGAAATTTTAAACGGATTTTTGAGTTTTTCTTTCTATTTTTTACACATTTTTCTCTTTAGGGAAACCGACCACTTTATATCGGTTAACACTCTGACAGCGATACCTCTTGGGTGGAGTGGAAACTCGTGTTTTAAATTATTTTGAAGAGAAACAAAATATAACTTTCATTTCTTTTAGAAATCTGAACACCCGGAAAAATACTACTGGCTCCGCCACTGGTACTAGTATAGTATAGACTGTATAGTAGTGATTAGTGAATCATACAGAGTATTCACAGTCACAGAAAAAAAGAGCAATAACTAAAAGATATAAAATAGCAGTCTGTGATTAAATCACAGGTTTCAATCACTGTGATTTGAAAAGAGCAATCACAGTTTGCTCCTGCTCTTTGAAAATCACAGTTTATGTCATCACTAGTTTTGGTACAACTTATTACCTCACCATCATCGCATTTGACAGCCAATATGGCGATTCAAGAAGAAGACTGTAGCTCACCTTAATACTCTTTAGTCTTTACACCATGCTTTATTCGTACTTTATATTTCGGCATATACTAATAAAATAATAATATAAGCAACGTAGAACAAAATAGTGTGCCTAGTTTTTCGATTAACTGACAAAATAGAATAACCGACAATTTTTTTTTCATCAAAGCTTTGACGTCGTTTTGCAAAGTTTTTATAAAATTTCTCTAAACTTTGACGTCGTTGATTTTGATAGGATTTTTTGACGTCATACATTATGAATATGATTGCTTTGATCATGTTTTGGCATATTATTTCTGTTAAAAATTTTCATTTTTTACAAAACTATATAACAAATACATATTAATAATGATTGCATTGTTGCCGTATTGCATTGTTGCTACGGCAAAAATACAAATTACGATTTCTAATTTTGAATTTCTTTTCGTTTTGAATAAAAATACATTTGCTTTGAAAAGAAAAATTTTTCAATGAATATGAAATTTTTTTTTTCTATTATTTTTAATATACCTCTAAGTACTACAATGTAAAAAAAATTTTCCTGAGTAATTTATAAAATTTTACTCTTTGTCAAAGTAATTTCTTTACTTTCTTTCTCTCTTTTTTACTTCTTCATTGGAGTAAAACTACTCGTTGTGGATTTAATATACATCATTCCATAGGAAAATTACAATTTTAACGAAGTAAATTTACTATAATAAGAAGAATTTACATTAAATAATAGTAAATTTACTGAAACAAAGTAAATATACTCAAAATTTTACATTTTACTTATAACGACGTTTTTTAATCCGTGGGTACCTCGTCGTTCCAGGGTCAAGTTTTACGTCGTTAGAGTTGTGAATAATAACAACTTTTCTTTTATACTTTAATAGAAAATAAAATGCTTTATTATCTGCATAAATTCTTAAAACTAACAATTCAATATTCTTAAAATTAATAATTCAGTATTCTTAAAATTAACAATTCAGTATTCTTTAAACTAACAATACAACAATTTGAAACCTGAACTAGATCCTGTAATTGAAAATGATTAATGAAAATATAAATGAGTAGAAAGTAAGTCTCAAAAATAGCTATCTGGACGCAATACTAGTTTCTACAAACTTTCAGCTATACTGAGTGGACGTAGAAACGTTCTTGCCAACTGTTAGCTATTAAGAAGAAAAGCCTAACTGGTAAAGAATAGCTATCTGGACGCAATACTAGTTTCTACCAACTTTCAGATATACTGAGTGGACGCAGAAACTTTCTTGCCAACTGTTAGCTATTAAGAAATAAAAAGTATAGTAAGAAAATAGCTATCTGGACGCAATACTAGTTTCTACCAACTTTCAGATATACTGAGTGGACGTAGAAACTTTCTTGCCAACTGTTAGCTATTAAGAAATAAAAGGTATAGTAAGAAAATAGCTATCTGGACGCAATACTAGTTTCTACCAACTTTCAGATAAACTGAGTGGACGTAGAAACGTTTTTACCAACTGTTAGCTATTAAGAAGAAAAGCCTACTAGAAATATTACAAATTCTGTATATTACCTGTACTCGATTTTCTACTTACTCCTACTTCGATTTCACTTTTACTTTCCTACTAGGTATTACCATAGAATATAGAAATATAGAATACTAACTGTAGAACAAATTGTGTTCCCGATTCTGTGAAAATTGTTGTTTTTCTTATTGGTGTGAGTGAAAAAAAAATATGAGATGAGTCTGTCTTTCACTTTAATAAATAGAACTATAAATTATTAAAGCTGAAAAGAGATAAAACATAAAATTATTCCCACTTCAATTTTCAATTTTTTTTTTCAATTCAGCATTCACGTTCTATGAATCAGATGTTAAACGTCAAATTGACCATGATTATAGGTAGGGTAGGTATGTAAATTTTAATAACAATAATAAATAATATTGAAGCAAAGTGAATAAAAATAATAATTTATCATCAATATCATCACAATCAGTACAAAATCATAATAATAATAATATAAAAAAAGATGATAATTTAAATTATAATTCATTAATAAATTTTATTTACAAAAATTAAATTTTGTTAATAATAATAATGTGAAAAAAAACTGAAAAACGACAATCAATTGATGGTGTACTACATGTATTAAGGAATATTTATTAAATCATAATAATAATCGTCAACAAATAATAAACGTCATTTTTTCTAAAATTATTATTTTAGGAAATGAAAAAAGACTTAAATTTTATTCAAGTTTAACCTTTTATAGAAAAGGTTGAAAATAACAAATTTCTTGTTACTTTTCTTGTAACTTGTAACAAATCTGGTGATGCTTTTTGAAGATAAATAATGAGAATTTTATTTCAAAGGAAGCTATTTCCACACCACCTTGATCCAGAATTCAAAGTTATGTTTTTTATTTATACAAACTTGAAATTCATTAATAAACCCAAATCTTCGCGGCCGACATCAGGAGTAGGTATTGCTCCTTTTTTCAATCTTTGGTTGTTTGTAGTGAACATTTCATCTCCAAAATGTTTACTACAAATCCAACTTGTGTCCTGAAGCTTTCCAATATACATATTCATTTTATTCAAACTATAGAGCCATAGTACTTTCCTACTAATATTTTTAAAATACACAGAAATGTATAAGAAAATAAAATCATAATTCAAATATGTGGGGTGTTTCACAGTTCGTGTGCCAAACTTAATAGGGTGGTAGATTTCAGTGAGATATAAAAAAATCGGCGTTCGCTCAATGTAGAGCTAAATGAAAATTATTTCTGGTGGAAACTTTTATTTTACTCTCTGTTTTAATTACTTTGTAGTCCTGAAAAGGACCTATTTATTGTAGTCCTGAAAAGGACTAATTGTAGCTCTAGAAAAAACTTATTGTAGTACTGAAAAGGATTTATTGTTTCGCAAAATGCCTTCTAAAAAAATTTTTCGATGTGTCCTGCTCCTTTTTGGATAAAAACCTAATATTGTAGCAAAAACATTACATGCTTAAGAATAACTTACGTGGTTTTGTCACTTGGAATACTAAAAAATTTTCTATTATCCCAAGGGTGTTTTTTTGCTCCACATGCGATACAGATCCTTATTCTGTAGATGTGCAATATAAAGTCTATTAAACTATTTTATTAAATTAAATATTATTAAATAAATTGTTGCACTACTACACTATTGCAAATTACAATATCTTTTTTATTTCACGTACCTAAAAATATACTTTAAAACTTTTTTAAACGTAAAAAAAAACTTTCAAAATAAAAATAATATTTATTAGAAGTTTTATCCAAAAACACCAAAAATCACTTTTTAGTTTTTATTTATTCATAAGAAGTATAATTATAATTTTTTATAAAAAAGTTCTGCCGCCGTTTTTAAAATTCGAATTTGAATTTATTAACAATAAAGTTGAATCATTGTATGAATTCAGCAATTTAAAATTAATAATTTAGTGCTACCAAATGAATACATTTGTGGATAGTACATTAAAAAATTCAAACATTCAAATTTGTAAAATACGTCTTACATTGTTCTGTAAGTTATACTACTTATATAATGTGAATATTAAAATATAAAATATATATATATATTTGTAAAAATATATACTATATAATTATATAGAGTATGATAATAACAACACCCGCTAACGGACAAACATTTCAAAAAATTTCATTTCATAATTCTTGTGTATGGTGTAAAGAATAGCGCCCCACGTTTTTCGTTTTTAATCTTACAAGTATTTTTATAGCTATTAAAAATTCGCAATCACAAATTTTCAGGATTATCTGTATGGGGTTGAGAATGTGTATGTGGCTACGAAAAATTATTTTATACTTTTGAGTCCGTTTTAAAAACGTTTTATATTAAAAAATTTTTTTTATTTTAATTATTTTTTGCTTTTTAGTCTTATGTGAAATTTGTCAATCGATTTTATTGATATTATTTTACATTAAAAAACAATATAAGTAAAACTAAAAAAGTTTTTTTAATTTTAAAAAACAAATATGTTTGTATGTATGTATATACATACATATGTATATGTAAAATACAGTCGCTCTCAAAACATTTGCAACTAAATAAATTTAACGTGTGTATATATTAAAATTGTAAAATTTTTTTTACCTATTTAAATAATTATATACTTTCTTGGTATATTTTTGCCGAATGTTCTAGTCCTTTTTCTTTTTCTTGTAATAAATATATTTTATATATACACGTTTGGTATAGGTCATTGAACACTTATTTAAAATTAACAAATTTTCAGTATTGTTGAAACCAACGACTCCTATAGTACCAAGACTTAATGCTCAATTTTATTTTATTGTTTATATGTGTTAGAAGTACCAAATTGACATCACAACTCTTTGCTTTTAATCAATCATAAGTAAGTTGTGATTAAAGTTACATGAAAATTATGTTCTAATGAAATGTAGAGAAGATCCTTAGCTTTATTTTCACTGAATATATTAATTAATTATCTATGAGCAACGTAAATCAAAGAAAAAACGTGATAAATATTAAGTAACATAAAACTGAGAATCAATTTTTCCTTAAATCTCCCAAATTACTAAAAATATTAAATTATAATGTTCTATAAATTTGTAGATTTTTATTAAATAAACATTTTTCCCGAACATTGTTATATTATAAAATTAATAGAAATTGAGTTATTAAAGAAAAATGATAATTTTTTATTAAAATCACAATTATCTCTCTCATTTCGCATTTTTAACAGCCACCTCTGAAAATGTAGTACCACTTGAAGAATTTTTTTATTCATTTGTTTATTTTTTCTTTCAAAAATATTATTCATAAACAAAAAAAAATTTTTCAAGTGGTACTACATTTTCAGAGGTGGCTGTTAAAAATGAGAAATGAAGCATACTAAAATATTTTTGACTTGAAAATCAGAGTTTGCTAGATTAAATTTTAGTAAAGAAAAATTAATATTTTATTTGTTTTAGACCAAATTTGAGGATCGAATATCATAAAAAGTAAAATCTTAAAACTTTCATTAGCGATGTAATATTGCATTGTCATGCAGTTCTGAGCTATGTTGAAAGTTTCAAGTCTCTATCTCATCAAAAAGTTGGTTAAAAATTAAAAATCAATTTCCAAATTTGTACCGAACAGACAGACAAGAAACCAAGCTAATAAAAACATTTTAATTTTAAAATAGTAATTTTCAACGCATTTTTTAGATATACGAGTATATCATATATCTTAGTTTTTGTAATTTGGGAGTAAAATATGAGTTCAAAATAGCCAAATGTTTTTTGTATAAATTTTATTATGTCGTTTTTTAAAATCGACAATTTTACCACATATTTTCCCACAAAAATATGTTTATAAAATTGTTCCTCTATTTTGATTTTGTTTTATTTTTTTTCATCATATGAAGAACTTTTTTGAAACCGATTTTGGGTTGCCTTTGGTTGGGATTTTGAATTTATAGAAAAAACATTTGGCTATTTTGAACTCATATTTTACTCCCAAATTACATTAACTTGTCGGTTAATCTATTTTGTCAGTTAATCGAAAAACTAGGCACACTATTTTGTTCTACGTTGCTTATATTATTATTTTATTAGTATATATGCTTTTAGTGAGTGGATAAAAAGTATATAATTGTATGTATGTATAATAATAAAAAAATTGCCGATAGAAATAGGCTTTTGCTTTTTACGGGGTCCTCATCAGTTTATCACATAAACAATTTAAAGCCTACAAATGATTGCTAGCATTTTTCATCACCAGGAAGTAATATGCTACGTATACTTTACTTTTAATTTCTTTGCATGTTTTAGGATGTTTGTGTCGATGACTTTAATTTTTCAGTTGAAACTGAGAAAATATTCCAAGAAACAGATAAAATTTGTATTTGGCGCTGAAATATGAGGGCGCCAAAATTTCAACAGAAAAATATTTTTAAAAATTATCAAATTTTTTCTAAAAATACTTGAAAAACTTGTCAACATTGCTCAAACATATTTCATTGTTAGAAATAAAATCACTTATATTTTAAAGCAATAATGTCTCTAAAAAAATAACATATAAAAAATTCTAGCAACCTGTTCAAGTTAAAATCTTGCTCAATCGCCTATATATACACTTAGCAGCATGTATCACAGTTCACCACATATAAAAATCTATCATTTTCAAATTGCTGAAGATTTGTGGAGAAAAATATATAATATGTAATATATAAAATACATATATGTATGTATTCATAGCCATATAAATTTTACTCTTGCAACTTGTAGTAATACACTTGTTGTTTTATTTTAGGATATTCCTAAATTCCTTGCTTTTTTCTCTATGATATTAAATGTTGTGATACATTTTTATTAGAAATATGATGATATTATCTGTTTAAAAAAATTTCTTTTTTCATATGTATGTATATATGTACTTAATTATATTTTATAATACATTTATGATCTGGAAAACTTTTAAAATATATGTATAATTCAACCTCGCTTATTTATGCTAATTAGAAAAATTGTAATTATAAATAACAATTGTTTTTTTTACTAAAGAATGTATTCATTTTAGTGTATCCTGTATGAGGCATTAATTGAAATAATTTCTGGAACAGATGATAATGTTGTTAGAAATACAGCTGAATCTTTGGGAAATAAGATTCTAGAATTTAAATTTATTTGTTGCTTACTAGTTTGGTATGACATTTTAGAGAGTATAAATGTTGCTAGTAAGTACTTGCAAAACAAAAATATTGATATGCCCACAGCTATAAAAATTTTAGGAAATGCGAAAAAATTCCTCGTCCTTCTGAGATCTGATGAAAAATTTTACGAATATATGAAAAAGGCTGAAACGGTAGCCAGGGAAATAGATGTACCATGTTGTTTTTCAGTTTCAACATTGCGATCGAGAAAGCGGAAAATGATGGCAGGCGAAAATTGTTCAGATGAACCTATTCTATTATAGGTATAATTAACTTTAAAGGCCTGCTTGGGATCTAGATCCCAAGCAGGCCTTTAAAGTTAATTTTTATTTTAAAATTTTAGATTTTAAAAAAACCCGCCTTATTGGACACATTTTTCAATAAAATGGGATTATAACGAACATTGTGACTTTAATTCCATTTTGTTTTTAGTTATATACTCCGAATTCAACCTCTTGGGTGGTGTGGAATTGACTGAAAATGAATATACATACGAATTTGCGGAAAAACTGAAATACGGCAGTGTAAGGGCGCCATTTATATAATTTGAACAGGGCGCCAAAACTGCTAGGGCCGGCCCTGGCATGGAGTTACTGCTAAACGAGTCGTAGAAAAGTTACAGGATATTTATAAAATAGAACCGCAAAACTTCAGCGTCCTTATTTCATTTTTTATTCTAATTCGTTTATTCTAAACACTTTTTATAATATATATATTAATTCTTACCTAAAATAAGTAAGCAACTTTGAATCCATTTGCAAGCCATTCTTCTTTTTGAATTCTATTTTTTACTTCTTTGTACACTTATTTCTTCTATTTTGAAAAAATGTATTATACATATATACTGAGTGTTTTTTTTTTCTACATACCAAGAGTGGTACCACAGTATTTTCTAGACTATTTCATAAAAAAAATTGTACTAGTGAAACTATCTATCGTGTCTATTTTCGCCGCTAGAAGGCGTTCAAAATTATGAGTTTTATGCAAGACCTTTCAACACAAAATCGCCTGCAACTCTTTTTGCACCACATGTCCTGAGAATATCGTGGTAACACTCTTGGTATGTAGAAACAAAACACCCTGTATACAGGGTGATTCCGTTACGGTGTCCGACCGGGAAACTACGGATAGGTCTTGGCGAGGGGAACAAAAAATCGTATTGGTGGGGGGGGGGCAATCTCAACGGTTTAGGAGTTAGAGGGGGTTAAAGATTTTTGGTACTTTTTTCATATTTTACCCTATAACTTTTTACAAGGGCACGCTAGGCTCACCAACTCTTCTACATAATTGTGAAGGACTCCTGTGCCTTTCCATCAACATCTTACCTGCTGCTGTGTATCCGACCATTCAGAAGTTATAAGGCCTCAAAACCATAATTTTGTCATTTTTTCACAGATTTTTGGACTTTAACCCTGCTTTACTCAAAAAAGGCTTAAATTAACCCTCATTTTTTATTGCAGAAAATGAAGGCTCAATTAATTCTACATCGATTTACTATCTTCATTTTTTTCGAAAAATGGATAATTTTTGAGATATTGAGAAAGACCTCTTAAAAAATCTGATAATATTAGTCTGAAATTCATTATATTATTGGACACGTGCTTTTATTACAGTGTAAATTGAAAATAGGTGCTTGGAATGCTAGTTTTCAAGTGCAAATATCTTGAAAACTATGCATTTTTTGAAAAAAATGAAGATAGTAAATCGATGTAGAATTAATTGAGCCTTCATTTTCTGCAATAAAAAATGAGGGTTAATTTAAGCCTTTTTTGAGTAAAGCAGGGTTAAAGTCCAAAAATCTGTGAAAAAATGACAAAATTATGGTTTTGAGGCCTTATAACTTCTGAATGGTCGGATACACAGCAGCAGGTAAGATGTTGATGGAAAGGCACAGGAGTCCTTCACAATTATGTAGAAGAGTTGGTGAGCCTAGCGTGCCTTTGTAAAAAGTTATAGGGTAAAATATGAAAAAAGTACCAAAAATCTTTAACCCCCTCTAACTCCTAAACCGTTGAGATTGCCCCCCCCCACCAATATGATTTTTTGTTCCCCTCGCCGAGACCTATCCGTAGTTTCCCTGTCGGACACCGTAACGGAATCACCCTGTATAGGTGTATAAAAAATCAATGAAAGCAATTTTATTATATGTGAAAAAATTTATATATTTTTACATGCATTTAGATACTTTTTATCTATACATGATAACTCAGTTTACGTGTCTGATGCGGAAACTACGAATAGGTCTCGGTGGGACAAACAAAAACTTGTATGACGGAAGCGGGGGGGATATTTGGTACTTTTTCCTTGTTTTACCCTATAACTTTTTACAGGGGCACGCTAGGGTCATCTTTCCTTCTGCAAAATTGTTTAGGACCCTTATTTCTTCCCAATATGGTGAAAATCAGTGGCGTCACGTCCGGGTGTTCAAGGTATACACAAAATTAATTCAGCCACATCATTTAAAGAAAATTTCAAATAAAGATTAAAAACGTCAATGCAATTATGATAACTCCAATAGAAATGTCCATGACTAAAGTGTTCTGATAAAATGTAGAACAGAACTTCATTCAATGTATAACAAATGCGTATTTGCATTGAAACTATTCAAAGTTGGTCATCCCTTCGTACTGTAATGTAAAACACAATGTATCATATAATCAAGGCAACGGCGGAGGGTGGTATGGTTTGGGACGTTTAATGAATACTTTTAATTATTCACTTTTATAATATAACCTCACCATAGGTATGTAGTCAAACTTCAATTTTTTCTCTTACAAGTAGGTAAGAAGGCACAATATTTTCCACCTTTTTATTTTATTTTTTGACTATTGTGCACTTTAAAAATTATAACACTGTTAATTTATTATATCTTAAAACTTTTATAAACCATATTTTATTAAAAAAACCAAAAATATTTAACTAAAACACATTTTCTTTACATCACTGTTTGTACTACCAGCAGTATTGTCTTGAAAAATTTACACTTCTGTCGTGTTTGATTGTGTTGAGGCAGAAAGCACGGCTTTCTATATAGATGGTTTCGGTTTTGAGTATAGTAGTAGTAGTAGTAGTAGGAACCCAGTTAACCTAGAACATATTCTTGATATATCAAGTCTGTATTCTTAGAACACGAGAACACATTCTTTTGACATGTTCTGAACATACTCTAGTGGTATTCTTTTCTAAGGTTGATGTCCGCTTTAATCGACAATTGTCGCTATAAGATCGGCCTCCGAAATTAAGCACACCTATGTGAATATATGGAACATATTCTGCATATGTTCTCTGAATATGTTTCGAATGTATTCATGGTACATATTCTGGATATGTGAATGAAAATGTTATATAGAAAAATTCTTTACTTATAAGTGAGTTAAATAGAGAAATATAATAGCCATTTATACCAATTATATTGAATTTAAATAACATATGTATACCTATGTATGTACATATATTGCTTAAATTCAATTTATTTGGTAAAATCGGCTATTATATTTCTCTCTGTAACCCATTTAACTAATTTATCAAGATAAAAGTCCAGATTCTTGTTTATTTTCTAACATTTAAGCATGGTCATAATATATGTATATACTGTCGGTGCTTTCCGAGAGCAAAGAAAATTACCCGAATAAAAGTGTTCTAAAAGAATACATAGGGTATATATTCCCACAGCATAAATGAAATATGTTCAGAATACATTTTTTATGTATGAATAAGAACACATACTTACGATGTTTAGCGTAGCTCAACGAAAAGCACCCGAATAAAAATGTTCTAAAAGAATACATAGGTTATATATTCCTTTAGGTTAACTGGGATGACACGGTATTAATACTATTGAAAATTTTAAGTACTTAAAGATAAAGACAACAGATTTGAGAAACGGAGACACACTATCAAAATCAGCTGACATTTTCTTAAAGTTGTGTTGCCGGTATCTCTGTTTAAAGTAAATGACAATTATATAATTTAGTAAATGAATGTTCGTGATTATTATTTCTTTTCTATTCATTTTGTTTGCACTCACTGAAAAAAATTAGAAATAAATAATTAGACACGTCACACTCGTTTAAATAAAATATTAAACTTTGAAAAATGTCACGATGGCAACGCAAAAATAATATTAATGTTCAAATTTTATGATTAATTTCATGATTAATGGAAGGGTATTGAAATTTGGAAAATTGGGAGAGTTATTTTTTGACATTTTCAGTTACCTTGTTCATGCACAAAGGTTAAAACGTTATAACGATAAAACGTTTTAAGCATCGTTTTGAGATAATACATTTTGATTGGTGTTTATGCATAGTACAACATTTCGTTCTTACTCAAAACGTTTTGAGTAATGTCACCTGGTTGTTCTGGTGTTGTAGTTCATACAGTGTTATCACCATAGATTTTTGTGATGTATTTCGAATGCCAGTAACTTCTCTCTTCGTAAAAAACCTTTTTTTCTTCTTTCAAACACAGAAAAAAATGTTTTTTTTTTTAATTTTATCTTTTTATGCCTCTAAATAACACACGTGTACTTGATTCTACAATTAATGGCCCCTATTCCGAGAGTCGTTTCGATCGACAATCGACTTCTTAGTCGAGGCGAAAAAAAAATTCGTATCCTGTAAACAGATCGCCTCGACCTAAAAATGTTACCATATCAAACACGATTTAGTGTCGATTTAAACTGTCAAAATAAAATATTTTTGAAAAAATTAAGGAAGTTGTTCATTGTTGTGGTGTAATTTTTTTTAAAAAGTGAGTTTTTTAAAATTTCAAAAATGAAATTTTTTATTGAATATAAAGAAAAAAGAGTTGAAAGAATTAGAAACGAAATTCTTCATTTATTTGAAACTTTCACCATGTAAATTAAAATAAATATATAACTAGAATATATAAAATTTGTTTATATATTCTTACATTTTAATACCTGCGAAACAACACAACACAACAAAACAAAAATATAACCTCAACTGATTAGGTGATTGTCAAAAGCTACTCGACTAATATAAGTCGATATATCGACTCAAATCGACTCTCGTGATAGCAAAAATTGATACTGAGTCGACAAAGAAGTCGAGTTTCAATGCACGCGTTTGTAGCGTTGCGTTTGGTGCGTTAAATGACAATCACTTGCGCATTTGGAGCGTTGACGGCGTTGCTGACCCAATGAAAGCGTTTGTCGCGTTGAAATATCCAATTAAGACATTAAGTTGGTATTACACTATCCAATTTTTTTCTATAAAAAAACTTCTAATTTTTTTATTTTAATATTATATAAATAAATTTATTTAAGCTAGAAAGAAATTATAATATGTATATTATTAAAGGAATATTTTTTTATTTAATTTGTATTGAACATTTAATAAAAGTTTTTTTTTGCTTTAGTATATAATTATACATGAAACACGTTGTAAGTTTTTTTTGATAGTGTAAGACCAACTTTATATGCTTTTGATATTTATACAGTGTTGTTAAATAACAAAAATTATTTTTCAGCTGTCATTGTCACTTAATGTCAAAAAATAATGCCAGCAGCACTGGCAACGCGCATAATGCACCAAAAAGTAGAAAATTGTTAAACTTTTGGAGCGTTATGCGCGTTGTGTGCGTTGACCATTTAGTCAGCTCTCATAAGAAAAGCTTATTTCTACTAGCTGTCATTTAACGCACCAAACGCAACGCTCCAAACGCGTGCATTGAAACTCCACCTTAAGTGCTTATGCACATTTTAAAAGCGCAATGAATTTTAAATGCGGATTAAATAGTGTATTTACTCAAAACGTCGTAGAGTTTTAATGCGTTTTAAAATTTGGTTTACGCATCCGTATTTAGTCAAGACGGAGTGAGTTAATGCGAATTAACGCTTCGCAAAAACAAGATAAGTATTAATACTGAAATTATTGTTAGTTCATATCTCTCTTTCTTTCTAGTTGCTTTTTCCGTAAAACATACTTGTTATCTCTTTTTAATAACGAAATTAATCATGAAATTAATACCGTATCATACAGCCATTACACTACTGGGATATTGTGCTTTCGTTCACACATACATACGGAAATTTTTCATTAAAAAAATGCTCATTATTATTAACTTCTTCAGACATATGGGATTTTGTTTTTGTTTTCAGAGAGAAATTTATAAATAAGTTTAAGAAAAAATCTTCAGCTCTGTGCGTTCACTTAAATACACTATGTAAAAAGGTTTGGTCTGGATAGCGTATTATGGATAGTGAAAATTCAAAATTGGTGGTGCCAAACCACATTACTTACACTGCAAATTGAATTTTTGATTTTCAGTGTGCGATAGTAGACCTAGACCATGGTAAATAGAATAGGAAGGTATGCTGAAAAGCAATATGGCGGAGATTTTTTTTCGTTTTTTAGTGACATTACAATAAGTTGATGACGTATCTGCGACGTAAAAGTTTTTGTTTACATTTTTTTTATATATGTAGTTTGCTTAGTGGCTAGTGATAAAATTGTATTATTTTATAAATAAAGTGAATTTAAATATATTTAAAAACTATAATTGACTATATATTATTGAAAAAAAAATCTATTAAAATGGTTAAATGTGTGGTGATGTCCTGTAAAAATTATACAGGAAAAACAAAAGAAAAAGTTAAATTTTTCAGATTTCCATCTGAAAAAAATATGTTTGAGAAGTGGATTCGGGCCTGTGGTGTGAAACCAGTAAAATGTTTTAAGTATATGAAAAATAATTGGGCCGTGTGTTCAAATCATTTTGTGGAGGAAGATTATTTATTAAAAGACAGACAGGTGCTAAATACACCTCTGCAAAAACGAACTCCTTAAAACCTTTTAAACTCCTTAAGGGTTCATGTACAGTTTTTTCTATAAATCTTCAAATTGTTATACATACTTATGATAGTTATTTTTTCTAATCAGTTCCTTTTTTTCTACAGCAATCGGAAATTAACTTCATGTGGTGCACAGTAGCTTTTGAATACATCATCATCAGACTCCCCAAAGAATAAGCCGAATGAAGTTCAACGTGAAAAATTACATTGTAAATTCAAAGAAAAAATCCACGGTCTAGAATATGAAACAGATCATAATGTTCTTTTAACGTATGGAGCAAAAGAATTTTCTTTGATCTCTCATAATTGTGTGAGTAGTAAAATATTTTGATTTAAAATCTTAGGAAAATTGTATTTTTGGCTTTTTTTTAGAAATATGAATGGGCTGTTTTTAAATAAAAATACAAACCCAGAAATTGTCAAATTTTATCTATTAACAGCTCATAGTGTCCTTTTAATTGTTGAATATTGTTTTCATGAAAACGCATTTAAAAGTTTAGAAAAATATTCATGTATTGATAAATTCACAATGTATTGTTCGCATTTAATGGAATCAAATTCAAATTTAACAATTTTTGGAAGTAATTAGGGAATTCTTTTTAGAATTTTTTTCGTATTAAATTAATTTCATTTTGTATTTTATAGGAAACGCATTTGGTGAAGTGATTATCTGGACCATAAATGATGAAAAAATTACCAATCATTATCCAGTTTTACATCGTATTTCTGCTCATTCTGGTGTAATATTTTCTATTGATGTAAATGTGAAATTTATGTTGATGACAACAACTTCAGATGATAGATCGATACGTTTTTGGAAAATACAAAATAAAATGATCCATGATACTACCACCGTTGATGATGATTGGAAAAATAAAGAAATTATTATGAAAAAACTAAAACATTATTAACAACCAGTAATGACGGAAATTTAATTAAATTTGAATTAGAAAAAATTTTCAAATCATTCATCGTGAATGGTGATGATGATGATAATAATTTAAAAGTTAAATTATATCAAGAAATTCCAACAGTGATAAATTCATTCAATATTAATAATTTCACAAAATTTTGTTGGAATTACAACAGATTACAAATACATTTATATAAAAACATTTAATTGGGAAATAAAAGAAGATATTCAATTGAAAAATTGTACAATTTTAGAAACATTTGTAACAAATGAAAATAATTGTTTAATTTTAATTGGCGGTTATAAGAAACTTTTAATTTATGAACATGGTTGTAAAAACCCAAAAAATTTAAAATTTAAACAAATTGAAATTACAAAAAGTTATATTAAATCAATTTTTATATATGATGAAACTAAAGAAATATTATTATTATGAAAATATTGAAAATCCATTGTATCATATTAATTTTCAATTACCATCATCAATTAAAGAAAAATGGTTTACAACGGCAGAAATTATAAAAAATCGTTGGTTTTTAATATGTAACCGTCAAGGACATGTTTATTTATATTCATTAAAAAATAATATTGTGGAATTGAATATTACTTTAAAAAATCTTCATAATCATTTTGGTGTGACACATTTAATGCAAACTAATTATTCAGATGATATAAATGATTGTTTGTATTTGAAGACAAGCGGTCGTGATGATACAATAAAAACGATAAAATTAAATGAAAAAGAAAAAAATTTACACAATTAAAACAAATATTTTATTTTTAGATTTTTTATAATATGAGGTTATAAAGTATGGGATATGAGGATGTGATTCTGATAAAATGTATATAAATACCTACCTAAAATTATAAAATATTTTAGGTAGCAAAAAATGTATACTTTCGATATTTCACAGAAATGATGAGAAAAATATTTGTATAAATTTTATACAATTAATTAATTGAAAGCAATCTGAACAGAAAATGAAAAAAATTTGAAGAATTGCAAACTAAAAATGTATACATACATAATTGTTGTGAACTTACAATAGCATATACAACAGTTTTTATTTCTAAAAATTCAAAAAGTCGTCGCCGCTACGTCATCTGTAACTGATATTTTTTATTTTTGTTAAAACCCTCTTTTCAGCATACCTTCCTATTCTATTTACCATGGACCTAGACCATAGGCAAAATAATAAACATGTTGTAAACTTGTAAACTCTAAAAAACAGGTTTCTTCTTTTGTATATGTATACACAAAATGCCTCAACTTAAAATATTTTGCCTATGGCTATATATAATAGTTTTTTGAATTTATGACAACCGTAAGGCGTAAGCATCGCGTCACTGTAGTGATGAGTTTTCAATTTTACCCAAGATAAATTGAGAACACAATAAGGTATGTTCTTATTCGTATAGAAATTAATTTCTGTCTCTTTTCGACTCTCACAAACGTCAGCCAGTTGAAATTTGTCGTGGTTGAAAATTAAAGTTGTATTATGTTCTATGGTGGTTTATTGTTATCGTGTTAAATTTAATAAATAAGAAATTAATTTGTTAATAACATATATGAATTTTTTATGAATATTAATTTGTGAACTATAAAATTGAATTTTAATATTATAAAGTGAAGTTTTATAAGGAATAATTAAAAAAAGTAAAAACAAACTGTGTGAGAAAAACGTATGTACTTTTAAAGTTGAAGTTTATTTAAGTATTTAGTTTATTAATTTATATAATATTATATACTAATTATGGTGAACTGTGCAGTAAGTTCTTATAAAAATTATACAAATAAAAAAACGATCATCCATCAGCGATAGAATTTAAATATCGTCTGCGATCGTTTGTTTTGGGTAACTTTATATAGTAATTTAGTATAAATGTTTGTGATTGTCCTTTCTAATTATAGTTATCACAGATTTGAAGTAAGTTTTTTGGTGGTAGATGCATAAATATAAATGGGAAAATAATACTAATTATAAATCACAAATTTTCTACCATAATCTTTTCCAAATTTCACAGGAAGATCAGACAGTACCTTGCAAATAAGTGTTGATTCAAACACCGAACATTTAGAATCTAATGAAAAAATTCTTTCAACAGGATTATTTTCCAGTATTTTTCAAAAAGATAATGGACCAAAGAAAGTTTCTGTAATTCAACAGACGAAGAAGATGAATGCATTACATTGGTGGAAAATTCGAAAAATGTTCCAAACGCAGATGACGACGAGTTCCATGAAGACGCATTAGAATATTTGGCCGGATTTATAGCCAAAAAATTACAGCTGAATAATGATTATGTATATAAACAACGGGAATGTAGTGCGTTTTCATGGATAGATGTAATAAGTGAGGGTGGACTTATAAAGCCTAAGGAAAATTTTTTAAATAATTTAAAAACTCTTGAAAAAATTTTCAATGAAGAAAATACAAATTCTTTAAGTATTTGTAGTGGATATATGGACAAGTTGTTAAATAAATCTATATTGGTTCCATTAGACAATAAGATTAAAACATTGTTCTTTAGATGTAGGCTATATTTTCGTATAAGAAAATTAAATAGATCATTAACATATAATTTTTCAAAAAATAAAAAAAAAATAAAAACTTGTACATAATTTAACATTGTATTTTATTTTTATTTCCACGTAAAATGGTTATTATCTATAAATTTATTTTTCAAATGTCGTTTTCAAATATTTCAACTAAATGACGTCATATCATAAGAGAAGAGAGCGATGCCCGTCAGAACATACCTTATTGTGTTCTCAATTTATCTTGAATTTTACCCAAGATTATCTAGATTTTAATATACGATTTCTACTGCTATCAAATTCAATGTTTTTTTTTAACTAGTCGCTTATTTCTAAACATCGCATCGTCCGATGCTGTCTTCCTACTTTTATTACATTCAGTTTGAATTCTGATTTGATTTCAAGAATCTTCATATGTATTTATAATTAAATCGAATTTCTTTAAAAAAAAACAACTACACAAAAATATTATGCAATTACAAAAGTATGTAAAGTAAATAAAGTAATATATAAGTTATGAGCCACAGATTTACCAAGTCAAAATAAAAAAATTGAATTCTTTATTATGTACAACTTTCTTTATACAATCAAATTACACTACAAAAACTTCCACATAATGACATAAATAAATGACATTTTTTAAGGTAGCACAACACAACACATTACACAATGCCATAAGCACAAACAGGGTTGCCAAGTCGATGGTTATTACACGTGGCCAGATCTAGGAAATTTGGTGGCTAGTCGTGGCCAGATCTAAGAAGTTTGGTGACTAGTCGTGGCTAAATTTTTATTTCTGAGAAATAGTATTAAAGGTACGTCTCCACTTATTCACTTAAGTGGAGAACAAGAAAAGTGGATGTCCACAAAAGTGTAGACTGCGTTACATTTCTACATTTATTTAGCATTACACTAGAAAAAAAGTGTACAAATACTCTTTTCTCTTTCCATTTTTTTGAGTGTATACACAAAAATTAAACTACTTTTTACACTTACTAAAATATTTATACAAGAAAAGTGTATATCTGCCGTACAAAGGACAATCGCGTCAATTACATTTTCACTCATTTTGACTTAGATATATTTATGATATAATATATAGTTATACATATGAACTAGTGGAAAAATTAAATTATATATATAATATATAATATATAGACATATTTTTTAATAGAGAATTTTTCCTTCAGTTCATATATATAACTATATATTATATCATAAATATATTTAACTCAAAATGAGTGAAAATGTAATTGACGCGATTGTCCTTTGTACGGCAGATATATAGATACATTTTCTTGAATTGCAAAGTACTTCGTTTGTGAATTGCATTTTCTTAAAAACATGTCTTCAGTTGTTGAAATTTCTGCGGCATATATAGTTTTACTTTTGTTACGTAAAAAACGAAGTAAACAAAAACAAAAAACAAAATGTTGGGTTCGCGATTGGATTTACAATCGTTATAAATTTGGTATTATGGCTTCTCTGTTACCAGAATTAGAAAATGGTGATGAAAAGTCTTATAAAATTTTTTTAAAAAGACGTCAGTGGAATTCGAAATTTTCTATTTATAAAAAATTAACTTTATTTATACTTTTCCTACACACAACAGAAAAATGTGTCAAAAAAATGTATACTTTATTTAACAATTAAAGTCAGTACAGGCAAGATAGGCATACTTTTCTATACTCTTTTACATTTCGTTTGTATAAATCTGTCTCGTATGTGGGGTGATCAGATCTCAATTTCAATCGAGGGAAATCTTTTAAATTAAATATTACCAAAACAAAAAACTCATCGGGTACTGCCTCCATAAGCACAATACTGACTTTAATTGTTAAATAAAGTATAGAGATCCACTTAAAAATTATTAAAACAGTTTATACACCTTAAAGTGGAAACAAATGTTGATACCCTCATTACACTTAAGGTACGTCTTCACTTATACACTTTTTGAGTGGAAATGTAGCTATCCACTAAATGTAGACAAGTGTATAAATATAAATATATTGTGAAATCCTCCACTTAAAAGTGTATATGTCTAAACACAATTCTAAAGAAGTGGAGATAAATGTAGACAAGTGGAAAAGTGGACAGAATCTGACAGTTCACTTTTAGGTGTATGACTACATTTTGGTTTGTTTTCAACAGCAGTTCTTGTGTTTTAGTGAGTAAAAAAATTGAAAAAATTAAACAAAAAAAATGTCTACAATGTGGTCAAAAGAAATGACAATTAAATTAATAGAATTATTGGAAAATGAAAATATATTATGGAACGTTACATCCCCATATTACAAAGATAAAATTAACCCAATACTTTCTTTTTCGTCTTTGTATCTGTTTTCTTCTAATTCTTTTGCGAAGTAAAATCGCAATTAGTTCATATGCAGCGATTTTTGTTAAAGATAATGACATTTTGTTTAATTATTATTTTCTTACTTATTTAACTTCTCTAAATAAACACACGCGACAAAACCACAATTCACAAAGTGTATTATAAATTTTACTTGACCACTTTCATTTTTAAAATAATGTAAACACATACTCTACTTCAATGTATACACTCGAAAAAGTGGAGGATAAAATTTTTAATTTTTTTTCAATTTTACAAAAAAGCAGGTAATTGTGGGAAATTTAAAATAAAAATAAATTTAATAATATATACAACAAAGTTATCCACTTGAATACATTATTAGCTTTAAAATTATTACTTTTACATACTGAATTTACTTGTAACACTTGGATTTTTACAATAAAAATACTTTAGTAAAACGAAAATAAATTTAGAGTAACAATAAAAAACCAATAACAAAGTATTTAAATCGAAAATTCATACAAAATTAATGGAAATTTCTCTATAAGAAACCAAAAATATCTACGGTGTTGATGAAATTAGTTTTAATCAAGGAATTTTATGTTTTCATTTTGCCTTGTAATTACTGAGTTATTGAATTTTTACTTTTTGCTATTTTTTTGGTATTTCGATAACAAAATTTAAAGTGTACTTCACACTTAACGATTTATCAAATGGCTAGTGCAATTTGTTTTTGTAACAACAACAAATTACATTAGTCAAATGATAAATCGTTAAGTGTGAAGTACATAATACATTAATAAAATATATCTTTTATTTTTTGATATTATTTTGATATTCAATATTCTAATTGTAGGTATTTTCCAAAGAAATAAAATTTATTTCTAACTATTATTGTTTTTTTTTTTCACAATTTACACAATTTATATAAAGATCCAAAAGCATTACGTTTTTTTTTTTAAATAATAATAAAAATATTGTTTGTTCAGGAAATTTAGAAAAAATTCAAATTTAAATAATAATGAGAAGTATTCAGGCTTGAAAAACGTAACGAAATTACAAACAAGTATGTACGTACATAAATAAAAAAAAATATCATAGATGAAAAAGGATAATTTAACAAATATGTATATAAGTATATTATTATTATCTGTACTTATGTATGCATACATTTAATTCAAAATCAAATTTATATTTGAAACATAATTTTATAAATCAAACATCAAAAAAATTTTTATTGAAAATAAAATATAAAATAACGATTACGTAGGAATATTAAAAATAATAAATTTAAATTTTACAATAAAATTAAAAATACTGAATATCAATTATCATAAATTAATTTTTTATTAAACAAGGCAATACTTTCAATAGCTACGGCAATCCTGAAATTTTATCATTTTCTTTTATACTCAACTTCCCGCTGACACGAATCAAACAACATGTCATTCTACGTGTTTATGCCTGCTCCGAATTTAATACGGATTTTGGTTTACTCCCAATTTTTTGTCGTATAAACTCGATAATTCGGATTTTGGCTTAAGCCAAAACCCTCTACAATAAAAGCCTGGCTGTGACAGCTGTCACTAACACAATCAAACACGATAAAAGTGTCAATTTTTTCAATACAATACTGCTGGTAGTACAAATAGTGATGTAAAGAAAATGTGTTTTAGTTAAATATTTTTGGTTTTTCAAAAAAAATATGGTTTATAAAAGTTTTAAAATATAATAAATTAACAGTGTTATAATTTTTAAAGTGCAGAATAGTCAAAAAATTAAATAAAAAGGTGGAAAATGTTGTGCGTTATTACCTACTTGTAAGAGAAAAAATTAAAGTATGGTGAGGTTATATGTATTATTTATATGTAATAAAGTGAATAAATTGATTTGATTTAATAAAATTTAATTTATAATAATTCTGATACATATACCTATGTATTTATATAAATAATTAAAGTTTAAAGAATAATAATATAAAATTTTTTCTTCTATACCTACATATATATGTACCTATTGACATGTGGACTAATGACTACATTACCTATGGTGAAGTTATAATATATGTAATAAAGTGAATAAATTTATTTGATTTAATAAAATTTAATTTATCAGTTATCACAAATTAAGTGTCTATTTGCCTTCATTACACAATAAAGATTATGTACCCAATTATTTACTTTTTCAGAGACTTTTTTTTATATAAATTTTTGTGATTATGTTATGATGTGAGAAATTGATTTGATTCATAATATTTTAACAATTAATATAAACTTATAAATAAAATTTTATTAAATTAAATCAATTTATTCTGTATTTCCTTCACTTTATTTTTTTTTTTTTCATATATTTGTGTTTACATTTCATTTTAGACGATGTCTGGTTTGGAAAATGGTTCCTTCAACCACCAAATAATGAAGTGATAATTAGAATAATCCAATAGGTATGGTATGATTCAAAGTGTGATAACAGTGAGGTCATCTGTTTAATGATGAATTTTTATTGAATATTTTTTAGATATGGACAAATTTATATATATGGTAATCATACATAGTTCGCCCACTTCTCAGGAAGATAAGAAAGACAAATAATTTAAGGTAAATAATTTATCTTTACCAATTTTGAAAAATGAATATAAGACAGTGTTTTTTGTTTTGAATATCTTTTTCTAGGGATCATTTACATTTGCGATTTATTCCTAAAGTTTTCTGTTGTAAAGATTATTTATGACATTTTCAAAATATTCATGAAAGAAATTCACTTTCTAGTAAAAAAAGTAGTGTAACAAAATTCAAGTTTATATAGTGAACTTTTTCTATCATAGAACTATCATGAATATTTTACTACCTATTTAACTATATTTCACGAAATATTTGATGTAATGTAAACGCACACGACATTTTCTTCGCGACAGTTTTTTATATAAATTATAAATTTATTCACAGAATAATAAAAAAATAATAAAATGAAACTGAGAGGAATATTTTCACGACAGAAAACTTCAGGAATAAATCGCAAATGTAAATGACCCCTTAGCTTGCTGAAAAATTGTTGATTTCGTCCTGGAGTTGGTGAGACAACAGTTGGTTGGGAATACATTTGATAGTAAATTAACAACAAAAATTTGTAGTTTTTATAAAATTTTATTGATAAAAAAAAACAAAAATGTATTTATTTATATGTAAATAATAACGTATACAATTCAAATCAAAACAATTCATTTGTAATAAAAAAATAAAAAAACATGTAATATATTTCATATTAATAACGAAAACAAAAATGTTTGATGTATAAATCCAGTAATGTTTAAATCCTGTACCATCCTGTATCATCTTAAATTTCCTCATTGAAGTGGCTCGCAAAAAAAGATAAATATAAAGCAAGAAATTAAAAATTTTTAGGGAACTTGAAAACTGAAACCTTTGCAGAATTTTTAATTGTTGAATTATAATTTGATTTGCAACCGGGTACACAACAACAAGAAGGCATTTTAAATATCTCGAAAACTTATATACAAGTTTAAAAAGTAAATAATAGTAAAAAATTAATAAATACAATAAAAAAAATCATACAATTGATTTATTTTTTTATCTACTTGCCTGCAGTGAGTTATCCCATAGAACATGTGGTTATTTGGTAGATAGCGATACTTCTTTTTTCATTAGCACTAAAAATAGAATGATAAAGTTTATATTATATATTATTCTGCACTGTTCTAAATGTTCATATAAATATATAAAGGTGTCACAATTAATAAAAATTATAAACTAAATTTGACTAAATCAAATCAATTTATTCATTTATAATATAACCTCAAATACTTAGTCATTTACAACATTTTCTCTTACCTTCTTGCACAATATTTCCCAGCTTTTTGTGTTCCTTTTTTATGTGGTGCACTCTAAAAATATAAAAATTGTTTATTTATTATGTTTTCAAATTTTTTTTTCAAATATTTTATTTAAAAAACCAAAAATATTTACCTAAATCATTTCTTCCTCACACCTATTTCAGTACTCAATCTAAGAAATCAACTAAAATGTCAAAACAAAACATGGCACTTCTAACTAAACATACACAACACCAGTAGGAGGCTTTTATTGTAGAGGGTTTTGCTTAAGCCCAATTTATTTCGGTTTAATCCCAATTTTTTTATATATGTGTGAGGTGAAATGCAATATGGCGGACTCTAATTTTTATTGTGAAAGTGAAGCTGTCAAGTTCTTCTTCTTTTTTTTTATGTGGAAGAAGAGTAATATGTATACTATAAGTGTATAAAAATATGAACGTTTGCATGTAATTTTTTAATCCCAATTTTACCGTTTCTACGCTACTCCCAATTTAATCCAAAATCGGATTATTTTTTCACCGTAGAAACTGTTAAATTTACTACTTTGAGTGGACATCGGTTGCGTAACGAATTTATATTTTTTCTTCGGTTTTTTATTTTCCATAAAAACAAATGGCGACAACCAGTGCTGTCGTTTCGGATTTTTGAATTGCAGTAGATTTATTTTCAAATTGCAGTAAATTTCATAAAATTGCAGTAAATTTCATAAAATTGCAGTAAATCACATTATAAACGGTTATTTCCATATAAATGTATTTTTTACATCCTTAGTGTTTAGTTAAGCACAGCCCTACCTATTATCTGACGTTTGTTCTTCTAATTCTTTCATATGTCAATATCATAATCATACTTTTATGATTATTTGTTTCTGGATCTAAAATATGGAGAGGTAAATATGTAGAAATTTTCTTAATCTTAATCATTTCAAAACTTTAAAAAAACAATAATTGCTAAATAATAATTGAAATAAAAAAGAAAAATTAAAAAAAAAAGTTTTTTTTTTCTTCTTGAAATATACGCCCATGTTCTGAAATACATAAGACAAAGCAATTAGAATTGGCTCAGAGATACATGAAAGAATCTGAACATTTTTGGAAAAATATTTTATAGGCGGATGAGAGCTTTTACTAGTACCCTAGCAGCATTGGGAGAAAGTTCCTTACACCTCCTTTGGATTGTCCTTTGGATGATCTGATTTGCCAATAATATTTCAGGTGCACATGCAATCTTTTCATAACTTACTTCTGGATTTTCCCTCACAACACATAGTATAATTCTATCTTGAAGTCTGCTGGCAACCCGTTTTCGCCCACTCCTTGCCCGATTTTGTATGGATCCAAAAGTGTCTTTTTTTCTAACGGGATTATAGACTGTTTGGCGGATAATTTTTTAAATTTTTGTTAATTATGTTGCATAAACTCCACATTAACATTTAAAAACCACTTTTGATCAAAAATACAGAAGCATTTCTTTGATTTTTACCATTTTGCACTAGTTTTTAATTTAATTCTGCACAGACAGAATTTTATAAATAAGCAGAAAACTATAATTCACCAAATTACCAACTTTTCTGTAAAAATAATAGTCCAAAACTGAACTTAATTTAATTTCGTTTTTTGTAAAAATACTTTTACCGTTGTAAAAATACTTTTGCCCCATGAAGTGATCACGTTATACCGTTATTTTTCCAAGAACTATTGAACATCTGGGCATGAAAATTCGCACAGTCTTTTTAGGCACTTGATGTAAAGAAATGAAAAAAAAAAAGTAAAATGATTCATTGGAAAATTGAAAAGTTATGTAGCTTTTAATTTTTACTACGATAAAAAAAGTCATTGTAAAAATACTTATGCCCACCACTGTATATGACATTGTTGATGTTGATTCGAACTTGAGTTTGTTTGGTTTATTCTTGAAATAGGATCGGTGTTAGTTGTGTGCAGCGTTGCCACAGGTGGAGGTTTCCCTCCAATATTGGTGGTTTTTTTTCCTCCTGGAGGGTTGGAGGGTTTTATTTTTATTTGGAGGTTTTTCTCACTTCCTTCTATAATTCTTTGCGCACATATGCAATTACCAACAGTGCAGCGAAAAATTAAAATTATAAGATTTGTCAAAATTGAGCTATCAATATCAACTTTATTATCGCAGTGGAATTTGTTGCCCTTGGTAATATTTAATTTAAAAGATTTCCCTCGATTGAAATTGAGATCTGATCACCCCACACACGAGACAGATTTATACAAACGAAATGTAAAAGAGTATAGAAAAGTATGCCTATCTTGCCTGTACTGACTTCCAAAAATAAAAATAGTATAATATACTTTTTTTTCTACGTTAGAGGTTTTTTTCTAATTTTGGAGGTTTTTTCACAAAAATTTGGAGGGGAAAAATTTTTGGCCGTGGCAACACTGTAATAGTTGAAAAAGTTGAAATGATTTCTGTACAACTTGAAACACCCCGTTAGCATATTTTAAATTTAAAAAGTACCTTTGTTAGGGTTGACTGCGACGGTGGCAGTAGTCATAGTCTCTTTTCAGTCATACACTGGAAAATGTAATATCAACCTGTCATGTCATGTCAGGTGTTTTTACTTTATCACTCCATGCTATTCTGTCAATATATGTATCTTCTTCTTCTTCTTTTTAAAAAAAAAAACTACTACAACATATTCTATATAGTCAGATAGGCTAAAAAGTTGTTTTTTTGTTGTGGCATAAGATTTTTGGTATATGAAGAAGATGATATTACATAACGTCGGACTAGTGCTTATTTGTTCAACAGACCAAGCATCAAGTTTTGAGAAAAACGAAATTTTAGTTTGAAACAATAACATTTCTTACAAAATAAAAAACAACAGAAATTATTTTTTTGGTAAATGGAAAAACATTTGGTTAGCTTCATCCTAGTTCATTTTTTTTATTTTAATTTGCATTTTTCTACAAGTTATTCATCAATATATAGAGAGATATGCGTTTGGATATTGAACAAACTTCTATGAGCAACAAATATTTTTGTTTTTTAGGTTGGATATAGAACAAAATTGTGGACATTGACATTTGTAAACAACAACAAATTTAATTGATTTTGAAAAAACTGCTCTTTAATTATGATTCATAAATTATGAAAAATTGAAGATAATGTAATAAAACAAAAGCCATGTTAGAGTGAATAAAATAAGCTTTCATTTAAGCTAAAAAAAAATAAAAAATTTAAAAAATAATAAGGGTTAAATAACCTAATAAAGAGGTATGCGACCTTGAAAATAAAAATGACAAATTTTTTTTAAAATTTGTTGTTTTTGATTACAATAACTTTTAAACCACTTAACATAAAACTTTGTAAAAGACATTTTTTAAAAGGCCTGAAGGTTCTCTTTAGAAACAATTTTCATTTATCTGTCTACATTGAGCAAACGCTGAAATATGTTGCAAAAAGTGAAACTAGTTACTTTTCCAAAAAAATTGTCTTTGACCTTGAATATCTCGGTAACTATTGAAAATAGACATACCCCCCCCCCCCCCCCGACTTCCACCTTATCTACCCACAAGTACTTGAAAGTGGCAAATCGAAAGCAACTATTGTAAACTTGAAGTCACTGTTTTTTTCTCAATTTTGTATTTTTCCCATTTTGTAGTTTATACAGTTGCGGAAAAAACGCATGACTCAAATAATTTTCATTTTTCTAAGAATAATTTATTTATTAAGCTGTATTACAGAATCATGTATGGTTTTTCTTTTCTTATACAAAATACCTTTAAAAAACACACGTTAAAAAACAAACTATCATCCATCCCCACCAAAATTTAAAGATAGTATCGAGAAAAGTTTTTAGAAATTATTAGTTAGGCGACTTTCATGACCGCTACTGCATATTATAATGCACGTACATTATAACGTTAACACTTTGCAAGCATTAGCGATTTTCTAATTTTCTAATAATGACTCTGATCATCTCCCGGCTGCAAGGTTTTAATAAAATTTTATAGGTACACCTAATTGATCAAAATTTGTAGAGTCCAACATATCTAACTACCTCACATTATGTAACATTTTGAAATATAAATATGGGTAAATAAAATGTATTTAAATGTGTATTGTAATGTTGTTAATTAAGTGCTTGAATAGAAAACAAAATATCTTAAGAGCCAAATTTAGTGAAATGGCCTGCAAAGTGACCGCCTACAGCCTACATTTCTCAACCGATTTTCATGAAATTTCGAATATAGATAGGTGGAAGGGAATTGTAGTCCTTAAGCGAAACACATTTTTTAATTTTGATCCTTAAATTTTTTTATATTCGATTTTCGAAGGTACAGACAAAACAAAAATTCACTCAACTTTTCACACATTTTTCATGTATTAAAACGTTTAGATATTGTGATTTCTTTTTATAAGATTTAAATTTAATCTTTTCCAAAAAGTTTAAAATAAATTTCAAGGAAATTGGTTACGTAGTTTAATTATTATAAATAAAACAAATTGTTAATTTTTCATAAAATGTTATCAATTTTTCTAATCACAGGAATTTTTTTGCATACCTTTAGGCTGGAATAAGAATGACACAGATAGTATAAACTCTATAAACGCGATGCAATAAAAATTGCGATTGTAGGGTAGTATGTGTGATGATAAAAAGTACGTAAGCAGCATGTAAAACTTTTGTTGTTTACTTAGGCTGCACATTGTATTGTATATAAATATACGAAAAACTTTTATGTAAAATTCAAAAATTTTGAGTTATTTTATTTTTTTAAATTTTTACATGGAAGGATATGTGACTTTCTAACTTTGAACTAATATATCTCAGGCTGTATTGCATCGATTTGAGTCAAATAAAATGCACTAAGTCAGAAAATAGTTCAAGAATTAAAATGTTTACTTTTTTCAAGGATCAAGGTATGAACCAAGGAGGGCCCCATTGAGGTGAAAAAAAAGTTGTTTGTCGAAAGGAAGTTTTGTAGAGGTGTTTGTTGTAGGTGTTTTTATTTCGAATGTTTGCTACCGGAAATTATAGATCCCCAAAATACAATCTGTTTCTTAATTTATCTTTTCATCTAATTGAATTTCCGTTTATATTGCATGAGTATAATTTTTTATATGATATGATATATTCATACAGTTTGTTCAAAATAATTGTGTTGTCAGTTTTACAAAGTGCATAGCGTTTATTTAAAAATTATTTAGCGAATTAGTCAAAAATTAGGCAACAGCAAAGATTTCATAAAAGAATGAAAACTATTCAACGTAGGTAAAATTGTACGTACTGTGTGGAAAATAATGATTGGCCAGTACCAGACCTGTCTTCTTTCAGCTTCAATAATCGGTTTTTTCTGAAGACAGAAGGCGAGTTGTAGTACATTTTATCCAAAAGTGGGGAAGCTGAAAGAAGACAGGTCTGGTACTGGCCATTGAGAAGAAACAATAACAGCTTCAGCATAGCATAGCATAACAACTGTATGCCAGCTGTAGCCTGTAGAACAAAAGAAAAGATGTACACATTTTACCATGCAATATGATCGCTACCCAGTTAACCTAGAACGTATTTTTAATATATCAAGTTTGTATTCTTAGAGCACGAGAACATATTCTGTTGACATTAAGATTGAATGGTGAACTGGGTTTGAAATTTTTTCAAATCATGTACACCAACACTTAGAAGAAATTTATTTGCTTGTGTTGATGAAGACACAAACACATTTCAGACGATGTTGTTGTTGTTTTCGAAAAAAGTTTTCACTAAATTTGGCTCTTAATTCCCTTTTTCATTTTAAAAAATATACATATATACATAATTAGTTACATAAAATAAAAACAAAAAAAAAGCGGGATCTGGATTCTGGATTTCAGTAAAATTTCTCATAGCTTGAAAAACTATAAAAAAAATAAAAATAATTGGGTAAATTTTTATATTATCATGCATTCAATAATCAGAAAACAAATTCTAATTCATATTCCTATACAATACAATATATTTACATACATAATGTATGTACATACATATTGATATTCTATGGATGAAAAAATATCTGAAATTATTTCAGTTGAAGGTTCATTGCGCATGTTGTACATGCCGTAGTGATCTTATTGTGTATACTAATACGAAAGAAGAAACCTGTTTATTAGAATTCACAACAACAAAAACGCATGTGGGTAAGTAGCTTTTCTTCTGCGCATGCCAACGTAGTACAATACGAAACTTCAACTCTTTTGGGACAAGCTATAAAAAATATTATATTGTAGCAGATTCAAAAAAAAAAGTAGTAGAGAATATTGAAAAAGTTTGGAAAAAAAGTAGTACTTAAGTTTAGTTTGGTGTTGACTGTTATTGAAGATAGACATACATTGATTGAGATTGCTTTTCGATTGCTATTGTAATAAAGAGGAAGTGTAATTTAGTTTAAATATAAATAAGTCTTGATTGGAATAATATTATATTGTTGTATTAATACTGAATTTAATAAAGGAAATAGATTGTTTAAAGAAATTAAATTACTTCAGCTCAGAAGTGGGATATGAATTCAAAATAATTCATTATTTTTTTTTCAACGTGGTAGTGAGCCGGTATGGTTTATTGAAGTCGACGCTTGTGGTAGCCATTTTTAAAAGAGCACTCAATCTTTTAATGTGAGATTAAATTGAAAGAAAAACAATATTAATAAATGATGGAATAGATATTGAAATATTGAGAGAATTGTATTGAAAGAATTGATATTGGTTATTGTGGTGAATATAATTATTGTGAAAAAAAAAAAAAAACTCTAACTGAAAGAAAAAAATTTAATGTTAAAATGGAGTACAAAATGATTACTAATGAAGAATTGCGAAAAATATGCAGAAGGAAAAATTTAAGTACATCTGGTAATAAGAAAACGTTAATACAAAGAATAAAAGAGAATGAAGAAGAATTAAATAATAGAGCAGATGGAAATGATAATAGATCTACCAATTCGCCGCAACCAGATATAGTAGATTTTGATGAAAAGCAAATTGAATTGTTAAAAAGGGAAAATGACATTTTGAAAAGAGAAAAGGAATTATTATTTCGAGAAAAACGCAGTGGCAGTTTATTGTCAGTTTGTAATTCTATAAATACTGTGAACTCTCAGCTAAACCCAGATGCAGTTAAATACTCATCAAAAATTATTGATAATTCAACGAATAATCGTGTGAATGAAAACAACATAGAAACAACAAAAGAACAACTTTGTGTGATGCAAATTCGAGAATTAATTTATGATTTTGATGGCAGAACGTCATTTTCACCATGGTTAAATCACATCATGGCAGTGAAATGTGAATATAAAATTAACGATTCTACTATGAAATTAGCTATAATGGCATTCATCTTATTAACAGCAGTTATACCCTAAGTATTGATTGTGAAAATTTTAAAAAGAAGGTATTTTAGATTCGGGTAGTCCGATATCATTGATTAAAAATAGTATTGTACCAGATTATTTGATAGTTAATGATATAAGTATTAATAAAGATTTTCATGGTATCAATTTTTCTAAATTAAAAATTATTGGTATAATAGAAATAAATGATATAATTGTAAATAACATAAATTGTAAAATTATTTTTAGGGTGGTGCCAGATTCAACGATGTCGCAAGATTGTATTATGGGTCGTGATTTTATTAAGTCAAATCAACTCATTGTAAAATTAACTGAACATTCAATAGAATTGAATAAAAATAAGGAATTGGAAACTTCATTAAAGGAAGATGATAATTGTTGGAATTGAAATTGAAATTGATAAGGATATAAATGAACCAAATCTTAATTTCGGAAATGTGTCGATTATTGAAAAAACTAAATGTCAAAGAATTTTAAATGAATATTATTTTAATGCTAATGAACCGGACGAACCGTTGATTGACTATCAATTAAAAATTAATTTGGAGAAAGAAAAATTATTTTACTGTCCCCCACGTAGAATGTCGATTAAAGAAAAACAAATTGTGAATGAAATGGTCGACGATTTATTGAAACGTAAAATCATTAGACACAGTAATTCTCCATTTGCTTCTAGAATTGTATTAGTTCCAAAAAAATCAGGTGAAACACGCATGTGTATTGACTATAGGGAATTAAATAAATTAACAATACGCGATCGGTTTCCATTACCCCTTATCGATGACCAAATAGACAAACTTAAAGGAAAAAAAATATATAGTTTACTTGATTTGAAAAGCGGATTCAATCAAGTAAAGATTGAAGAAAACTCGATTAAATATACCGCGTTTCTCACACCAACCGGCCAATTTGAGTACGTTCGCATGCCTTTTGGTCTGTGTAACGCGCCTTCGACATTTACAAGATTCATTTATAAAATTTTCCAAAATATGATTGTAGATGAAAAAATATCGGTGTATTTCGATGACATTCTAATTGCGACTTGTACGATAGAGGAACAGTTTACAATTCTAAAAGAAGTTTGTCAAAAGTTAAAAGAAAATAAATTAGAACTGAATATTAAAAAGTGTGTCTTTCTAGAAACAAAAATAAAGTATCTGGGGTATTTAGTGAGTTCAGAGGGTGTTCAACCCAATCCAGATCATATAGAAGCAATCGTAAATTACCCTGTTCCGAAAGATATCCATGATATTAGGCGGTTTTTAGTATTAGTCGGATTTTGTAGAAAGTTTATCGAGGGCAGAGCCCTTATCTCCAAACCGTTAACTGACTTATTAAAAAAAAATACTATATATAACTTCGGGGAAAAGGAATTAAAAGCTTTTGAGCTGTTAAAAGAAAGATTGGTATCCGCACCCGTACTAAGTATTTATTCTCCAAATTGTTCAACTGAGTTGCATTGTGACGCTTTAGCGTCCGGATTTGGAGCAATGCTAATTCAAAAACAACCCGATGGACAATGGCACCCTGTAATGTATTATAGTAAACGGACTTCTAATACTGAATCACGTTACCATGGTTTCGAACTTGAAACCTTGGCCATTATATACGCTCTCGAACGCTTTCATGTATACCTTCACGGTAATAAATTTAAAATTGTCACCGATTGTGATGCTCTTAAAAATACTTTAAAGAAAAGAGAAACTAGTCCAAGAATAAACCGATGGGCCTTGTCGTTACAAAATTATGACTATGAAATTGTTCATAAAAATAAATCTCAAATGCAACACGTAGACGCACTTTCGCGATGTAAAAATATTCTCATAATTGATACTGTTAATGACTCTCTAGAAAGTTCATTGATCTTTAATCAAACAAGAGACAAAGAAATAAGTCGAATTAGAAATGAACTCGAAAAACAAGAAAGTTCACATTAGGAATTACGAAACGGTATAGTCTATAGAAAATATAATGGCAACATTTTATTTTATGTACCGAACGCCATGATATCTAATGTAATAAAGAATTATCATGATGTTATTGGACATGTCGGAACTGATAAAACTCGCGAATTAATACTTAAAAGTTACTGGTTTCCGAGAATGAGATCATGTATCAAAAATTATATATCAAATTGTTTAACGTGTATATCTTACCAACCGAAAGAGACAAAAAGGTCTTGTTTTCTTCAAAATATTGATAAAGGTTCTTGTCCATTCGAAATGATACATATTGACCATTATGGTCCAATTTCTATCACTAAAAGAAAAAATCGATTTATATTTATGATAGTAGACGGGTTTTCAAAATTTGTAAAAATTTATGCTTGTAAAACAACTAATACGACAGAAGTAATTAAACATCTTAATGATTATTTTAACAACTATAGTCGACCTTGCGTTTTAATTTCAGACAGAGGCTCGTGTTTCCGTTCTAAAGAATTTAAAGAATTTATAGAAAACGAAAAAGTTATACACGTCTTAGTAGCAACTGCTTGCCCTAAAGCGAACGGACAAGTAGAACGAATGAATAGATTTCTAACACCGGTATTGGCGAAAACCGCATATGATAAAAATTGTGAATGGGATGCTATACTGACCGATGTAGAATATGTTTTTAATAACACCTATAACCGCTCGATTGATAATACTCCGTGTAAAGTTCTTTTTGGTAGAGACCAGAGAAAACCAGATTATTACCAGCCGAATTATTGGAAAAAAATGAGGTGGGAAAAACTTGTTTCGAAAATATACGGAATCGAGCTATATCGAAAATTCGTAGCGTTCAAGAATCAAATAAGAAATATTATGACGCTAAATGTAAAACGGAATTAAATTTTAGTGAAGGAGATTATGTCGTGATCCGAAATATTATTTATCCCGGTGACGACAAGAAACTTTCTCAAAAATTCAGAGGCCCGTATATAGTTAAAAAGGTTCTCCCTAATCATCGATATTTATTAACAGATATTGAAGGCTTTCAATTAACACGACTTCCTTTTGAGGGTGTTTTCGATTCCTCTGATATGAAATATTGGTTAACCGATAATGAAAATGGAGATCAAGGTGCCGAAGTTAATGAAGCACCTGATCCTGAGATTGCTGATAATTATCCTCGCTACAACTTGCGACATCGTCAGGATGGCCGAGCTGTAGCAGATTCAAAAAAAAAAGTAGTAGAGAGTATTGAAAAAGTTTGGAAAAAAAGTAGTACTTAAGTTTAGTTTGGTGTTGACTGTTATTGAAGATAGACATACATTGATTGAGATTGCTTTTCGATTGCTATTGTAATAAAGAGGAAGTGTAATTTAGTTTAAATATAAATAAGTCTTGATTGGAATAATATTATATTGTTGTATTAATACTGAATTTAATAAAGGAAATAGATTGTTTAAAGAAATTAAATTACTTCAATATTATACTAACCGATGCGATGAAACAAATTTTAAAAAAAGAAGAAAAAAACAAATATTAAATTAAATGTGCACAGACGGTAAACACGCATTTGTGTACATGCAAAAATATGTACATATACTTATACAGGGTGTTTCCGTTATCCAGGTCCAACAGGATACCATAGATAGGGCTCATCGAGACAAACAAAAAATCGTATTGGAGGGGGGGGAAATCCCAACGGTTTGGCCGCTAGAGGGCGTTGAAGTTTTTTTGCACTTTTTCCATTAAACACCCCATAACTTTTCGCAGGGGCACTCTAAGGTCACTTTGTATTAAAAGAAAACATAGAGGACCCTTTTCCCTTTGTAACAATACCTTACTTGTGCCTCTGTTCTTAACTGTTAAAAAGTTAGAGTCGTTTAAAATCAAAATTTTGTGAATTTTTACACATTTTTTGTGTTTAACCCTGCTTTACTCAAAAAAGGCTTAAATTAACCCTCATTTTTTATTTTGGAAAAAGAAGGCTCAATTGATTCTGCATCGATTTGCTATCTTCAAGTTTTGCAAAAAACTCATAGTTTTCGAGATATTTGCATTTGAAATTTGCAATTCTAGCTTCTATTTTCAATTTACAGTGCAATAAAAACACGTGTCCAATAATCCAATGAATTTCAGACTAATTTTTTCAGTTTTTTCAAAAGGTTTTTGTAAAGGTTATAGGGCGGTAGTTAATTGGTATTTTGGGGTCTGTTCCTTGTTTGTGGATTGGTATTAGGAGTGCTTCTCTCCAGTTTTGGGGAAAAATGTTCTTTTGCCATACAATATTTTAAAATTTTAATAGGTATATTTTTTGGGTACGGGTTAATTGTTTAATCATATCATAATGGGTGAGATCTGGTCCTGGAGAGGATCCTTTTACATCATGTAGAGTTTGTTCTAATTCTCGTAATGTAAAAGGTTCGTTTTATTCTTTTATATTATCTTGAGGGATGTTTATTGGGGTGGATTCTATTTTATTTTTGTGTGTTAGTAGGTGTGAGTCATAATTGTTATTACTAAAGGATGTTTCGAAATAATCTGCTAGGTTGTTGCATATTTTATTTTTATTTATTATTATTTCTTGGTTTGGGATTTTTAACGCTGTAATTTCTATGTTTTTGTTTTTTTCCGTTTAGGGTTCTGATTTTTTAAAATATTTCTTTTGACGTGGTTTGGGTGGTAACTGAAAGGGTGTATTCTTGCCAGCTTATTTTTTTATGATAGCGAATTAATTTTCTAGTTTTATTTTTGTTTTTATGAAATTAGAACAATTTTCTTGAACTCAAGACTATGTTATTTTTGAAAATTTTGAAGTTTTTTTCTTTTCTTGAATGGCTTTTTTGATTTCTTCGTTCCACCATGGTACGTATTTTTTCTTGTGTTGTGCTTAGGAAAAGGGAATTGATAGTTCTGCCGATTTAAGTATCTCTTCACGAATATATTTTTCTATTTTATCGATGTTATTGCAGTTTTCTATGGTTTTTTTAAATTGGATATTTTTTAATAGACATCCCATTTAGCTTTTTTGGTAGGTAGGTCTGCGATCAATACATTCATATTACTTCTATTTGAAAGAAAACAAATACGGTCAATACGAAATTAAAAATTAAAACCTGTCAAGTTCATAATTATTAAACGTTCTGTATTGAAATTTTTTATGTGAAAAAGTTCTTCGAACTTGGCATTAATGCAGATTTCATTACTTTAGCTGGCCCAACAGTTAACGAATAAGAACTTGGCCGCTTTTCACATTTATGTTTTTGGTTGGATTTCAACTATTTTTGTTGAATTTATAGGTATTATTTTAAGGTGGTAAATATTTTTCAGTAAGCGCTGTTTTTTTTAGAACATTAGTATCGAACAGTATATATTTTATGTGGCTATTATAAAATTAATTTTAAAATTATGACATTTTTTATTTTTATTAAAGCAAGCTATGGAAACTAAATCTAGAGTTGTAAATGATAGAAAAATTATATAAAATGCACAAAAACTGTAACAATTATAGAAATATTTATGTGTCCAGCACACATTCGACAGATTTCGTAATTTTTCCTTGACCTACGCGTTAAACACTACCTACGTGTAAAATTTCATGGTTCTAGGTTCATCAGAAGTACCCTAGAGGTTTTGATTACCGGTCAGTGAGTGAGTGCCAAAATTAGCTATTTTCTGTGGTCAATATCTCAAGACGCATTGAAGCTATATATGTACATAAAACTTGGTACAGCGCGCAGGACGAAGTACATTATTGCGTGAATCAAATTTTGCCTTTTAAGCTTTAATAGTCACTGAGCTCGAGCTGTGAGAGGTCAAAAATGGTTCGAAACGTTCGTGTAAATAGTGTACGACGTGCATACGGCCTATGTATTGAACTTGGTCGCGCACTACCGTGCACTTAAATATCGATCTATTAAATTTAAAAAATTTTTGGCGATCAACCTAAAGCCAACTCGCGACCCACGCTTTGGGAACCTCTGAACTATAATTTCCTAATAAAAAGTTGTGAGGAAGCTATCAAAAACAAACCGGACAAGACATATTGACATAGTGCCATCTAAATGTGAAGAATACTATAATATTTTAAATCATTACAAATCATTAAATGTTATTTACTTTCTGCTACTAAAAGCAAGTACAAAAGCACAATGCTAGGTCATGGAATAAACCAACAAGAATAGACTGCCTGTCACACTTTTAGCAGTTTAAATGTATTTAAAAAGCCGTTATATTAAGTCGTGTTGTATTAGATTAGTAGAAATATTTGCATTCTTACTATTTTCAAATAAAATTGCACTATAACCAAATATGTACAAATAAAATAAATATTTACAAAGTTTTACATATTTTGTGACAACATTAAAAAATATAGTAATGTAATAATTGAAGAACTACTATACTATACTTATATGTAAATGTACAAAAGCAATTAGACAATGGAATTCTTTTATTTCATAAATAAAATGGCAAAAAGAAATATTTGGGAACATGAAGAAACTCTAAACTTGCCCAAATATTTAAGTTTACATTCAAATAGGAAAAGTAAAAAATTCAAGGTTATAATTTCTATATTTTGAACCACGTTTGAATCTAAACTGAACTCGATCTATCGATCCAGGATACTGAAATACGCAGATCGAAATTCAATCTTTCAATCGCTGGATCTTTGGATCTGATCATGTATACGTGGTAACAGTTATGCTTTTCAATCTCAAAAAGAGTCTTTAATTCAATCCATTGCTTTTCAATTATTGTAACAACTCGTTCCAGTGACATCCATCTTGTTTCACGTATTCGTGGGATCGTTAGTTAGTGGCTTATCGTTAGAAGTAACTTAAAACAGATTCGGTAAAAGTGGCTAGATTACCAGTGTGGCTAAACTAAAATACTTGTGACTGGAAAATTACTTTGGTGGCTAAATCTAGTAACAAAGTGGCCAAATTGGCAACTCTGCACAAAATATAAAACAAAGCCCAACGAATAACGAACAACGGAAGGAAGACGATCTTTATGCACTGAAACCTTGCGCCCAATGATAACGACAGCCACAACTGCTTTCCGACACCGACAAAATTAGAAGTAAATCTAAGTGAACGACAACGTTGTAATGATAACGCCCAATGGGGCGAGAACAACAGTCGTTCTATTGATTCTATACTATTTTTCTTTTTGGAAGTCAGTATTGTGCTTATGGAGGCAGTACCCGATGAATTTTTTGCCTTGGTAATGTTTAATTTAAAATATTTCCCTCGATTGAAATTGAGATCTGATCACCCCACACACGAGACAGATTTATTCAAACAATTTGTGAAAGAATATAGAAAAGTATGCCTATCTTGCCTGTACTGACATCCAAAAAGAAAAATAGTATAATTGATTGAACGTGACGTTGTAGTTGTCGTTGTCGTTACCATTGGGAACAGGCTTTGAGCCTGAAGACATAAGTTGCGTTCCATTGGGATTTCAGGCATAGATGAATCTACTCCCATCGTCCCACTCCCATCTACGCTCAACTACTCCTATTCATATTCAGGTGTATAAAGCAAGCGTAGTTGGGCGTAGTTGAAATATTTCTCTAGTAAAATTCATCACAATATGTTTTAAATTGGATTTTTCATTTTAGAGGTTATAAAATTTGTTTACATATTCTAAATTGTCAGTTATTAGTAATAAATACATATAAAATATATTATAAATTGGTAATAATTAGTGATTATGTGTATATAATTAATTGAATTATTAAAATTAATTAAATTAATAAAATTTATTAAATAAATAAAACAGTGACGAATACAAATAAAATTAATTAAATTAATAAAATTAATCAAACAATAATTAATATTATACTTAGTTAATTATCTACTTTTCTGTGCCATTGGTAGTGTGTTTTATTTCAGTTTTGTTAGAAAACAGCAACAGTGGCAGTCAAAAACAGATTTTTATATTTTGGCGTTCAAATTTACAGGTTAGAATTTGATCCATATGTGAAAAATAGCGTTTCATTCACCAACTACGCCTATCTACTCCGGAGTAGCCAAATGAAATGCGCTATAAAGGCATTTTCGTTGTCGGCGGCGGTGTTTCATACTGAACACAATAAGGAGGCGGTAAATTTCAGTTTAATTTTTAAAATGAATATACAGGGTGTCTGGTTTGGTTTGGTTTTCCTTGATACCAGTGATAGGTCTCATCAAGAAAAACAAAAAATCGTATCGGAGGAGGGGGGGAAATCCCAACGGTTTGGCCGTTAGAGGGCGTTGAAGTTTTTTTGCTCTTATTTCACGATGTACCCTATAACATTTTACAGGGGCACTCAAGGGTCACTTTGTGTTAATAAATAATGTAGAGGACTCTTTGTGCTTTGTAACAATATCTTACTGGTTCGTCTATTTTTGACTGTTAAAAAGTTAGACGCATTCAAAGTCAAAATTTTGTGAATTTTTCCCAAATTTTTTTCTTTAACCCTGTTTTCAAAAAAGGCTTAAATTAACCCCAATTTTTATTGCAGAAAAGGAATGCTCAATTGATTCTGAACCGATTAGCTATCTTCATTTTTTTCAAATCAATTTATTCACTTTATATAGTATTCAGAGGTATAATAAAAATAATAGAAAAAATAATATTTCATATTCAAAAATAATTTTTTTTCAAAGCAAATATACAAAGCAAAGTACATCTTTTTATTCAAAACGAAAGAAATTCAAAAGTATAAATAGTAATTTGTAATGTTCCCATAGCAACAATATTTGTTATATAATTTACTTTGCTGTACTCAAACAAGGAGAGGAAAGCTTTTGAAAGCTCTTAAGAAAGAAATCAGAAAACTTAATTTTTTAATTGAAATATGCTTGCATTTGTGCTATCTGTATAGATATTACCGTCTGTGCTCGAACGAAACAACTCGAATTAACGGTACTTTCATTAATGCGTCGTCAACCTACGTCGATGACTCGAATGCACTGGAATTGTAATCAGAGTCGTCAACTGTGCACGCGAGCAGTTATTAGAATAAATGAACATGATTCGCCATCTTCAAATATGACGTCACAAACTTTATAAAATTTAATAATTTTTAATTAATTTAAATTTTATTTTAAATTTAAAATCGAACTAAAGAAATATCAGAAAAAAAATGTACAACACTATTCGTTTTAATTGAAAATAAACATCGCAGTCGCCTGAAAACGATTGAGTAATTTCAGCCGACTGCGCTGCAAGCATGAATTAATGAACATGATACCACAAACGGTAATATCTATACAGATAGAACAAATGCAAGCATATTTCAATTAAAAAATTAAGTTTTCTGATTTCTTTCTTAAGAGCTTTCAAAAGCTGTCCTCTCTTTAAAAATACAGCCAATGACTATATAATTACATCATAAAGACAGCCCACTTGTCCGTTACTGACAGTTACATTTCAAATCAGCATAACTTTTATCATTTTAGCGATTTCTCCTTGTCCCCAAGTGGTTGGACGGAGAACTAAAATTTTTGTGTTTGTGTTTTTACATTACAATATGTATTTATTAAACCTTATACTGTACGTGTGTAATTATTTTCTTGAGCATGTGTGTATTTTTGTTTTAGGTCGAATCTCTGTTAACAACGAAGATACTTTGTGAGGAATTTTATTAAAAAATTGTTGGATAATAAAAGTGTAGAGACCTAATACTTGTACATTTTTCTATACCTCAGTTTTAAAACTATATAGCGCATTTCTATTTTTTTGACCTTATGTTTTAAATTTATCTGAAATGAAGGCGGCAACGCAGAAGACTCGTACACAACCTTGTTAATACATTCTTAATATTTTCTTTAAGAATTCTGTGAATTATTAAGTATTTAATAATTGTCTTATTTATAGTTTTATTGTAACACATGTCCTTTAAAAAAGTATTTTATAGAAAACTCATATAATTGATCTTTTACAATAAGCAATTAAAATCTATGAGGACATTTCAGGCAACGTAGAAGACATTTTGAAGTAATTAAAAAAAAAATAAAAATGTATATTGTATGTAATATTATACTAAAAATCAATGCCGATATCAAGTCAGCTGCCTATAAAAACAAAGAATTTTTTTATATCTATACCTATTCTTTTCAACATTTTTATTGAAGCAAGTGAAAATTTTGGTATAATTTTACAGAGAATCGACCTTTGGTTTTTCGTTAGCATTTTTTTTTTGTTCTATAATTTTTAACAATACCAAGTGCAAGTTAACACTTCGTTCTATTTTAAATTTTATACCCTCGAATCAATTTTAAGTAACAAAATGTAACATTTTTTGATTCTTTAGAAAAAAATGTTCCTGTGGAGCTAGGAAGTTGAGATTTGGCTAGAATATTCTTTGAAAGGTCTAAAGGTTTGAAGGTTGAAAGGTTTTTATGTAAAAGTTCGAAAATATTGAATTACATATTTAATTTTTTAAATTTAAACTTTTTTCCTAGTAAACGGATTTAAACCTTTCAAAGTTCATGCAATATTAGACCGTTTAAAGAATATTCTGGCCAAATTTCAACTTCCTAGCTCCACAGGAACATTCTTTTCTAAAGAATCGAAAAATGTTACATTTTGCTACTTAAAATTGATTCGAGGGTATAAAATTTGAAATAGAACGAAGTGTTAACTTGCACTTGTATTTTAATGTTAATATTCATTTGAAAGAAAAGAAGCAAAAATTACACAAACATACAGTATGAGCTCGATAATTTGGACTGATTAAAATAGGCCTTGTTTGAATTTTAAAATAGTTGTAATTATTCGATAGAAACCAATGTGCAACTTTCAACGCTATTTTGAAAAAACAATAAATAGTTTTGTAATAAAATTAGTTTTTGTTGTTATAAAAACCGATTATGATAATTATGTATATAATGAATTATTTCTACAAAAATCGGTGATTTAAATTAGGCAGTACATGTTTAGCTTATTTAAACTTTATTCTATTTTATAAGATAAAAGTCATCGAAAAACCTTCAAAGTACCTGTTGAAATTTGGGTGTTGAAAAAACCAAAAGTTGAAAATGGAAGGGAAAAATTATTGAGCGTACACTGCAATTTGAAATAAAATTCTTAATCCAAAAAATATTTATTTACGCGAGCATATTCATTGTAGCAAAAGTACAACTAAACCAAGAAACAGAAAAATCAAACCAGAAAAAAAACAACAACAATAACCATTTATTTCAGCTTTAAAGAATGCTGTATCAAATAGGTGTACATACATACATAACTATATGCATGGGGACAAAAAGAAAAGAAAAAACCATACCAGCAATATATAGTTACAAAATTGGCCTTGTTGAGCGAAGAGTAAAAATAAAATGGATTCAAAAAAATATAAAAAGCAGAGAAATAAGGCGTCCGAGAGGGATTTTTAGATGAGAAGAAAGAAGTAACAAAAAATAAGGGCCAAGGACTGAAAAAATGGGAAATAATGAAATAAAGGCAATTTTACAGTTTTACAAAAAAAAATACTAGTATTTATTATAAAAAAAACAGAATTTACAAATTTAGGGTCCATTACTAAAAAGTAAAAAAAAATCTAATTACAATGTAACACAAAAAAAGTAAAATTTAAATGGCAATAATCAAAAAAAAAATTATCCAAAAAAAAAAATTTTGTCTAAAAGAAAAAAATGGCTATGGTAATAAAGAAAGATGTCCGCAAGTGAAGTGAAGTAAACCAACTATCAACTGAGTGAAGTGAGTTGAGCTTACAACTGAATCTGGTTTACACGAAAGTGAGGAAGATCAGATCGAAACTGAGTTTGACTCACTGAATCAAACTGAGTTTGGGATACGAAAAATTTACTAGTCGGCAGCCCCGATAGATTTTAATTAAAGTCAATTTTTTAATTCAGACACTGTGGCAACACTTGTTGTTTTGACAGATGTTTAACTAAATTGTACCAAAGACTATATAAATTACCACCAGACATTTTATCGCAGTACATTGAAATAACAAATTTTAAAACAGCAAAAATACCTCCAATGTTGAAAGCTTACCTCCAATCTTATCACTGTTTAAGCTCTTTCTTATTCTCAGGGTTTTTTCTTAATTTCTCTGATTTTAAAGTATATTCTCTTTTCTATATATTTTCCATGCAATACATACAAAATTTTTAAAAAAATTTGAGAAATTTTAACATTTTTAACTCAATCATTCTCATGTATCAAGCATTACAATATACAGAATCATATGGAAACAGCTTTTCCTTTTCTCCATATATTCAGTATACATACCATTTGGTTCAGTATAAAAATTTGTATGAGAAATTGAAAATATAGGATTTGAGGGTATATTTCAAGTATTTCAAGAAGAAGAAGTATACAAGTAGCTAATTTGCCTATGATCTGCACACTTATAAATTCTGTTGATAATTTACATATCAAATTTGATCGTTTATCAGGCCAAATATAATGTTGATATCATAATGATAATAATTTTATTGAAAAAAAATAATTTTATTGAAAAATTCGATCGAAAAATCTTAATTTTCTAACATTAAAAATTATTTTTGCACCAGGCAATCAGAATTCAAAGAAACAAGTTATACACAAATTGCTCTACAATATAGGAGGATAAGAAATTGTTGTAATTTTCTTTAGTGATTCTAAAGGATTTTAAATTCAGTATATGTACAATGTACATACACATGTATATTTAATGTATTTTTAAATGGGAATTTTATAGTATTTGTGAAAGCAGGTTTTTTTTCATATAATTGAGTATAGGAATGGGCATGGGAATGTACATATGTATGTAGGTGCATATGTATATGAGAAGTAAGTGAACGATTCTTTTTCTTTTTTTTAAATTTAATATAGGATCTGCTGATACATAGTTATAAAAAAACATTCATGATCATGTACATACATTAAAAGACTGCTAATTTGCATATTACCACTTTTAAAATTCCTGATAATGATTTTTATTTAAAATTTATTAATTTGCATATGGTTTATCAGATCGAATATCAAAATGATACTTTTAGAAAATAATTTTATTCATAAATTCGATCAAAAATCCTAAATTTTACAGTACTAAAAATCGTTTTTGTAATAGGAAATCATAATTCTTAGCAAACAAAAATTTCAACAAAATCATCTCTAATAGGCAGTAGTATCAATTTGTCATTTGTGTGATTTACGTATAGCCAATAGGATTGCTTGAAATTATATAATGACGACATATACATATAAAAAACAATTGGAAGTATGTATTATAAATAATAATAATAAAAATAATTAAAAAAAACATTCTTTTTCCTTATTACCCTTCTTCCTTTACCTCTATACATTTTTCAATGCAAAAGACCAAAAATATATATGTAGGTATAGCTCGATTTAAAAAAGATGCCTAATCGTATTATATTGTACTAGAAAACTATGCGCAGAAGAAAAGATACTTACAAACATGCATTTTTGTTGTAGTAAATTCTAAGAAAGTAGGTTTCTTCCTTCGTATATGTATACACAAGAAGATCAGTAACACATGTAAGACATGCGCGAGATTCGCCAACTCATATTATTTTGACTATAATCACCGACCACCGTACAAAAAAAATGTGTATATGTGTTTGAGAAAAATTTTACAAAAAATATGTATCACACTAAATATTTTTTATTTTTCTTGAAGGAAGAAATTGAATACAAATTCGTATAGTTAAAACGTAATATGTCGTCAACACATACATAATTATTTACGATCGTGTACATTTTTTTCTTTTTCTTTTTCACTTTATTGGTATATTTTTGTGTTTTGTTGGTTTTTAGAAGGATGTATGAGAAATGTATACATGAAATTTTGTTTTTGTTTGCTTGTGTGTATATTTTAAAATGTATTAAAAACTAGCATTAGATAAAATAAATAAATGAAAATAAAACAACATGCCTATTGATTATTCTGATCTCCTGATCCTTCACGAATAAAATTTTCATATTTGTCAATGAAGATGAACAAACTACGAAAATTTTCTGAATATAGAAATTTAGAAAAATATAAAAATATATTTTTAAAATGATTTTTAAAATTTGAAAAAAGAAAAAAAAATTTCGGAAGAGATAGATATTTGCTTTCTCAAACAGCAAAATATATACACACGTATGTACATACATATTTAGTAAAGGAGTGGGTATAATTTTTTGTTCGAATCGAGAAAATAAATGTACCTACAAGTTGAATATTTTTTTTCTTTATATCTTTATGACTATATTTCAATGTATACAGAAAAAAAATTTTTAGAACGCAACGATATGAATAAGGAATTAGGTATACATGTATATGTTTATCTTATATGAATAAAAATAATATTTTGTGTAAGAAGCAACTGAGTAATAAACGAAAGTTTTCTCATATATTTTTTCGTGAGAGATAGAAGCTTTTCGTCCTTCACACTTCCCGCACAGGTCTACAAATTTTAAAAATTTTGCCTACATTCGAGCCAGTACTAAGTGTTCCTCTATATATGTTGCTCGGTGATTGTACTAAGGTGAATTAAATGTAAACAAACGAAATGGAGATTTCGTTTGTTTCTTGATTAGATTAATTTAAATGTTTAAGGGTTCGCGAAATAAGTTTTTTAAATGAAATCGCGTCGCGAGTGAATTAGAATAAAAAAAATACATGTGTAAAAAAAATAATAATAAAGAAAAAAAAGTGGAAAGTAAAAAAGAAAGTGCAGTGATATGAAGTTGTTATTGTGGAAAGGTGTGAGTGAAAGAAAAAAGAAGAAAAAAGGTTATGTGAAAAAAAAAATGTGTTAAAAGAAATGTGTAAAAAAAAAGTGTTTAAAATTTTAAGTGGATATTTAAAAATTAAAATGTTAGGTTTAGAGTTTGCAGAGAAATGTTAAAAAAAAAGAAATAAATGACGGGTAAGTAGAAAGGGTGAAAATTTGTGATAAAATTTGTTTAAAAGAATTTGAAGTGATAAAAAAAAAATGTACGTACCTTGTGGTCGAAGATAAAAAAATTAAGAAAAAAAATGATTGTGTGATAAAAAATTGATAGTTTTTTTTTCTAGTGAAGTACAGTAAAAAAGAAACTATTAAACTATAAGAAAAAACTAACTTTTAACTAAAAAAAATCGTTTCAAAAAAACTTGCAAAAATGAAATCACCAACTGAACTGAAAAACTGAACTAAAAAACTGTGGGTGTTTTGCCGTATGTGTTTATATAGGTTTTTGCAGAGATTCGCGAACTTTCGTTGGAAAGTTATTGTTACTTTCCAATATGAGAAAGTTATTTTCTTTCTCATATGAAGTATCAAGTTCTCTCGGAGAAAGTTCGCGATTTTCGAAATTTTTTTGTGTGAATTGTGTGTATTTGTAATATGTGGTGTTGTTGTTGTAAACAACAATTTGGATGTGTTCTTTGTTGTTTTTGTTTTAAGTGTTTTTTTTTCCTTGTGTTGTCCTTTTTCCTTTTTTATTTTATTTATTTTTAATTTTATTTATTTTCAGGATTCGGCTGTATTTTAATAGGGACTTCTGGTTTGGGCACTATTTCATTGAAATGTAGTGTTCAATTGGAAGTTTCTTTTATTTACAGCCAACAACAACAAGTTTTTTGCATTTAAAGTAAATTTTATTTATTCAATTTTTTAATCAATTTTCTTGTCTTTTCAGGAAAATAGGACGGCAGGATGGTTTCTTGGTCCTGATGTAAAAGGTAACTTAATTTTAAAGTAATTTTCTTAAAATTTTATTAATGAAGTTCTTTTTTCTTTTCAGGTTTGTAACAATATGTATGTATAATTATAGGATATAATTGCAAAATCCTATGAAATATGTACATTATCTATTCTGTATACACTATACAGTATAATATACATATATCTATATGTCATATTATTTAATGATCATTATTTTAACGGACAAGTTGTATACCTATATAGTTTTTGAATGAATTGACTCATAATTTATACATATATGCGCTTATACATATTGTTTCTATACGTTTTTCGTTTTTGCGATCTGTATTTTTTTTTCTGTATACGCAATTTCCATATTGGCTCTAAAATAAGCGACGTTATTATTATTGTATATGTTTATACACTCAAACACTCATACTGTTGATTTCGATTCATACAAAAATTATTCTTTCTATCAGAGCCGCCTTAGCTGGCCATCTGCAGGGAGAAAAATATTTTTTTTCAAATTAAAAAAGAAATCAAGCTTAACAAAAATTCATTACAAACACGAAAAAATTAAAAATAAATAATATAAAAACAAAAAATTAATTCATTTAGTTTTTAATTTTAAGATTAGTCTTGTATAGTTGTCGTTCCAGATGTTTCTGTATTGTCAATCACGTTCAGGAAAACTTGACCCGATTAAAGAAAGGGATCTGCTCTAAAGGGATTCTCTAACACTTGTATTTCTAACTATGACCCCTATTCTAGGTACAGTGAAACCTGTCTAAGTTGGACACTCGCGGTGTAAGACTTTTTGTCCAACTTATGCAGGTGTCCATGTTATCAAGGGAGTACAGATTTTTTTTTTTAAACTAATGTTTTATGGTTTGGCATATATTAGCCACATTTTTTCAACTGTTTAATAAATATTTTTAAAAATATGCAAGCTATAATTTATAATGTATTCTATTTATTTCATGTGTGTATGTACATACATATACATATATAGAAATTTATTGTTTTGAATTACACTTTCAATATTTTCTTCACGAAGCACAAATGACATTTGACAAAACAAAAGAAAAAATGTGTTTACATGACAGTTGGCAGTTATGCAACTGTAAGTGTTGCTTTTGCTGCTAGGTTAAGTTATGTAACTGTTAGTGTTGCTTTTGCTGCTGGGTTAAGTTACAGAAAAATAAGTCACATAATTTATGTATGTAAATATTTGCGTTCAACTTAGAAAGGCAATTTTATGTTACAAAGTCAATTTTTCTCATATTTTGGTGTTCAACTTCCAAAATAGAGAGGTGGCCAACTTATCAGAGGAATAATTAATGAAAAACCGAGAAAAAAACTTGTGTCACAAATTTCGTTCAAGTTCCAGAGGTGTCCGACTTATCAAGGTGTCCAACATAACAGGTTTCACTGTAATAGAATTATAATAGATCTCTTAACCTGTTAATTAAGAAGTTAGTAGAAATGGTATTCTACTTAATAGAGTTTGTAGAGTGTGAAAAGTTAATAGGCTAAGAGATTTGTAGACTTTTAATAATAAATGTAAATATGAAAATAGTATAATATATTTAAACTTTTTCACGTAAAATTATACTATTATTCAAATCTAACTTATAACCTGTAAGACCTTTTTCACTAACAAAGTAATTTAAAATGCTTTTCCATTTATCAAAAAGACCTCGAACCATAAATACACCAACTTCTTTTCCAACAAGTGGACTTCGGTATAATCCTACGTCCTCTATTCCGTCAATCAGATCAAGTTGGCTATTATATGTCAAGTCTTTTCTCACAATTATTTCGTCAAAAACTAGGACGATTTGTTTTGACCTTTCACTCATTTCTTGGCATCTTTTGTGTAGCATTGGAATGGCAGAGTTTTTAATTCCAGGTTGTAAATATTTCACAGGAGCCCAATTATAAAGAGAGTTTTTGTGAGGTAAATTCAAATTCATTCCATTGAACATATACATACTTGTAGATCTGTAAAAAATATTCAAGCACATAGTTCTCTCTTTCTCATTATACTTTCGGGCTTTTTCATTTTTCAAAAGCATTATGCTTAAGATTTTGGCATTTTCTGACAAGCTTAGGTCCTTTATTTGACTTTGCAAATTCACCTTTTTTGTTTTAGCCAAATTTCTTTTTTTCATTTTTTTGTAATTTGCTGCTACATGTTTTCCTTTTTTTAAGGCTTTAATTCTCTTAGCAAGTGTATTTATTTTTTTTAAAGAATTAATATACTTTTTTTTAAAAACCTCTGCCGCTTTTTGGTTTTTAAGGCAAAGGCAACAAGCTCCAACTTCAGAATCATTTTCTGATAATCGTCGCCTTTTTATTGAACTCATTTCAATATCAATCATCATTGAATTATCTTCTAATAATTCAAACCAGGACACGATCTTCTTGATTTTCTGCAGTGTTTTATACTACACTTTACAGCACTTAATCTGGAATCCATACCAAATTTATAAACGAAGAAAATAGTTTTGAAAAAAACTGATCTTTGAATACTATATAATTTATTCCCCAAGAAAATACCAAAAATAATAGAAAAGGAGTTTTGAAAAAAACTGATTTTTAGAATCTTCAATCCGCAAAATAACCACACCAATCAAGCATTCAAAAAAGAATGAAATAAATATCGACAAAATGTGGTTAAAACTGGATTTCAATATAACAACAACAAAAATAAGAAAAATGAAAAAAATTTCAAATTTCTTCAAGTCAATAATAATAATATGGTTTTAAAAATGTTTACTTATAATTTGAAAACAACGCAAAGTATGGCTCGAATGTGTGTATGTTAGAATTATATATGTATATAGCTATAGCTTATATATATAGCGAGAATACCAACAATTCATATTTAATGTTACTTGTTGTTTTTAATTTTAATATAGGTATAGTCAAAGTTGTATAAGTAGAAGATGCCCAACGTCCATATATCCTCATGGCACTCAAAATTTTTGATCTGGGGCGTGATATCACACCCCACAACATGTTGCTTATACATTTGTTTCTAATAGTCATGTTTATAATGATATTCAGTAGCAATTATCAACAATTTTACTCATCGTATCAACATTTTAATCATGAACAAAAGGCAGTAGAATCGAGAAAGTTTAGAACAGACGCACAAGTAGAGTGCGGTAAAGTAGGAATAAATTCTTTACACAAATGTTGCTTAGTTTGAATTTTTTTACTATACCTATATTAAAATTAAAAACAACAAGTAACATTAAATATGAATTGTTGGTATTCTCGCTATATATATAGCTATGCTATATACATACATAATTCTAACATACACACATTCGAGCCATACTTTGCGTTGTTTTCAAATTATAAGTAAAAATTTTTAAAACTATATTATTATTATTGACTTGAAGAAATTTGAAATTTTTTTCGTTTTTCTTATTTTTGTTGTTGTTATATTGAAATCCAGTTTTAACCAAATTTTGTCTTTCTTTTTAAACTTGCAGGTATAAATGCATTTTATAATTTTCTATTTTCATTGAAAATTCGCATATAATTTTGAAAAAAAGTTATTTCATATTTTTTGTGGAAAGATATGTAATTTGTCAGTTTTGCACTATTATATTTCGGACTTTTAAACTGATTTTCCAGTCCTTGAGTTCAATAGCAAGTTATTTTTCTTTCATTGTGAACCCAATTATGCATTTAGCCAATTTTTCCAGCATACCTTTGTAAAGATCAGTTTTAAAATATGTACCTATACATACATATGAGAATTTTTAAAATTCTTTTTATCAAAAGTCGTTTTTTTTGCAATAGATATATATGTATTTTAGTGTAAAAATATGACATAGGGAGAATACCCAGTAACGAGCCCCCTTAAGGAAAATTTTTGCCTTTTCCTTATACCACGGATAAAGTATTTAAATAATAATTCCAACCAAGAGCAAAATAAACTTTCTGAAGGGTCTAGATTTGCAATTTAAAAATACCCAAATGGGTTGCAAAATAAACCTAAAATTTAAATTATGTATTTTTATTTAAAAATGTTACATTTATATTGAAATATAGGTAGGTGAGTATTTAATGAGCTTTCTACTTCTGTGAAAGTACATTAATTTTTGTATTTTTACTTGATGATATATTTTTTTGTGATCACAGCGATTGGTTTTGCGAAAGTAATCCATGTGCTACTCATAGAAAGAAATTTTTAGAATTCCTTCTGACGGTACTGATACGGAAGCATTGTTCATGGTCGGTTGAAAAAAATATATCAAGTAAAAATACAAAAATTAATGTACTTTCACAGAAGTAGAAAGCTCATTAAATACTCACCTACCTATATTTCAATATAAATGTAACATTTTTAAATAAAAATACATAATTTAAATTTTAGGTTTATTTTGCAACCCATTTGGGTATTTTTAAATTGCAAATCTAGACCCTTCAGAAAGTTTATTTTGCTCTTGGTTGGAATTATTATTTAAATACTTTATCCGTGGTATAAGGAAAAGGCAAAAATTTTCCTTAAGGGGGCTCGTTACTGGGTATTCTCCCTATGTCATATTTTTACACTAAAATACATATATATCTATTGCAAAAAAAACGACTTTTGATAAAAAGAATTTTAAAAATTCTCATATGTATGTATAGGTACATATTTTAAAACTGATCTTTACAAAGGTATGCTGGAAAAATTGGCTAAATGCATAATTGGGTTCACAATGAAAGAAAAATAACTTGCTATTGAACTCAAGGACTGGAAAATCAGTTTAAAAGTCCGAAATATAATAGTGCAAAACTGACAAATTACATATCTTTCCACAAAAAATATGAAATAACTTTTTTTCAAAATTATATGCGAATTTTCAATGAAAATAGAAAATTATAAAATGCATTTATACCTGCAAGTTTAAAAAGAAAGACAAAATTTGGTTAAAACTGGATTTCAATATAACAACAACAAAAATAAGAAAAACGAAAAAAATTTCAAATTTCTTCAAGTCAATAATAATAATATAGTTTTAAAAATTTTTACTTATAATTTGAAAACAACGCAAAGTATGGCTCGAATGTGTGTATGTTAGAATTATGTATGTATATAGCATAGCTATATATATAGCGAGAATACCAACAATTCATATTTAATGTTACTTGTTGTTTTTAATTTTAATATAGGTATAGTAAAAAAATTCAAACTAAGCAACATTTGTGTAAAGAATTTATTCCTACTTTACCGCACTCTACTTGTGCGTCTGTTCTAAACTTTCTCGATTCTACTGCCTTTTGTTCATGATTAAAATGTTGATACGATGAGTAAAATTGTTGATAATTGCTACTGAATATCATTATAAACATGACTATTAGAAACAAATGTATAAGCAACATGTTGTGGGGTGTGATATCACGCCCCAGATCAAAAATTTTGAGTGCCATGAGGATATATGGACGTTGGGCATCTTCTACTTATACAACTTTGGTATAGTAAAAAAATTCAAACTAAGCAACATTTGTGTAAAGAATTTATTCCTACTTTACCGCACTCTACTTGTGCGTCTTATCTAAACCAGTGTATAGAGAAGAGTGTAGGGTCACTTCATACAAAATGTTGCTAGAAAAATTAGAAAAATATAATAGTATATGTAAAATACACTCACAGTTGGGCTAAAAATAGTCCACATAATAAATCTTGAATGAGCAAGAGAGACAATGAATTCCCTATCGTTGTATTGTAACTAATTTACGAAACTTACATATCATAGGGGAAAACATAGTGTACATTTTTTATTGTTTAAAAAATCTGGTTTCAGTTTTTAAATGTATTTATTTCAGAAAAATTAGTCAATATAAAATTTAAAGTTTAATTTCTACTTAGAAAATTATTATCACATTAAAAAATGTTACATAAATCACAAAAAGATACATTTTAAAAAACTTGTACAATATATCATTATTACTTACATATGTGTCACAGATAATATTTTGTTTTTATTAAAATTAATATGAAACAACAACAATTTAAAATAATATCACTGCACTAAATTTACCAACTTATCACATAAATATTTAAGAATTAAATACATACATAGGTAAAGCGGATCGAAGGATCTTTATTGAATATATAATTTTTTTCATTAATGACTATTTAAAAATTTTGTTGTATCCGTTAACTAATTATAATTTTAAATTTAAGAATTTCTATACATATAAGAATATTAACTACAATTCGAATTTCAATAAGAAAACCCAACTACCTAATTCTTAAAAAAGTCCATATGTTTTTTAAGTAATTTTAAATTTCATAAATATCTTCATTTATTTCATTATTATCTATTACAATATAGATATATTTACATAATTTATAGTACCTAATTTCCATTTAAGTATGTGAATCATTATTATACAGGCAATATACCTGATTCATGACCGATCATATTTTCAATTGGAGAAAGTGTAAAAATTTTTTTCTATAAAATTCCCAAAGACCGCAATAAAAAAAGGATAAACCTTTATAACCTTTACGACTCTTTTTTCTAATTATATATATTTAGACATAGAAAATTTGTTTTTCATTCATTTTTTATTTTTGCAATTTTGAATGCAAAAATATTTACAAGAATTTTTTATTATAAATATTATTTTATTTTTAAACTAAAAAAAAAAACAAAACAATGATCCAATATATGTATTCTTTCCCTGTGAAAATAACAAAAGAAACTTATTTACTAACACATACTCACCTTTGCGATACCACTTTTAGTACTTTTTACAAAAACAAAGTGGGGACATGTTGCTATGAAAGTAATAGGAATAAGAAGATTACTAACACATTGACACCTGATAGGGCCGTCTAATACGTATTATATAGTTGGAATAGGGGTAGGTATATTTTTTCTTCATATAAATATTTGGTTAGTCATATGAGTGTTCTTTTCTGACGCATGCAATTTTTTTTTTATTTTTTTTTAATTTTTTTTTTTAATATTTTTAATTGCGTTCTTCATTATGATTGGATGTCGTTTTTTTGTGTACCGTTATGCAGTTGTGACTATACTCTCCTTCTCTGTACTCTGTCTAAACTTTCTCGATTCTACTGCCTTTTGTTCATGATTAAAATGTTGATACGATGAGTAAAATTGTTGATAATTGCTACTGAATATCATTATAAACATGACTATTAGAAACAAATGTATAAGCAACATGTTGTGGGGTGTGATATCACGCCCCAGATCAAAAATTTTGAGTGCCATGATGAGGATATATGGACGTTGGGCATCTTCTACTTATACAACTTTGCTTCTACACTGTTTTTGCTTATAGCATTTTTTGGAGTTCAATGATCGCAAAAATTGCATATGTATTTATTAAAAAAATCACGTGGCGAGTGTCCATACTTTATAAATTTAGTTTTACGTTGATCGCCAATCGCCATTTGTTTTTATCAAAACCATCTAAATCACAAGCCTAGCTGTGGTTTTCTGCACTAACCCAATCAAACACGATAAAAGTGTTGAAACGTCAAAACATTCAATTCTGGTAGTACAAATAGTGAATTTTGAATTTATATAGAAAAAGTCTATGAAAAAATAAATAATTGGGTACATAATCTTTATTGTGTAATGAAGGCAAATAGACACTTAATTTTTGATATCTAATAAATTAAATTCTATTATATCAAATCAATTTACTCACTTTATTACATATAATATAACCTCACCATAGGTATAGTCATACTTCAATTTTTTCTCTTACAAGTTGGTAAGAAGGCACAATATTTTCCACCTTTTTATTTTATTTTTTGACTATTGTGCACTTTAAAAATTATAACACTGTTAATTTATTGTATTTTAAAACTTTTATAAACCATATTTTATTAAAAAAAACCAAAAATATTAAACTAAAACACAGTTTTGATTATTTTTTAATAATTTTTGTTTTTTTAGCATACATAAAATAATTATAAACTTGTATATTTTTTCTTTGCACCCCATAAACGTGTTTCAATTTCTAAACAAGATGTTGTTCTGTTTCCAAATTTTATATTTCTTTCTTACAACTTGCAATATTAAATATTTATTACTATCGATTTTTAGCAGAAAAAACAAGGTCGAAAAAATAACGGTACCAAGGTCACAAAAAAATTTTGTAACACGTGCGAAGTGTCCTATCTTATATTAGTTGATCGTTGTTAGCGACAGACAACTGAATAAAATAAATCAATTCAGTTGTCGTCTTCACGCGATGTGACAGACAACATCGAATGGGAGATGTACTTCTTTTTTCCATAATAAAAAAAAAAATAAAAACTGTAAAAGTACAGGATGATTCGTTCTTAGAAATTAAAAAATTAACGAACAAAAATTGGAATATCTCATTGAAAATCGAAAATTTTTATGATATTTTCAATTTGAATTACTTCTTTATCAAATATAAAGATACAGGAATATGAAATTCGTACAGAAACTGCTTTTTTAAAAAATGTTTTCTGAACAAAAAAAGTTGAAATGATTTCTGTACAATTTGAAACACCCCGTTAGCATATTTTAGATTTAAAAAGTGCAGAATATGATAGAAATATGATTTTTAGAATTTCCTACAAAGAATTTTATGTAAAATTATCACAAACTCATCGGGTACTGCCTCCATAAGCACAATACTGACTTTAATTGTTAAATAAAGTATAGTGACTGTAAAAAGAAATGTTCAAAAAAAATTGTTGAAAAAACAGAATAAACTAAACCATGGTAAAAGGAACACTATTAAGGTAATATAAAGAATGAATGAGAAAAGAAACGTGACGTAAAAAAGATTCATGCATATGAGTATGTGTGTAATAATTATTTTTATCATATGGAGAATAATTAAATAATTTAGTAATTTTAAAGTATTTCAGCATCCCGTGGACCAAAAACTGTAATTATTTGACCTAATTGTTTGTTGAAGTGTTCCCTTTGATTATGCCGTACGATTTTTTTCTAGTATTTGTATATTTTGAGATAAAGTGCCAAACAAGGTAAAGAGTCGAAAATGTTCATACATTTCCTAGACCAAGCACAAATTTGACTTAATTTTAAACTTCAAAGATCTGTATCTCAGCATCCCGTAGCCATAAAACTAAAATTTTTATACTAAAAGATTTATTAAAGTGTTCTCTTTAATATTGTTGCTATTGAAGTCTTTTATTTTTTCTAGTTTTCGAGATAAAATGGAAAACAAGGTTAAAAATGTTGAACTTCTTCATGGTTTTTCGCGTATTTTGTCCTTGTGATTGAAAACTATGGCACTTACAGAATTACCGAACAAGATAGATTTTAAGCAACACTTCAACAAATATTTTAATCCAAAAATATTAGTTTTTGGTTTAGAGGATGCTGAGATATCTTATTTTGAAAAATAAACTGTAAAATTTCCATATACTTTTGTATTTCATTTCTCAGATCGTCCATATACTTTTGTATTGCCATACGATCTTTCTTACGTTTTAATGGCGCCTGACACTTCCGATTGATATTACCTTAGTAGTGTTCCTTTTACCATGAACTAAACTACTTAGAGTACTCCTGAGTTACAGCGCTTGGTCCTACTAGAACAACTTAAAGTAGCACGCAATGAGGATTGAAATATAAAAGAGATTCCTTCACGAGGAACGTACGAAATTCATAATTTTTACATTTTTATAAAAATTTATCTGAGAAAGCTCAAAAACTGGTCTGAGAAAGCTCTAGTCTGAAGCTCTTTCGAATTGAATAGAATAAATGGGGATTGATGAATGTGTTTGTAAATTGCTTTATATATGATCAATATGAAAAATAAGAAAAAACAAAACCATTGTAAATGAAACTATACATATGTATTTATATGTTGTTATACATATTATATGTATACATTATGCTTAAAACAAATGATTTTAGTTGTTGTGTTTTTTTTTCTTTATAGTTCTGTGTCATTTTTTTGCAGCTGGAAAAATGATATTTGTTGTTGGTATTTTTTGGCTTGATTTTTTCTTTGCTTTTATGTTTTTTCTTTTTTCAAGCATTTTTTATTTTTGTTTGCTTATTTCGATCCTATTCTTGACCTACCTCTACAAATCTGTTTTACATTGATATTTAATTTTATGGAATTATTAAATGAATTTATTTATAATTATAATACCAAAAAGATCACTACAACAGGGCGCAAGTTATACGGCGCCAAATATAAAACTTCCTCTCATCAATTTTTAGAAACAAAATGTAATACATATTTTTGGCAAAAGTCATATGGTAATATACAAAACAAGTTATTTTTTAACAAAAAACATTTTTTCCCTTCATATGGGGCCCTTTTTAGTTCATACGTTGATCCTTGATCAATTCTTGAACGGTTTTGGACCTAGTGCATTATATTTGCAACAATGCTTGAGATATAAGAGTTCAAATTTGACAAGTCACACATTTTTCATAAGAAGTCAAAAATATGTATTACATTTTGTTTCTAAAAATTGATGAGAGGAAGTTTTATATTTGGCGCCGTATAACTTGCGCCCTGTTGTAGTGATCTTTTTGGTATCTTAGGGAGTTTTGCAGATAATAAAAAGCAGAATATTGTGCAGAAATTTTAAGTCAATGCCTTTACAGGGTCCCGAGATATTTACCTTTCATGTCGGATAAAAATCCGTAAAAAATTACGAAAACGATCAAAAATAGAATGAAGTGTTAATTTAAATGTTTTTATGTATATATTTCTTGTCTTGTTTTAAAATTTATTTAGAAAACAAACAAAAAATACAAGAAAAGCGTAAAGGATAATTTTAGAAATGCCCCTTCAAAATTATCTTTTTATAGGTATTATCAAATTTTACTGACCAACGAAAAATATTATAATTATAAATTCATTTAATAATTCCATAAAATTAAATATCAATGTAAAACAGATTTGTAGAGGTAGGTCAAGAATAGGATCGAAATAAGCAAACAAAAATAAAAAATGCTTGAAAAAAGAAAAAACATAAAAGCAAAGAAAAAATCAAGCCAAAAAATACCAACAACAAATATCATTTTTCCAGCTGCAAAAAAATGACACAGAACTATAAAGAAAAAAAAACACAACTAAAATCATTTGTTTTAAGCATAATGTATACATATAATATGTATAACAACATATAAATACATATGTATAGTTTCATTTACAATGGTTTTGTTTTTTCTTATTTTTCATATTGATCATATATAAAGCAATTTACAAACACATTCATCAATCCCCATTTATTCTATTCAATTCGAAAGAGCTTCAGACTAGAGCTTTCTCAGACCAGTTTTTGAGCTTTCTCAGATAAATTTTTATAAAAATGTAAAAATTATGAATTTCGTACGTTCCTCGTGAAGGAATCTCTTTTATATTTCAATCCTCATTGCGTGCTACTTTAAGTTGTTCTAGTAGGACCAAGCGCTGTAACTCAGGAGTACTCTAAGTAGTTTAGTTCATGGTAAAAGGAACACTACTAAGGTAATATCAATCGGAAGTGTCAGGCGCCATTAAAACGTAAGAAAGATCGTATGGCAATACAAAAGTATATGGACGATCTGAGAGATGAAATACAAAAGTATATGGAAATTTTACAGTTTATTTTTCAAAATAAGATATCTCAGCATCCTCTAAACCAAAAACTAATATTTTTGGATTAAAATATTTGTTGAAGTGTTGCTTAAAATCTATCTTGTTCGGTAATTCTGTAAGTGCCATAGTTTTCAATCACAAGGACAAAATACGCGAAAAACCATGAAGAAGTTCAACATTTTTAACCTTGTTTTCCATTTTATCTCGAAAACTAGAAAAAATAAAAGACTGCAATAGCAACAATATTAAAGAGAACACTTTAATAAATCTTTTAGTATAAAAATTTTAGTTTTATGTCTACGGGATGCTGAGATACAGATCTTTGAAGTTTAAAATTAAGTCAAATTTGTGCTTGGTCTAGGAAATGTATGAACATTTTCGACTCTTTACCTTGTTTGGCACTTTATCTCAAAATATACAAATACTAGAAAAAAATCGTACGGCATAATCAAAGGGAACACTTCAACAAACAATTAGGTCAAATAATTACAGTTTTTGGTCCACGGGATGCTGAAATACTTTAAAATTACTAAATTATTTAATTATTCTCCATATGATAAAAATAATTATTACACACATACTCATATGCATGAATCTTTTTTACGTCACGTTTCTTTTCTCATTCATTCTTTATATTACCTTAATAGTGTTCCTTTTACCATGGTTTAGTTTATTCTGTTTTTTCAACAATTTTTTTTGAACATTTCTTTTTACAGTCACTATACTTTATTTAACATTTAAAGTCAGTATTGTGCTTATGGAGGCAGTACCCGATGAGTTTGTGATAATTTTACATAAAATTCTTTGTAGGAAATTCTAAAAATCATATTTCTATCATATTCTGCACTTTTTAAATCTAAAATATGCTAACGGGGTGTTTCAAATTGTACAGAAATCATTTCAACTTTTTTTGTTCAGAAAACATTTTTTAAAAAAGCAGTTTCTGTACGAATTTCATATTCCTGTATCTTTATATTTGATAAAGAAGTAATTCAAATTGAAAATATCATAAAAATTTTCGATTTTCAATGAGATATTCCAATTTTTGTTCGTTAATTTTTTAATTTCTAAGAACGAATCATCCTGTACTTTTACAGTTTTTATTTTTTTTTTTATTATGGAAAAAAGAAGTACATCTCCCATTCGATGTTGTCTGTCACATCGCGTGAAGACGACAACTGAATTGATTTATTTTATTCAGTTGTCTGTCGCTAACAACGATCAACTAATATAAGATAGGACACTTCGCACGTGTTACAAAATTTTTTTGTGACCTTGGTACCGTTATTTTTTCGACCTTGTTTTTTCTGCTAAAAATCGATAGTAATAAATATTTAATATTGCAAGTTGTAAGAAAGAAATATAAAATTTGGAAACAGAACAACATCTTGTTTAGAAATTGAAACACGTTTATGGGGTGCAAAGAAAAAATATACAAGTTTATAATTATTTTATGTATGCTAAAAAAACAAAAATTATTAAAAAATAATCAAAACTGTGTTTTAGTTTAATATTTTTGGTTTTTTTAATAAAATATGGTTTATAAAAGTTTTAAAATACAATAAATTAACAGTGTTATAATTTTTAAAGTGCACAATAGTCAAAAAATAAAATAAAAAGGTGGAAAATATTGTGCCTTCTTACCAACTTGTAAGAGAAAAAATTGAAGTATGACTATACCTATGGTGAGGTTATATTATATGTAATAAAGTGAGTAAATTGATTTGATATAATAGAATTTAATTTATTAGATATCAAAAATTAAGTGTCTATTTGCCTTCATTACACAATAAAGATTATGTACCCAATTATTTATTTTTTCATAGACTTTTTCTATATAAATTCAAAATTCACTATTTGTACTACCAGAATTGAATGTTTTGACGTTTCAACACTTTTATCGTGTTTGATTGGGTTAGTGCAGAAAACCACAGCTAGGCTGTGACATAACCCTTTATTCTAGGTAATAGACTAATAGCTATTAAGCTACTAACCTATTAGTTAACAGAAAATGACCTAATCTGTTCTATTAGTTAAGAGACTTTTGATCAGCTGATCTCTTAATTTTGTGGAGACTTTTAGTTAGTAGATTTCGTATTCTACCAAATAAATTAATAGATATTTGAGGTTAGAAAAGTCTCTTAACTAATGGCTCCTGTGAATGAGCTATTAGTCTATTAAGTGAATATAAAAATAAATAAAAATTATTGTGAATATAAAAATAAATAAAAATTATTGTGAATATAAAAAAAAAATACAAGAGTGCTTTTAAATATTTTAAAATTGTGTAAAAATAATTTTAAAAAAAAATAATAAAATAAAATAAATAATGCTGGAGGAATTGTTGATATTTTACATTTAACTCCATAGGATGGAAAACCAGAGAATTGATAAGTTAGATTTGAATAATAGTATAATTTTACGTGAAAAAGTTTAAATATATTATACTATTTTCATATTTACATTTATTATTAAAAGTCTACAAATCTCTTAGCCTATTAACTTTTCACACTCTACAAACTCTATTAAGTAGAATACCATTTCTACTAACTTCTTAATTAATAGGTTAAGAGATCTATTATAATTCTATTACCTAGAATAGGGGTCATAGTTAGAAATACAAGTGTTAGAGAATCCCTTTAGAGCAGATCCCTTTCTTCAATCGGGTCAAGTTTTCCTGAACGTGATTGACAATACAGAAACATCTGGAACGACAACTATACAAGACTAATCTTGAAATTAAAAACTAAATGAATTGTTCAATCAAATTTTATCAATTAGTTATAATAAAAATTGAAAAAAGTTAAAATTAAACAAACTTGGTTCTTTTAATGAATGATGTTTGATTTCTATCAGGGTGAACTCTGTAAGATTCTTATGTAAAAAACGTAATTCGAACATATTTCATTATTTATTTTAGTAAACTTAAGTTTAATTAAATTATTCACATAATATGTATAATACATAGGTACATATATACATAAATGTTTTATTAGAAAGTATTCAATTAAACATAATTAAATAAAGTCCAAACAAGCTATATGATTAAGATGAAACTGTTGTTGATGGAGTTGTTGATGGTATATTTGTTGTTGATCTTCTTACTCCGTCCCTTGCGTGCAGGAAAAATTTTTGCATTATTATATAGAATTTATAAGTTCATTTATAATTTTTATAAATCTGTAAAATTTTATAAACTTTAACTTATCAATGTTTTTTACCTGAATTTTCAACCATGTAATTCTACTTTTTACTTAGTTTTATTAGAATTTAATGAATATTGTACTCACCTTGTATAAATTCACACTAAAAACACTGTTTAAACTTTGATAATTTATTTTAATAATAATAACAATAGTACAAGTTTTCACAAAACACAGTATTCAAACTGACGCTATTTTTCAAATGAGAAACTCCGATGATTCACAGCTGAGAAACATTTTTGGTAAATATCACAAATTTATTATACTTGTGACAAGTTTTTCTCAAAATTTCTCATATTTATCACTTTTGAGAAAAAAACAATTTTTTTTCTCAAATTTATCTTTCGCAAGAAGCCTTAATGATACTTCAGCGAGAAGTGTCTACGAATCTCTCTGACGATAAATAAGTGAAAAAAATTTCTTAAAAGTGTTTCTCTGAAGAAACATATTGGTGATTTATCTCCATCGAGAAACAAATTGCAGGCTGGGTTATATTTGATCAATAGCAATACATGCATATACAGTACAGGTCAATAAGATTGGCGAAAAGTCGCGCAGGTGGGGGAAATTTTAAAAATATTAAAAATATCCTTTCATTTCCCCTATTTTGAAGAAAACTGCAAAAGAAAATAAAGATTAAATCTTCCACTCAGCAAGCATAATGACTAGCGATCATCTATCGCACACACAAGCAAATCCTCTTTTTAGCTGAAAAAAACATCAACATCCTACCATGCGATGTTCTTCGTATGACGAATATCATACTACTGAAGAATAATTTAAAGGAAATTGAAGATAATACAAAATAACAAAAACAATATGAGTGATCAGTGATGATAAGTATCCTTTTAAAATAGGAAATTATTATGAATAAGAAAATGAAAATATATGTGTATAATAAATTCCTACTAAAGTAACAAAATGAGAATTTCTCTTTTCAAGAAGGATTTTTGTAAAATGTGTTGCTTACATCACAGTGAAATTTAAGTGGAAAGGATACGTAGATCCTACTGCGCATACTTCCCCTTCGCCAATCTTATTGGGCTGTACTGTATGTACCTATGAAATGGTCACAATAGAAATTTTTAATAAGTAGGTACATATATCAAAAATGTTTTTACTGTCGTATGATTTCTTCAATCAAAGACTTAAATTAATTAAATTCATAATCGATTGTAGAAAATTTGTTCAATTATTCTACAATCAGATAATATATTTAGTGTATTACTATGTACACACATAGTATGCTACATAGCTATGTTTACTTTAGCTCTTAAGCGTTTGATATACCTATACTTGATTTATTAATAGCAGTCAGTATTGTGCTTATGGAGGCAGTACCCGATGAGTGTTTTTCCTTGGTAATATTTAATTTAAAAGATTTCCCTCGATTGAAATTGAGATATGATCACCCCACACACGAGACAGATTTATACAAACGAAATGTAAAAGAGTATATAGAAAAGTATGCCTATCTTGCCTGTACTGACTTTAATTGTTAAAAAAAGTATAATTTTTTGTTTTTTATTTTGTGATATTGCTGAATCGTTGTTGCTTGAATGTCCATGTTCTTCATCTGTATGCGTATCTACAGTGATACCTCCTGGAACTTTTGCAAATTCAGGATTTTCTTCAACTTCAAGCAACTCAAGTAAATCTTTATAAGTTTCCTGTCTGTTTTTCGTTTAATTTCTGTTTTTATATTATTAACTTTTTTTTAATTTGCACACAGTTATTTCTTTCCCAGCTTTTTTATTAAATTTTGTATGAAATTCAGTCCAAGCTTTTCTGGAGCCATGCCTCTTTGTATAATAATTGAATGTTCTTTGTTCTTTCAGCAGCTCAACAAACACTAATCGATTACTAAATCCTCTCACTTCCTTTTGAGAAATCATTTCTGCTTTCTAAATTCATTAAGAAACATTAATAAAATTTAACATGAATTTTATTTTTTAAAACTTACCAGCAAATCAGGAAAAATAACAAAAATCAAGATGCATAATTATCTAACACATCTAACAGCTAAAAGTAGCTTTATACTACTTGATTTCTCATATCACTTTACATACTATATGTATGTCACTGGTAAAAGTTTGATAGCGTTTACATTGTCTGATTTTGTTGAGAAACTTTCTCATACGACTTTACACTTGACATATCATGAAAATAGATTTTTTCTAATTTCGTATGACATTTGATTCGACTTCGTAATATTTGAATTTTTTTATTTCAGTGGATTCTCAGCATTATGAGAAGTCGTATGACAATAGTCAATACATATGTAAAATAACATACATAAAGTGATATGACAAATCAAGTAGTGTAAAGCTTCTTTAACTACATACTTTAAAGCACTTGCTAAAACTATGATAGTTCACCACAACCTCATTCAGTAAAACATAAGTATTTACTTGAAATAATAAGTAAATACTGATCAGCAATAGCTGAATTTTTCCAGCAAATACTAATAAGTAAAAGTTACCTTTTATTCACTTGTAAAAACGCTTTTGCTATTACTGATCAGTAATACTTATCAGTGTTTACTTATTTTTATTCACTTCGTCCAATGTGTATGTGTAGCTTTAGACAGTTTCTAAACTCCGGTCTGTCGTTAGTATAAAGCTATACGGCTTATGCTGATAAAATGATTTCGTGGTTGTTTTTTTCGACAGTCGCCGACTGTCAGTTTAAATGATAGTGTAGTGTGTACCTTACTTTATGGTAAGTCGTAGGTAGTATCAGTTTTAAGTGAGGTACACATTATCATTTAAACTGACAGTCGGCGAGTGTCGAAAAAACTGAACAACCACGAAATCATTTTGTCATCATCAGTTTTACCATCAGTTACACATATACAGTCTTTTTAACTGACACAAGCAAAAGACTGTCAGTTTAAATGATAATAGTAACCTTACTTAAAACTGATACTACATGATGATAGGTGCTGACAAAGTGAATTCGTGGTTGTTTACTTTTTTCGAAAAATGACATTTAAAAATGATAGTGTGTATGGTGTATGTAAAACTGTTAATTTTTATTATATCGTATTTTATGTTTTGAGCCGTTAACATCGACGCAATCAATAATGGCTGGAGAACGTGGAGTTATTAAGGAATTTATAAATTGTTTTGAAACTCTTCCCGAACTGTGGGATGTTAATCGAAAAGACTATTTTTCAAGAGAAAAAAGAAACGATGGCTACAACAAACTATTAAATATATATAAAAAGTGTAAAAATAATGCAACCATTGCAGATGTGAAAAAAAAAATAAACACATTAAGAAGCAGCTTCAGGAAAGAGCTGAAGAAAATTAGATTGTCAAAAATATCTGGCGCTGGGACTGATGAACTTTATATACCTAGTGTTTGGTGGTTCGATGAAATGAAATTTTTAACGAATAGTGAATCCACCTTCCATGAAAAATCAGAATATTATGAAGAAGAGGAAACGGAAAATAATCAAGAAACAGAAAAGGATGTAAGTAATTAAAAAAAAAATTGTATTATGTATTCTAGACTTCTAGGCTCGTTAGTTGGTCCTTTAATTTATCTCTTTGTATTTTGCCAGTATCTCTATTTTCAATAATTTGTACTTTTCTTGATGCATATTGTTTATTGTTGCATTTAATCAAAAAACTATGTAAATAACAACAAGTTAAAGATATTTTTCGTGCTTTAATTGGTTCAAGAAACATTGGCTTTTTAAAAATTTCAAAACGTGAAGTCATAATGCCAAAAACGTTTTCAACAACTCGACGAGCTTTACTTAAACGATATTTAAATATTCGATGCTCGTAGTTGAGATCCTGTTGACTATACGGTTAAAGCAAATTTGTATGTAATGCAAAAGCTTCGTCACCGACAAAAATAAATGGAAATTTTATATCACTGTTTGGTGTAAAATTTTCATCGAGTGTATTTAAATACGGCCATTAGATCCTACATCAACCATGATAAAGTCATAGTTAGCGTTCACAATTGCCATTAAGACGATACTAAAAAATCCTTTGTAGTTGAAGTATAGAGAACCTGAATCATGAGGCCTGTGAATTGCAACATGTTTTCCGTCAACGGCCTCAATGCATTTAAAGAAGTTCCATTTTTTTCCAAAGTCATTACCTATTTTTTTCCTTTCCTTAGATGTCCTGGGCATCTGTAATAATTAAAAAATTATGATAACATTTTTTTTTATTTCAGTTGTCACATACAACGCGAACTGCACCTAAGAAATCCAAGTTTTCTAAAAATGAGGAGCTGCTGATATTAGCTTGCAATTATTTGAGCAAAGATACTGATAACGATCATTTTAATAATTTGGCGAGAACATGGGCAGGCAAACTCAGGAGATTATCGAAAACACAGTGTATACTGGCAGAAAAAGCAATTAATGACGTATTATTCGAGGCAGAGATGGGTACTTTACAACGTAATTCAGTACAAATAAATATTTCTAGTCAACCAGAGTTTATTGTACCATCACCGTTATCCTTCACCAAGTGATGTGTCAGTCGGAGCTCAATGATTATGAATCTGCATGGAATTTAAAATTCTGTATTTCGTCTTCCTTGTTAGTGGTTGATTTCTCAGCGTCTCTGCGTTTCGTCCAAAATTTGTCATTTACTTAAAATTGGATTAATTGGTGGTATCAATGAAGTTACTTTAGTGAATTCATCCAGTAATTAGGTTGGAGTAAATACAATACATTGGTTTTGTTCTCGATATATACATCCTTATCTAACTAGCTTATGTAACAATTAAATGTTAATCTAAGAATGAACTAAAATGTAAACAAAACTGGAAATGACTTTTGGTACTTTTTCCTTGTTTTTCCTTGTGCAAAATTGTAAAAGGCCCCTGTTTCTTTCCAACAAAATCTTACATGTCTCTGTACCGGTATTTGCACTTGAAAATTAGCACTCCTAGCACCAATTTTCAATTTACACTGTAATATAAGCACTATTATAATAATACCAATGAATTTCAGACTTATTTTTTCAGTTTTCTCAAAAGGTCTTCCTCAATATCTCGAAAATTATCCATTTTTTTGAAAAAAACTGAAGATAGCAAATCGATGTAGAATTAAATAAATATTCTTTTTCTAAAATAAAAAATGGGGGATGTACTATATTGCGAACAATATAACAAATCCGGAAAATATGAAGAAGTATAGGTTCAAAAATTACGGGCTAAAGTGAGGTTACCATTATCATTTAAACTGACAGTCTTTTGCTTAAGTGTCAGTTAAAATGCCTGTGTATGTGTAACTGATGGTAAAACTGATGCTGACAAAATGATTTCGTGGTTGTTCAGTTTTTTCGACACTCGCCGACTGTCAGTTTAAATGACAATGTATACGTCACTTAAACCACATTTACTACGTTTCTCTATAAAAATTAAAAAAGATCTCCCTAGCTTCAACTTAAGGCCTTTTTTTATTTTTATTAAGGACTAATTCACTTGAGAGCCAAATTTAGTGAAATGGCCTGCAAAGTGACCACCTACAGCCTACATTTCTTAACCGATTTTCATGAAATTTTGAATATAGATAGGTGGAAGGGAATTGTGGTCCTTAAGCGAAACGCATTTTTGAAAAAGTCCTTTATTTCGAAAATACAAGGGTTCAAAGTGAGTTAGTTTTGCGATTTTGGGCCTTCAAAGTGACCACCTACAGCCTATATTTCTCAACCGATTTTCATGAAATTTTGAATATAGATAGGTGGAAGGGAATTGTGGTCCTTAAGCGAAACAGATTTTTTAATTTTGATCCTTGAATTTTTTTATATTCGATTTTCGAAGGTACAGACAAAAAAATTCACTCAACTTTTCACACATTTTTCATGTATTAAAACGTTTAGATATTGTGATTTCTTTTTATAAGATTTAAATTTAACCTTTTCCAAAAAGTTTAAAATAAATTTCAAGGAAATTGGTTACGTAGTTTAATTATTATAAATAAAACAAATTATGTATTAATTTTTCATAAAATTTTATTATCAATTTTTCTAATTACAGGATTTTTTTTGCATACCTTTAGGCTGGAATAAGAATGACACAGATTGACAGATAGTATAAACTTTATAAACGCGATGCAATAAAAATTGCGATTGTAGGGTAGTATGTGTGATGATAAAAAGTACGTAAGCAGCATGTAAAACTTTTGTTGTTTACTTAGGCTGCACATTGTATTGTATATAAATATACGAAAAACTTTTATGTAAAATTCAAAAATTTTGAGTTATTTTATTTTTTTAAATTTTTACATGGAAGGATTTATGTGACTTTCTAACTTTAAACTATTATATCTCAGGTTGTATGGCATCGATTTGAGTCAAATAAAATGCACTAGGTCAGAAAATAGTTCAAGAATTAAAATGTTTACTTTTTTCAAGGATCAAGGTATAAACCAAGGAGGGCCCCATTGAGGTGAAAAAAAAGTTGTTTGTCGAAGGGAGTTTTGTAGAGGTGTTGTAGGTGTTTTTATTTCGAATGTTTGCTACCGGAAATTATAGATCCCCAAAATACAATCTGTTTTTTAATTTACCTTTTCATCTAATTGAATTTCCGTTTATATTGCATGAGTATAATTTTTTATATGATATGATATATTCATACAGTTTGTTCAAAATAATTGTGTTGTCAGTTTTACAAAGTGCATAGCGTTTATTTAAAAATTATTTAGCAAATTAGTCAAAAATTAGGCAACAGCAAAGATTTCATAAAAGAATGAAAACTATTCAACGTATGTAAATTGTACGTACTGTGTGGAAAATAATGATTGGCCAGTACCAGACCTGTCTTCTTTCAGCTTCAATAACCGGTTTTTTCTGAAGACAGAAGGCGAGTTGTAGTACATTTTATCCAAAAGTGGGGAAGCTGAAAGAAGACAGGTCTGGTACCGGCCATTATTGAGAAGAAACAATAACAACTTCAGCATAGCATAGCATAACAGCTGTATGCTAGCTGTAGCCTGTAGAACAAAAGAAAAGATGTACACATTTTACATAAAAGTTTTTCGTATATTTATATACAATACAATGTGCAGCCTAAGTAAACAACAAAAGTTTTACATGCTGCTTACGTACTTTTTATCATCACGCATACTACCCTACAATCGCAATCTTTATTGCATCGCGTTTATAAAGTTTATACTATCTGTGTCATTCTTATTCCAGCCTAAAGGTATGCAAACAAAAATCCTGTGATTAGAAAAATTGATAATAAAATTTTATGAAAAATTAATAATTTGTTTTATTTATAATAATTAAACTACGTAACCAATTTCCTTGAAATTTATTTTAAACTTTTTGGAAAAGGTTAAATTTAAATCTTATAAAAAGAAATCACAATATCTAAACGTTTTAATACATGAAAAATGTGTGAAAAGTTGCGTGAATTTTTGTTTTGTCTGTACCTTCGAAAATCGAATATAAAAAAATTCAAGGATTAAAATTAAAAAATCTGTTTCGCTTAAGGACCACAATTCCCTTCCACCTATCTATATTCAAAATTTCATGAAAATCGGTTGAGAAATATAGGCTGTAGGTGGTCACTTTGAAGGCCCAAAATCGCAAAACTGACTCACTTTGAACCCTTGTATTTTCGAAATAAAGGACTTTTTCAAAAATCTGTTTCGCTTAAGCACCACAATTCCCTTGCACCTATCTATATTCGAAATTTCATTAAAATCGGTTAAGAAATGTAGGCTGTAGGCGGTCACTTTGCAGGCCATTTCACTAAATTTGGCTCTTAACCTAGAACGTATTTTTGATATATCAAGTTTGGATTTTTAGAGCACGAGAACAAATTGAGACTATTAAAAGCAAAAGTATACCTATTCCATGTTAGATGGTTTTGAGAAAAACAGGAAAAACGTATAACTTTTAAATTAAATGCAATTTTAATAATTTTTTTATTTTATATGAGAACTCTAAGCTTCTGAATTTAATTCAAACGTGGATTTTAAAAAATCAATGTTTAATTTAGTAAATACTATAGTGAGCAAATTTTGGAATAGTTATAGTTTTGCTACCAAACTGTGGAATAGATCAAGTTTTGCATCTCACTGAAGTGGAATATTGGATCATGTGTAGAGGCTAGACGTATTTGAGTTTGCTCCCGTGTTATTGTACTTAATAAAGTTATTTTGAGTCGAGTGCTTTAATTTTTAATTATCAGTATTTATTTCTTAATTATCTTGTTATAGTAATGAATTTATTTTTTTATTATACTGAAATCTTGCAGTACATCTTATTTTAAGATTCAAATAATTGTTTCGTTTTATTTTCAAAATTTTGACATTAAGTGACCTTGAGACGCTGATTTGGATCTATAGTGTTCATTATGGGCAGTACTAAAGAGAATACCAACTGTGAATTAGAGTCAAATATTAATGTTGTTGGTAGTCAGACACGTAGTAAAGCCAGACAAACACCTACTTCGTCAGTATCGAATTTAAGTGCTAATAGTGATACGGTTGATGTGTTGATGAAGAAGATGGAAGAGAGATTCTACTCCGCTATGTCTACGCTCTTGGATAATAAATTTAAAACACTTAAAGAGGAATTGAAATCTCATGTTTCTGAGCAGCTGAACACATTCAATCAATCAGTTCAAACTCTTACTTTGAAAATTACTGAGTTGGAGAATAAGGTTTGTGAGCTTGAATGTATGAATGCTGATCTTCAACGCATTAATCGTAACAGTGATGTAGTTGTTACTGGTATCCCTCATACAGCTAATGAGAATCCAACTAATGTTTATAAACATATTGCTGAAACTATTGGTGTTGCTGTGTCGCCGCATGCTCATGCTTTTAGGTTACATGGTAAGAGTAAGTCTAGCAACAATGCAGCTTTATCACTAACCAACACTAACAAGCCTAACAAGAGTGGGCCCATTGTGGTTAAACTCTCTTGTGTAATTGAGCGTAATGCTTTGTTTGCTGCACTTAGACCTAGACGTCGTAAGAAACAGCTCACCTTGACTGACATTAATTGTGGTTTCTCTTCGACAAGTCCTATCGGCATCTATGAGAGCTTATTACCGGCGGACAGGGAAATACGTAATGAAGCTCTTCGTCTGCGTAAAGAGCAAGGTATTTTCAAATCTGTTGCAACAATTAATGGGGCTGTTTATGTTAAAAAGAAAAATGATGTGCATGCAATAAAAATTAATAATATGTACCATCTGCACTCTCTTACTACCAATTTAACGGGTGCTGCTTCTGAAATAATATGACTATTAATTGATGGCGGTCTACACCATGCTATTATTATTTAACATAAGAGTAATATATAGTCTAAATTCATTTAGTTATTTGTTTTTTAGTATATGCAGTCGTGTAATTTCTTTGAATTTTTTATTAATTAGTAGTACTTATGTAATTATTGTAATGATGTTTTTGTTGTTTGTATGGCATAGAATAATCTCCAATACCTTCGCTTATCTAATTTTATTTTCCGTCACTTGTAAACTTAGTTTAACATTGTATATTATAGCAATATTTCAATACTTCTTCATGATTTTGTATCTTTGTTTCATTATTCATATACTTTTTTTAATAGAATGCCTATATTACAGTATGCATAATTTTAAGCATTTAGCTTCATTTTATAATTTTTGTGTTGTTTTCGCTGTGTCAAGGAGGGGTTCCTTTATTTACAGCAGTTCTGCTTGATACTCTGGATGGGGTAAGAGTACTCACCAATTCCATTTTAGGAAATGATCATCTCATTAACATCTGCAACATGAATGCGCGAAGTATTTGTAACAAGGTACATGAGCTTGGTGAAATGTTTTCTAATTCCAGAGTACACTGTATCCTGATTTCTGAAACTTGGCTTGATGACCATATTTCCAGTCAGCTTGTCACACTACCTGGTTTTAACTTGTTTCGTTGTGACAGAAAAGGTAGGACTGGGGGTGGCGTCGCTATTTATGTAAGAAAGTGCATTAAGGCCAAAACTGTTTTTACTTCTGCATCTGAAGTACTTGAATTCTTGGCGGTTGAACTTTCTTCTGGTGGTAGGAAATGCCTAGTTTGTGCTACGTATAGTCCTCCGAATAAATTCTCCATAGAAAATGTTGGCAACTTTGAAAATTTTATGCTCAGAGCATCAACTAGGTACAAGGACATTATTTTGGGGGGCGATTGGAATGTCAATATTCTGTCCCAAAATCGTGTCAGTGGTGATTTCCTACATCTCATGCAACGCCTTAATTTAAACATTATCAATGACCAACCTACTTATTTTAATACATCCCATCCTTCCTTGCTTGACCTATTTATGACATCTAACCTATCTGGCTTAAATCGTTTCAGTCAAATTACTCCACCAAGTAATTTTGATCATGATTTTCTGCTCCTTACATACAATTTTCCCATTGCTAGTTGTGTGAAAAGCAGACAGAACTACTACCGTGATTATAGCAAAATAAATCCTGTTGAGCTGGCTGAGGTGTGCAGTAATTACCCCTGGCATGACATCTACCGCATAGACTCACTTGATGATAAGGTTAACTTTTTGAATAAATCGGTTAAATCTTTATTTGAGAAACTTGTACCTCTGCGTAAGAAAATTGTCTCTAATACCTCTTGTCCATGGTTCTCAAATGAAGTTAGAACTCTTATCTATGAAAGAGAGTATCTTTACTGCAGATATAAAAAACTAAAGACAAAAGATTCACACAATAGGTACAAGCATGTTCGGAATAAGGTAACATGTATAGTTCGTGAACTTAAACGTGCTTATTATGCTTCTAAATTTAATCCTAAGCTTCCAACAAAGACATTATGGTCAAATTTACGTAACTTGGGTATCTGTGGTAAAGAATCTCAGGTGTGTGATATTGACCCTGATGAACTTAATAAATTTTTTGTAATTGATGTTGCATTTAATGATTGTATGCGCTACGTTTATGCCTTGCCGAGACATGCTCATATTTCCCACGTGAATAAAAACCTTCTTGGCTGTTCACTACGAAGCTATATGGAATTTCGATTGCTCATTTATCTCCAGAAAGTGCTTTTTCGTAGTAAGCCTGTGTATCTGTTGAATTTCATCTGTCCTTTGAAGTCAAGCAGGCATTCTAACTTGAAGATTCCAATTTATTATCATGGTGTTGGTGAGGGCTCTTTCTTTGTCCAGGCTGCTCGCCTCTGGAATTCCTTGCCCAGTAGTTTGCAAAGGATCTCCTCGCATAGCGCATTCAAAGCGAAAGTTTTTGACTATTATTGTGCATCTTCTTACAATTAACTTAAAATATTTTCATTATTTTATTATTATTGTTGTTGCTATAGTTAACTGTTTACTACACAATGAAAATTAAACCTATTACTTTAATTATTTTGTTGCTCTTACATTATTCTATGCCATCGAAGTTCAAATCTAAGTTTAAGAGCCAAATTTAGTGAAATGGCCTGCAAAGTGACCGCCTACAGCCTACATTTCTCAACGAATTTTAATGAAATTTCGAATATAGATAGGTGGAAGGTGTGGTCCTTAAGCGAAACAGATTTTTGAAAAAGTCCTTTATTTCGAAAATACAAGGGTTCAAAGTGAGTCAGTTTTGCGATTTTGGGCCTTCAAAGTGACCACCTACAGCCTATATTTCTCAACCGATTTTCATGAAATTTTGAATATAGATAGGTGAAAGGGAATTGTGGTCCTTAAGCGAAACAGATTTTTAAATTTTGATCCTTAAAATTTTTTATATTCGATTTACGAAGGTACAGACAAAACAAAAATTTACTCAACTTTTCACACATTTTTCATGTATTAAAACGTTTAGATATTGTGATTTCTTTTTATAAGATTTAAATTTAATCTTTTCCAAAAAGTTTAAAATAAATTTCAAGGAAATTGGTTACGTAGTTTAATTATTATAAATAAAACAAATTGTTAATTTTTCATAAAATTTTACTACTAATTTTTCTAATCACAGGATTTTTTTTGCATACCTTTAGGCTGGAATAAGAATGACACAGATTGACAGATAGTATAAACTTTATAAACGCGATGCAATAAAAATTGCGATTGTAGGGTAGTATGCGTGATGATAAAAAGTACGTAAGCAGCATGTAAAACTTTTGTTGTTTACTTAGGCTGCACATTGTATTGTATATAAATATACGAAAAACTTTTATGTAAAATTCAAAAATTTTGAGTTATTTTATTTTTTTAAATTTTTACATGGAAGGATTTATGTGACTTTCTAACTTTAAACTATTATATCTCAGGTTGTATGGCATCGATTTGAGTCAAATAAAATGCACTAGGTCAGAAAATAGTTCAAGAATTAAAATGTTTACTTTTTTCAAGGATCAAGGTATAAACCAAGGAGGGCCCCATTGAGGTGAAAAAAAAGTTGTTTGTCGAAGGGAGTTTTGTAGAGGTGTTGTAGGTGTTTTTATTTCGAATGTTTGCTACCGGAAATTATAGATCCCCAAAATACAATCTGTTTTTTAATTTACCTTTTCATCTAATTGAATTTCCGTTTATATTGCATGAGTATAATTTTTTATATGATATGATATATTCATACAGTTTGTTCAAAATAATTGTGTTGTCAGTTTTACAAAGTGCATAGCGTTTATTTAAAAATTATTTAGCAAATTAGTCAAAAATTAGGCAACAGCAAAGATTTCATAAAAGAATGAAATCTATTCAACGTAGGTAAAATTGTACGTACTGTGTGGAAAATAATGATTGGCCAGTACCAGACCTGTCTTCTTTCAGCTTCAATAACCGGTTTTTTCTGAAGACAGAAGGCGAGTTGTAGTACATTTTATCCAAAAGTGGGGAAGCTGAAAGAAGACAGGTCTGGTACCGGCCATTATTGAGAAGAAACAATAACAACTTCAGCATAGCATAGCATAACAGCTGTATGCTAGCTGTAGCCTGTAGAACAAAAGAAAAGATGTACACATTTTACCATGCAATATGATCGCTACCCAGTTAACTTAGAACATATTTTTGATATATTAAATTTGTATTCTTAGAGCACTAGAACTAGAAATTCTGTTGACATTAAGATTAGATAGGTGGAATATATATCATCGATGGTTAACTGGGTTTGAAATTTTTTCAAATCATGTACACCAACACTTAGAAGAAATTTATTTGCTTGTGTTGATGAAGACACAAATACATTTCAGACGATGTTGTTGTTGTTTTCGAAAAAATTTTTCACTAAATTTGGCTCTTAAGTTTAAATATTAATTTTTTATTTTTTTTTATTTTTTATTTTTTTTTATTTTTTATTTTTTTTTTTTTATTTTTTTTTTTTATATTGTTTCTATTATAAGTAATATTAGTATATCTTATAAATAATATGTAATATGTTTTCTATAAAACTAGGTACATTTATAAAAGCTTGTCTTGTTGTACCATATTGTTTGAATAAATGAAATGAAAATGAAATGAATAACGATAGTTTTGCATCTCATTGAAATGAAATTACGTAGTTTTGGAACAAATGTCTTACTAAGAAAAAAATTAAGGATTATTTTTTAATTTATTTTAAATCTTTCTTAAAAAAAACAAACTTGTTTATTCTAAGTAAAACAATTTTTATTAAAATGGATTTATAAAAATTTACGAAAAATATTCGAAAAACTTTTAAAAAAAAGTTTACTTATTCTGGTACATTATACTTATTATCTACTTAGTTAAACTTTTTAATAATATTCTAACTTTTTAATTCTAATACATTATATTAAAAGGAACTACACAATTAATGTATTATCATTATGAATGTGTAAATATTGGAAATACATAGGTACACTTATATTAATTGTGTAATAACTCAGAAGCAGTTGAAGATTTTTGAATGCGGTCAAAGGCAAATACAAAGAGAAGAGAATAATCTTTTATTTTGAAATATAAAATATAAAAAAATAAATATCCATCCATCCAATGGCGCAACAGCCCAATTCGAGCCTTGGCCTCCTCAAATTGAGGATTCGTGACGGTATTTCTGTCATACATGCACCTACAGTTTAAAGTGGAATGCGAACCACTAAATTCGTTAGCAGACTGATATTTGTAGTTTGTTTTTTTAGACTTGCTTATGGTCAGTAAACAGAGTCACCAAACTACTTCAGTATACCAAGCATTTATACCCAACTCAACTCAAAGTGAATTGGTACTCATTCAAAGCTGAGTGAACTTAGGCGGACTCGAACCCGAGACCTTCAGTATCAGAAGCCAACACACTACCGCTTCGTCCACTGCCCAAAAAATATAAAATATAAAAAAATAAATATACCTAAAGTAAATTCTCGACATATTTTGCTTCGAAGCGAAAATTTTACAATTTCGCAAATTTTGCAATTCAACTTTGAATGCTGATAATTTTTGAATGGTTTGTCGTAGGGCGATTAAATTCACACTGCTGTAAGAGCAACTAGTTCCCTTTAATTTAGTGTCAACAACTTTTAAATATTTGACATGGTTCAGTAGTTATCATACATAATAGCCGTAATGGAAACTTGCCTAGCTGAAAATTTTCAAACGCTCGTAACGGGGAGGGGGTGAACATAGACCCTACCTTGCCATACAATTTAATTCCTTTCTATATCTACTTATGTTTTGTAGACCACTCGTGAAACATTTGGTTGCCTGTAGAGGGAGTTTTTAAACTTCAATGGAATAGTAACACTTTTGCTACCAACATCATGTTGGAATAGTTTAAGTTTTGCTTCCAATGCCAAATTTTACAACCATTTTTCAGGGGCATCAATGTAGTTTTCAAAATTGAAATTTTTCAGATTAAAAGCCTTCAACACAACGAACATTTTGCCATCATTAACTCAATTTTTTCAAAAAGTGGAATAGATCAACTTTTGCTTTTAATAGTCTCAAATTCTGTTGACATTAAGATTAGATAGGTGGAATATATATCATCGATGGTTAACTGGGTTTGAAATTTTTTCAAATCATGTACACCAACACTTAGAAGAAATTTATTTGCTTGTGTTGATGAAGACACAAATACATTTCAGACGATGTTGTTGTTGTTTTCGAAAAAAATTTTCACTAAATTTGGCTCTTAAGTAACTTTAAACGTTTAAACTGACAGTAGGCGACTAATGCAAAAAACTGTAAGTTTAAATGGTAATGTGGAGATACCTTACTTTAGATTTAAAATAAATAATATATGTACGTACATACAGGGGCTTATTGTGATTTTCGATTCGTAGGTTGATCGAAGAATCTTCTTCGATTCGATTGAATTTAATTTCGGTATTGTGTAACTCAATCGAACGAACCAAAAAGCGTTGCATCATACACATTGCTTACAAGCGTCATTATCGTAAATTATTGTGAATATTTTCTTCGTTAAACGATTTTTCAGCTGTTAAAATTTGAAGATATTTGAATAAATTGTTTTAAGTTACTAATAACATTTTTTTAAAGTCGACTTTAGCAAAAGTCGGCTTTAAAAACTGAGTATGCTATTTTACAAAATATGTTGAAGATTTTAATTTTTCAAGTATGTATTCGTGTATAGAACTTCAATGCATACTCAGTTTTTAGAGTCGACATTTGTTAAATTCGACTTTAAAAAAGCAAGTATTTTATTGTTTTGTAACAATTTTGGGGATTTCTGTGAGAAAAATTAATTTATGTCAGAATTTTCATGATATTCACAAGCTCTTCTAATTGCTTCTTATTACCGTATTTTTCCTATTAAAATAATAATTAATGTATGTAGTAATTAATAAAAACACATTTAATTAGTGTTATTATTACATTTAAAACATTGAAAGTTACATTTTCTTTGAAATATCCATCTTTTTTTCATATTTTTCGTATTACAAATTGCGTTTCGTCAGTAAAAAAGTGATCGAAACAGCTGTACGATTTAATCGAACAAAAAGAAAAAAATCGAAAATCATAATACCAAAATATGAAATCGAACGCTGTTCGATCATTTGACGAAAATCACAATAAGGGCCACAGTCCTGTTCATAATTATTTGTGCAGAGCAATTTTTTTTATATAAAGTCGTATTTGATTTGGTATATCTTCCATAAAAATAAATATATCGGCTTCAAAATTTCACTAATAATAGCTTAGGCAGTTCTCCACACAAATTCACAATTTAAAAAAATATATATATCTTTTAAAGTTAACGGTAAAAAAACAAAAATACAATGTTCAAAATTATTTGTACATAGTCGTTATGTTGCCGGAAAATGTGAATAGGTACCAATTTTTTGGAAATTCTGAATGATGTCACTTTGGTAGCTGGTGACAGGCTCATACGCAATCAATTTTTATTCCAACAGGGTAACGCACCTATAAATAACCCACTAAACCAAAAACTATAAATTATCTGCATGTCTTCGATCAGAAATGTTTGAAATGGCCTCCATAAAGTCTCGATTTGAACGTAATAGAAAATTTTTGGAATTATTTAAAATTGAAAATGCCTTGCCAAATCGAAATAAAACGTTTGGAACCTTGGAAGCATTTCAAAACCGCAAAGATCTAGATTAATTTTGACCTTCTAAAGACATTGATGGATTCCATGCCCCGACGACTTCAACGGGTCATTCATGCTAAAGTAGGCAACACACTGATTAAAGAAAATAAGTGAAAATTAAACAACTTTACAAAAATTTAGAAAAAAAACCGCATCAAAAAAACATTTTTTTAAAACTAAATTTACACTTTTTTATAATATATTGCACAAATAATTTTGAACAAAAAATGCTAAGCACAAATAATTTTGAACATTGAACATTTGACCCTTATTCTGAGATGCGCATCGCTTGTGAATTGTGATACGAAGCGATTTTACTAGTGTGGTATTACCACTTGCGAATTAGGTGATAAATATCGAAAAAGTGATAGTTGTCACTTTTTTTGGTATTCTGACATTCGTGTGAAGCTGTTACTTCTCTTGGTTCTGTGATACTTTAATCACGTAAAAATTATAGGTGATATAGTTATTTGAAAATGGAATTAAACATAAGGTATGTAGTAAAATATAATTAATTAATTAATTATATAATTTTGTATTGTTTTTTATTACTTTTTGAATAATTTTTTAAAATAAATATAAATAATTTAAATAAAATTACAACAAAAAAACAATTTGAGATTTTAGTTCATTTTATCAAAATGTGGTTATGGCTAAAGGTATGAAATATGCAGAAAGAAAACACTTTCTTTTGTTGTAATTTTTTTGCTGCAACACATGATGAAAAAAATTATTTAAAAAGTGATAAAAACAATACAAAATTATATAATTAATTATATTTGCTACATAACTTTTGTTTAATTCCATTTTCAAATAACTATCACCTATAATTTTGACGTGATGAAAGTATCACAAAAACATGAGAAGTAACAGCTTCACACGAATGATCCAGGTTTAAGTAAAACAACTGAATAATTTTTTTTTTGCATTTGAAAATTAGCACTTCCAGCTCCTATTTTCAATTTACACTGCAATAAAAACACGTGTTCTATAATCCAATGAATTTCAGACTTATTTCTTCAGTTTTTTGAAAAGGTCTTCCTTGATATCTCAAAAATTATCCATTTTTCGAAAAAAATTGGCATAGCAAATCGATGCAAAATCAATTGAGCTTTCATTTTCTGCAATAAAAACTTGGGGTTAATTTAAGCCTTTTTTGAGAAAGACAGGGTTAAACACAAAAATTTGGGAAAAATTCACAAAATTTTGATTTTGAATGCGTGTAACTTTTTAATAGTTAAAAGAAGAGGAACAAGTAAGGTGTCGTTGAAAAGGGCAAAGAGTTCTTTACATTTTGTCTCAACATAAAGTGACCTTTGAGTGCCCCTGTAAAAAGTGATAGGGTACATCGTGAAATAAGAGCAAAAAAACTTCAACGCCCTCTAGCGGCGAAACCGTTGGGATTTCCCCCCCCCCCTCCGATACGATTTTTTGTTTGTCTCGATGAGACCTATCACTGGTATCAAGGTTAAGCAAACCAAACGGAACACCCTGTATAATTTAAAAATACAAAATTAAACAATAGAGTTCATTATTTCCCTCCTTATTCTAACTCTAGTTTGATTTTGTCTTTCTTCTGTGTCTAAAATGTAATTATTTTCGTTTTCATTCAAATTTATTAAACGTCAAACGGAAATGCTACCGTTTGTAGTTCATAATTCTATCACTTCGTAGTTACGATGAAATCATCGTTTCACGTGAATGGTGTGATTTACACTATCAGTCAAATGATGTATACATCACTCAAGGTCATGAATATTTGGGTAAGAGCGGTGAGGCGAATTGAGGGGTAGCACATCAGCGATGTACCGAGAAATTTCATCAGTCAATTTGACATTTTCTCTATTCCTTTTTCGTAATTTTTTCACTTCTCTTTCATTTACTTTCGTCCGTGCTTCAGGGAAGTGGTTAAGAGCGGGTTATTTTTAAAGATTTAAAAAACTGAATTTGAAAAGTCTGTTAAAGCTTTGAATTTGAAGTAAGTAAAATTAATTAATTCAATTAAATTAAGTAAAAAATACTCAGCTTTTTAACAAGAAAAGCTAATTTAAAACATATTTAATGAAATGGAAATGCCAATGACGATGTATTAATAACGATTTATCAAAAATATGATTTATTGTATAACAGACGTCATCCAGATAACTCAAACAAAATTAAAAGGAATGATGCGTTTTATGAAATTATAAATGAATTAAAGCTTATTTGCAATTTAAAAATGTCTAATAAACGTGCGATGGAATAATAACGAATGAGGAATAAAAGAAAATGTATAAAAACAGTCATTTTGATGTATACATCATTTGATTGACTGTGTAAATACGAGAGTCAGTCAGAAAGCAAATTCAAAGCAAAACGTCAAAAGGACGTAAGTCATTTGACTGATAATGTAAATCCCACCAATCTCAAAATACCATTCTTGAATCGAAGTGATCACTACTTACGCTTCGTATCACAAGTGATGCGCTGTTCGCACTCAGGGATTTGGTATCGAATCAAAAGTATTCGATACCAGTACCACAGAGTAGATACTAACAAGAGGTACACTATACACTAGCTCAAATATCAGCAAAATTTTAAAACTTTCATGACCTGTGCGGGAAGTGTGAGGGACGAAAAGCTTCTATCTCTCACGAAAAAATATATGAGAAAACTTTCGTTTATTACTCAGTTGCTTCTTACACAAAATATTATTTTTATTCATTTAAGATAAACATATACATACATATGTATACCTAATTCCTATCTATTATTCATATCGTTCTAAAAAATTTTACTGTATGCAATATCAATATGCATTGAAATATACGCACAAAGTTATAAAGAAAAAAAATATTCAACTTGTACATTCGAACAAAAAATTATACCCACTCCTTTACTGAATATGTATGTACATACGTGTGTAAGTGTGTATATATTTTGCTGTTTGAGAAAGCAAATATCTATCTCTTCCGAAATTTTTTTTCTTTTTTCAAATTTTAAAAATATATTTTTTTATTTTTCTAAATTTCTATATCCAGAAAATTTTCGTAGTTTGTTCATCTTCATTGACAAATATGAAAATTTTATCTGTAATGGATCAGGAGATCAGAATAATCAGTAGGCATGTTTTTTTATTTTCTTTTACATTATAAAATATCTAATGCTAGTTTTTAATATATGTATATGTATATTAAAATATACACACAAGCAAAGAATTTAGAATACTTATATAAGAAGTCTCAAGTCGTAAATTTTAAATAAAAGAGCTTCAAACATTAGATCCCAAGATCAACGGGAAAACTTTTTTTCGAATAAAATGAGATACCAACTTCAACGTGCATAATAAAATTTCTCTAAACTTTGACGTTGATTTTCGTTGTTTACAAATGCATAACAAATATTCGTTGCTACGGAAACAATAAGAATTACGATTTATATTTTTGAATCTTTTTTCGTTTTGAATAAAAATATGTATGTATTTGTTTTGGAAAAAAATATTTTTTTTTTGAATATGAAATATTATTTTTTTCCGTTATTTTTATTATATCTCTAAATACTATTAAATTTTACTATGATATATGTATATATGTACAATGTACATACATTATTATATACGTACGTTGAAATGTAGGTAAATGTTTTATGTATTATATGTATGGAAGTATATACAAATACATATCTACATAATATATGCCTATACATATGTACGTAACTAAAATTAATAAAAATTAATATCCGAATTCCGGAGATATTAAAATTTTAAATCTTTTTTAAAAATTGTTTTTTTCCAATTCATAAGAAATCTATATAACTACATTCATTTGAACGGTTTTTTTTTTTTTTAAGTATAGGTAAATTTAATTTAACAAATATTTTAAAAGATAATATAAGAACTGTTGTACTAACACTTCCTTCAACTTAAATAAATTTTTTAAAAATAGTGTAATAAAACTCTACAAATCATTAATACTACCTACAGTCAGGCAAATTTTTACAATATGTGAAGCAAAGGGAAAACCCTTTTAATTATATTTAATGAAATTTGGATAGGTATATACATTATTTAACAACTCTTTTTAACAAAAGACAATATATGTAGGTATTGTTACAACATGAATAAAGTGTTACTACAACAGTTCTTATATTATCCGTTAAAATATTTGTTAAATTAAATTTACCTATACTTACTTCAAAAAATTTAAAAAAAAACCGCATCAAAAAAACAGTTTTTTAAAACTAAATTTACACTTTTTTATAATATATTGCACAAATAATTTTGAACAAAAAATGCTAAGCACAAATAATTTTGAACATTGAACATTTGACCCTTATTCTGAGATGCGCATCGCTTGTGAATTGTGATACGAAGCGATTTTACTAGTGTGGTATTACCACTTGCGAATTAGGTGATAAATATCGAAAAAGTGATAGTTGTCACTTTTTTTGGTATTCTGACATTCGTGTGAAGCTGTTACTTCTCTTGGTTCTGTGATACTTTAATCACGTAAAAATTATAGGTGATATAGTTATTTGAAAATGGAATTAAACATAAGGTATGTAGTAAAATATAATTAATTAATTAATTATATAATTTTGTATTGTTTTTTATTACTTTTTGAATAATTTTTTAAAATAAATATAAATAATTTAAATAAAATTACAACAAAAAAACAATTTGAGATTTTAGTTCATTTTATCAAAATGTGGTTATGGCTAAAGGTATGAAATATGCAGAAAGAAAACACTTTCTTTTGTTGTAATTTTTTTGCTGCAACACATGATGAAAAAAATTATTTAAAAAGTGATAAAAACAATACAAAATTATATAGTTAAACAACTTGATTGTTGTGAGTCTCAAAATGAACTGACTTTATTATTTTCTTAATTATACAATTAAGTTTACAAAAGTAAATCATGCTTAATGAACTAACTTTATTATTTCTAAATTATACAATTAAATCTTACAAAACTAATTTATGCTTACTAAGTAAATTTTATGAAAACTTCGAAAATCTTTTATTCTCACGGTTGTACTATGCAAGTGTCGTCAGTAGTGCAATCTGATATTTTGCGAAATTTACATTTATTAGTTTAGCTTATGTTTAGTACTACATGTTATTTTCTAGCTAGATTTTAGGAATTTATTCTAAATGTGTAAAAGGAAATAAAAATGTTGACGCATGAATTTGTCATATTATAGACCATATATGACTCTTCCCTTCCGAGATTCTTCAGTCCCGGAAGAATCATTTTTATTATTTTCTGTTGGAGTATGGTCTTCAAAAATTTTGATACTATTTACAGTTTTATTTCCTTTGGTATTAATTAGATAATAGATAACTCCAATCAGTATTATTATTAATACTAAAGTTATAGAAGAAAGGGAGTATCCAATTATTTTACTTTTATGTTCTATGTAATTTATGGTTTCTCTATTTCGGATATTGTCAATATTCAAAGTTTCTAAAGTTATATTGTTTAAAATTTTTGTTAAATTAAATCCTGAATTATGTAAAATAAAATGTTCATGATGTTCTTCATAGATGTTTACGAATTTAAAATTTTCAATTTTTATGTCGCAATTTACAAATTTTATGACATTATTTCCTTTTATTATTATGTCTTGTTTCATACAATTTTGTTTCAAATCAGTATTTTCAATGTTTTTTGTTATTACAATTCCATTTTCAATTTCTTCAACAGATTTTTTTGTATTTATTCTAAAGTCACAAGTATTATTTTTAGCTAATATATTTCTTATACAATTATTCCTATGATATCTTAGTTCTTTTTTACTTAAAGTACTAGTACTATAACTAAATACGTTTTTTTCAGAAATTATAACCTTCTCATTATTAGAATCTAACTCCTCGTTCATTAAATTGGGAAATGGAAGAATCAAAGCATCGTAATATATCTCACTTGTAAATTTGGGGATTTGTATTACAAAAATTATAGTGTTTTCTTTTAGCAAAGTAGCGCTTCTGATAAAAGGTAGGGTTTCGACCGTTATGTTATACATTCTTATTTCTTCGTTCGTTAAAATATCATGACCGAGGACATTTAATCTACTTAGTAAAATATTGTCTTTTATCATTTCTACGTGTTTATTAATTCTAGAAATGTCTGCAAAAATTTGTAGTACGTATTGTTGGTAGCTATTTTCTTGTATTTCGCGACCTATTTTTTTAATTTTATTGAGAAAATTTTAAATTTTTTCTTGTTGTGCATTAACGTGGTTTCTAATTTGGTCAATTGACTTTATTATTTCCTGATTAATTGTTACTTGTTTGTTAGACTGATCGGTCAATTGTTTACTGTTAGCATCCAGGTTTTGTAAGTGGCTATAAATTTCGTCCGCATCATCAGCGTCCATCGTTCCAGCTAAAATCTTCATACCCTTACCTAAAATATTCATCAGTCCTCTTTTATTTCTATGGATATGTGGTACAACTGAGTTTATGTTCTTTTTTAATATTTCCATTTCTTTTTGAAGCAAGGTGAAGTTAGGGTTTTCATTATCCAATTTGAGAGATTTAATGTTTGATTCGATAAGTTCTGTTAAAGTAACATACTCAGTTAGGTTAATGACATGTAGGATTTTGGTATAGTTGTCTATGAGTAGTCTTTTGTCCAGTTTTAATATAACATAGCCCTTGTCCTCGTATACGCGGGTAATGTCCAGTGTTTGCGATTCTGAAGTAGTCCAAATCGTCCCCAGGGTCAAAATAAACAGGATCGTTGGTTTCATTTCTGTAAAAAAAGAGTGTTTATTTGGTATTTTAGTTTTCGTCTGAGTTGTGTTTTATAGTATTTTGTGTTTCTTCTGTTACTTCTATCTATGATATAATTTTTGTCTTTGGAATATGTTTTTAATCTTTTATATTTAGGACTGTTTTTTACTATACTTCTGTTTTTAACTATATTTTCTGTAAGTTTTGGATGCTGCTCTTTATTTTCATTTGCCTTATTTATTCTTAGTTTTTTATTTTGTAAGAAGTTTTGTTTCAAATTTTCTATTTCTGTTTTGTCAAAGTTATTTGTAAAAAAGTCGATAGGTCTATGACGTGTTGTCGAATGTATAGTGTTGTTATAAGCAGTTAGAATTTTGAAAAGTTTGTCGTCTAAATTATGAACAGATTTTTCCACGTTCATTATTCTCATATGTTCATTTAAAGTACCGTGTAATCTTTCGACGTCACTATTTCCCGTTTTTAATGAGGCTGTTGTCTGGTGAAATATTATACCGTTTTCTTTAAGAAATAGCGCGACCTCATGATGTATTATACACCTTTCGCCATCTGCAATAAGTTTTTTCATCTTTCCTAGAAACCTAATTCTTTCTTTCAAAGCCTGTAGGATAGATATCCAGTTCCTGTCATCAAGTTTATGGATTGTGGTATATTTAGAGAATTTATCTATTGTGGTGAGGTACGGTTTGTTTCTTTCTGGGAACCATATGTCTATGTTTACTATGTCATTGAAGTTGTTTGGGGTTTCGGTCAGGTTATACTCAATTTTGGGGGGACTTCTATCGTGTTTTGCGAGATTACAGACATCACAATTATTTATAATTCTATTTATTTCAGTTAAAAGGTTCGGATAGTAAAATTTGTGCTTTATTTCATAATATACTTCATTAATGCCTCTGTGATTGTTATTTAAATGTTCGTTATTTATAATATTAAGTATTTCATTTTTATCTATAATGTCTATCAACTTTTTTGTAGATTTAAGGATTTTCAAATTTTTATTATTTGAAAAATATTTTTGATACAAGTTTTGAAATTTAACAAAAAGTGTTATATTTTCACAATATAAGCACATTAGACCTTTGTCTATAATAACTCTTTTCATAAGATTTAATAAATCACTATCTTTTGTCACAGAGATTTTGTTTTGGCACTTTTTATGAACGATTTTCAAGGACAAACATTCTTTTTCGGATTCTTCTAGATAAATTTGATTTTTGTAGAGGTTTATTGGCTTTTCAGTAATGAAAATTAGGTCATTTGCATCTTCTTGTGCACTGTGAATGGTAGCGTCAGTTGAAATAACTTCATCGTTATAACAATTTTGATCGTTACTATTTTCATTGAGCAGGAAATTGAAATCGGAACAAGATGACGCTTCTTCGCTGTTATCTTGTTTTTCCGTATTACCCATTTCTACTCTAGATAAGCCGTCTGCAACGAGGTTTTCTTTGCCTTTTATGTACTCAATGTTAAAATCAAATTCATTCAATCGGGTTTTCCACCTTTGAAGTTTGCAATTGGGCTCTTTTAATCCATTAAGCCACGTGAGGGGGCGGTGATCCGATCGGATCAAGAATCTTCGTCCAAACAAGTAGGGTCGGAAAAGTTTTGTGGCCCATACGATGGCCAAAAGCTCCTTTTCAATAGTTGAGTAGTTTTTCTCGTGCTTGTTTAATGTTCGTGAAATATAAGAGATAGGGTGGTCGTTCTGCGACAAAACCGCCCCTAACGCATAATCAGATGCGTCGGTGGTTAGTACAAATGTTTTTTCGAAGTTAGGGTGCACTAGAATGGGGTCTGTTGTCAAGAGTGTTTTTAGTTTTTCAAATGCTTTTTGATAGTCCCTGTCTTTTTGATCAACTTTAGAGCCCTTTTTTAAAAATTTGGTCAGTGGGTAAGCCACTTTTGCGTAATCTTTGATAAACTTACGGTAAAACCCTGTTATTCCTAAAAAACTTCTAATTTCTTAATTTCTTTTCGATTTTTGGGTAATTTTATTTTGAGAATTGCCTCGATCTTTTTAGGATTTGGTTTTATTCCTTTGTCTGTGACAATGTGCCCTAAAAATTCAGTTTCTTTGCATAAAAAGGAACATTTATCTATTTGAATTTTCAAGTTGACTTTTGTCAGTCTTTCAAGGATTTTTTGTATGGAATCAATGTGTTCCTGGAGTGAGGTGGAAAATATAAGGATATCATCCATATACACAACGCAGATTTTGTTAATAAATTCTTTTAGCACTTCATTTATTAACCTTTGAAATGTCGCGGGTGCGTTTTTCAATCCAAAAGGCATTCGAAGAAATTCGTAATGTCCTTTGGCTGTTGAAAACGCTGTTTTCGCGCGATCTTCAGGATCCATTTCAATTTGATGGAATCCTTTCGCCAAGTCGAGTGTAGTGAAATAATTTGCTTTTCCCAGTTTTTCGAAAGCATCGTCAAGGTTTGGTATTGGGTATTTGTCCGCGATAGTAATTTCATTTAGCTTTCTATAGTCTATTACTATACGCCACTTCTGTATTTCACTACGATCTAATTTTTTTGGGACTACCCAAATTGGCGAATTATAAGGAGAATTTGAGTGTTGAATAATTTTATTCTTCAACATTTCTTCTATTTGCCTATCAACTTCCTGTTTATGGATTTCAGGGTATCGATATAGCTTTGAATAGACCGGGATATCATTTTTTGTTTTTATCTTGTGCTTGACTTCACTCGTAAACGATAAATCGTCACCATCTTTGTAGAATACTTTTTTGTTATTTAGGATGATTTTATGCAGCAGTCTTTTCTCCTCTTCATTCAAGTGAGAGGTTTGAATAAAATCTAGTAGGTTGAAATTGTTGATTTCATTGGAAAAAAGTTCTATTAGATTTTCTGTGTAACTGGAGGTAGAATAATTTTCTTCGTTTTTATTCAAAAAAAATTGTATTTTTGCGTTTCTTGTCTCGACTGTACGATTTTTATAATTAATCACAGCATTAAGCGGTACTAGGATATTATTTCCTATGAGGCCATCAAAATAATTGTGAAATTTTAATTCTAAAAATTCCACCAAATAATCCTTTTCGTTGAAAATTTCAAAAAGTGGGAATCTGCATTTGATATTAGAAAAGACATCATTGTTTAAGGTTTTTAGACACTCAATTTTTGTTGGGATTTTCCATTTTGGTTGGCACAGATTTGGGTTGATGATACTGAATTCGGCTCCAGTATCTATAATAAAACGCAAAGTCTTTATGGTGTTTTTAACAACTATATAGGGTAGTTGTTTGGACGGCCTTCTTGAAAATTTTCGTTTTCGTTCATAGAAATATCCATTGGTTGAACATTATTGTTTTGATTACTAGTTCTGTAACTCATTTATGAGAATTGTTTACTTTGATTAGATCGATTTCGAAAATTATCTGAATTATTGTAATTTTGTACAATACGCAAATTGTTCGAATTCTGAGGATCTTTTGTTTGATTTTGTAAGTTGAAATTTCGGGGTGGGTTTATATTGCTTAAATTGTGGGCATTTGGATTAGTTTGATTACTTTTGAAATTAGGTTTATTAAAACCTTGCTTATTTACGGTACCTCTTGGGCCTAGTTTTTGGTATTTTCCGTCGGTAACGATTTTATAAGCTTCGTCTAGCGTGTTTGGGTTTCTACTAAATATAATACTCCGTACAGGTTCTGGGACATTGTTTTTAAATGTATTTAGGGCAATCCTTCTATTGCTCTCAATATTCTGGTTTTGTAAGTTTTCAGGATTTAAGAGATAATAGTTGTTAAGTCTGCAAAGATATTTGTTGATTGTCTGATAAAAGTCTTCAATCGTGGTCGTCACTCGGCAATATCTTATTTTGTCTAGTAAAATGTCTGCAGAAAGTTTTTCACCATGATTTTTAACCAATAATGTTTTGATTTCTGACCATTCAGTAGGACTACCATATGATCGCCAAGTTATCTTTGCCTCGCCTACTATTTTGTCCCTAATGTAACCATTTAAAACCATAGCGTTAAATTGATCAAAAACTTGTATTGAAGGGATAATATTTTCAACTCTTTCTATAAATTCTGGAAGGCAGTTTGGGTCTTTGCCATCAAAGGGGGAAATGCTATTTATAAAATTGAGTATAATTTTAAATTTTTCAGCTGGGTTTAGTTCTTCCATTTTCCAAAAAGAAATAAAAAGAGGTAAAATGAACAAGAAGGGAAAGTTATAATTTCCTACACTGTTTCACACAAAAACAAAAAAAAATTTGTATTCGACTTCTTAGTAGTTATTATTATTATTATTTTTTTTTTTTTTTTTTTTTTAAGAATTATTTGCACATATTCTAAATATGTAAAAACAAGATCTTATTTGAATCAATTTATTTCAGAATCAAAAATTAAATCTAAAACTATACTATAAAGATAAATTGAAAGCGAAGTGAAAGTTTAATAAATAATTTAAAAATGCAAATCCAAAATAGATACGCTCACCGGACCAGAATGTCTTTAATTTTACAGTTGATTGGATGTTGTGTGTTGTAGTTTTTTTTTTTTTTATGAATTCTCCTTCTTCTATTTGTCGATTTTATTTGATGACAATGATAATTGTTGATGATGTCAAAAACTTTACTATTCACTCTTTTTTTTTTTTTTTTTTTTTTTTTTTTTTTTTTTTTTTTCACTGGTTAATTGGTGTTATTATTTTGAAACCTGATTATTTTTGTTGTTGAAATTGAAATTCAATTTGATTATTAAAAGTAGTTGTGATATTTTTATTATTATTATTTTTATTTATTTACTTATTTTTCGTTGAATTGGAATTAATTAATTTATTATAAGTTCGTTTTTGATTATTATTAATTATTGATGTTGATTAATTTTTTTTTTTTTTTTTTTTTTTTTTTTAAACTTTAAATATTTATTTTTTTTATAACTATAACACTTCAAATTAATTTGTTATCACCAAATTAAATTTATGGTATTTTAATAAATTTATCACTTTTATAAGACGAACTATTTCTTTTCACATAAACTTGAACGGAATATTGACAAAGTGTTAATAGTGTTAATGGAGTGTTAGCAAAGGCTTGTAAAGGTTCTAGTTTTAAAGAATTTCTTCATCGAAAAACTTAAAACGTAGCCGACTGCGCCAGTTAAACAACTTGATTGTTGTGAGTCTCAAAATGAACTGACTTTATTATTTTCTTAATTATACAATTAAGTTTACAAAAGTAAATCATGCTTAATGAACTAACTTTATTATTTCTAAATTATACAATTAAATCTTACAAAACTAATTTATGCTTACTAAGTAAATTTTATGAAAACTTCGAAAATCTTTTATTCTCACGGTTGTACTATGCAAGTGTCGTCAGTAGTGCAATCTGATATTTTGCGAAATTTACATTTATTAGTTTAGCTTATGTTTAGTACTACATGTTATTTTCTAGCTAGATTTTAGGAATTTATTCTAAATGTGGGAAAGGAAATAAAAATGTTGACGCATGAATTTGTCATATTATAGACCATATATGACTATATAATTAATTATATTTGCTACATAACTTTTGTTTAATTCCATTTTCAAATAACTATCACCTATAATTTTGACGTGATGAAAGTATCACAAAAACATGAGAAGTAACAGCTTCACACGAATGATCCAGGTTTAAGTAAAACAACTGAATAATTTTTTTTTTGCATTTGAAAATTAGCACTTCCAGCTCCTATTTTCAATTTACACTGCAATAAAAACACGTGTTCTATAATCCAATGAATTTCAGACTTATTTCTTCAGTTTTTTGAAAAGGTCTTCCTTGATATCTCAAAAATTATCCATTTTTCGAAAAAAATTGGCATAGCAAATCGATGCAAAATCAATTGAGCTTTTATTTTCTGCAATAAAAACTTGGGGTTAATTTAAGCCTTTTTTGAGAAAGACAGGGTTAAACACAAAAATTTGGGAAAAATTCACAAAATTTTGATTTCGAATGCGTGTAACTTTTTAACAGTTAAAAGAAGAGGAACAAGTAAGGTGTCGTTGAAAAGGGCAAAGAGTTCTTTAAATTTTGTCTCAACATAAAGTGACCTTTGAGTGCCCCTGTAAAAAGTTATAGGGTACATCGTGAAATAAGAGCAAAAAAACTTCAACGCCCTCTAGCGGCGAAACCGTTGGGATTTCCCCCCCCCCCTCCGATACGATTTTTTGTTTGTCTCGATGAGACCTATCACTGGTATCAAGGTTAAGCAAACCAAACGGAACACCCTGTATAATTTAAAAATACAAAATTAAACAATAGAGTTCATTATTTCCCTCCTTATTCTAACTCTAGTTTGATTTTGTCTTTCTTCTGTGTCTAAAATGTAATTATTTTCGTTTTCATTCAAATTTATTAAACGTCAAACGGAAATGCTACCGTTTGTAGTTCATAATTCTATCACTTCGTAGTTACGATGAAATCATCGTTTCACGTGAATGGTGTGATTTACACTATCAGTCAAATGATGTATACATCACTCAAGGTCATGAATATTTGGGTAAGAGCGGTGAGGCGAATTGAGGGGTAGCACATCAGCGATGTACCGAGAAATTTCATCAGTCAATTTGACATTTTCTCTATTCCTTTTTCGTAATTTTTTCACTTCTCTTTCATTTACTTTCGTCCGTGCTTCAGGGAAGTGGTTAAGAGCGGGTTATTTTTAAAGATTTAAAAAACTGAATTTGAAAAGTCTGTTAAAGCTTTGAATTTGAAGTAAGTAAAATTAATTAATTCAATTAAATTAAGTAAAAAATACTCAGCTTTTTAACAAGAAAAGCTAATTTAAAACATATTTAATGAAATGGAAATGCCAATGACGATGTATTAATAACGATTTATCAAAAATATGATTTATTGTATAACAGACGTCATCCAGATTACTCAAACAAAATTAAAAGGAATGATGCGTTTTATGAAATTATAAATGAATTAAAGCTTATTTGCAATTTAAAAATGTCTAATAAACGTGCGATGGAATAATAACGAATGAGGAATAAAAGAAAATGTATAAAAACAGTCATTTTGATGTATACATCATTTGATTGACTGTGTAAATACGAGAGTCAGTCAGAAAGCAAATTCAAAGCAAAACGTCAAAAGGACGTAAGTCATTTGACTGATAATGTAAATCCCACCAATCTTAAAATACCATTCTTGAATCGAAGTGATCACTACTTACGCTTCGTATCACAAGTGATGCGCTGTGCGCACTCAGGGATTTGGTATCGAATCAAAAGTATTCGATACCAGTACCACAGAGTAGATACTAACAAGAGGTACACTATATACTAGCTCAAATATCAGCAAAATTTTAAAACTTTCATGACCTGTGCGGGAAGTGTGAGGGACGAAAAGCTTCTATCTCTCACGAAAAAATATATGAGAAAACTTTCGTTTATTACTCAGTTGCTTCTTACACAAAATATTATTTTTATTCATTTAAGATAAACATATATACATACATATGTATACCTAATTCCTATCTATTATTCATATCGTTCTAAAAAATTTTACTGTATGCAATATCAATATGCATTGAAATATACGCACAAAGTTATAAAGAAAAAAAATATTCAACTTGTACATTCGAACAAAAAATTATACCCACTCCTTTACTGAATATGTATGTACATATGTGTGTATATATTTTGCTGTTTGAGAAAGCAAATATCTATCCCTTCCGAAATTTTTTTTCTTTTTTCAAATTTTAAAAATATATTTTTTTATTTTTCTAAATTTCTATATCCAGAAAATTTTCGTAGTTTGTTCATCTTCATTGACAAATATGAAAATTTTATCTGTAATGGATCAGGAGATCAGAATAATCAGTAGGCATGTTTTTTTATTTTCTTTTACATTATAAAATATCTAATGCTAGTTTTTAATATATGTATATGTATATTAAAATATACACACAAGCAAAGAATTTAGAATACTTATATAAGAAGTCTCAAGTCGTAAATTTTAAATAAAAGAGCTTCAAACATTAGATCCCAAGATCAACGGGGAAACTTTTTTTCGAATAAAATGAGATACCAACTTCAACGTGCATAATAAAATTTCTCTAAACTTTGACGTTGATTTTCGTTGTTTACAAATGCATAACAAATATTCGTTGCTACGGAAACAATAAGAATTACGATTTATATTTTTGAATTTTTTTTCGTTTTGAATAAAAATATGCATGTATTTGTTTTGGAAAAAAATATTTTTTTTTTGAATATGAAATATTATTTTTTTCCGTTATTTTTATTATATCTCTAAATACTATTAAATTTTACTATGATATATGTATATATGTACAATGTACATACATTATTATATACGTACGTTGAAATGTAGGTAAATGTTTTATGTATTATATGTATGGAAGTATATACAAATACATATCTACATAATATATGCCTATACATATGTACGTAACTAAAATTAATAAAAATTAATATCCGAATTCCGGAGATATTAAAATTTTAAATCTTTTTTAAAAATTGTTTTTTTCCAATTCATAAGAAATCTATATAACTACATTCATTTGAACGGTTTTTTTTTTTTTAAGTATAGGTAAATTAAATTTAACAAATATTTTAAAAGATAATATAAGAACTGTTGTACTAACACTTCCTTCAACTTAAATAAATTTTTTAAAAATAGTGTAATAAAACTCTACAAATCATTAATACTACCTACAGTCAGGCAAATTTTTACAATATGTGAAGCAAAGGGAAAACCCTTTTAATTATATTTAATGAAATTTGGATAGGTATATACATTATTTAACAACTCTTTTTAACAAAAGACAATATATGTAGGTATTGTTACAACATGAATAAAGTGTTACTACAACAGTTCTTATATTATCCGTTAAAATATTTGTTAAATTAAATTTACCTATACTTACTTCAAAAAATTTAAAAAAAAACCGCATCAAAAAAACATTTTTTTAAAACTAAATTTACACTTTTTTATAATATATTGCACAAATAATTTTGAACAAAAAATGCTAAGCACAAATAATTTTGAACATTGAACATTTGACCCTTATTCTGAGATGCGCATCGCTTGTGAATTGTGATACGAAGCGATTTTACTAGTGTGGTATTACCACTTGCGAATTAGGTGATAAATATCGAAAAAGTGATAGTTGTCACTTTTTTTGGTATTCTGACATTCGTGTGAAGCTGTTACTTCTCTTGGTTCTGTGATACTTTAATCACGTAAAAATTATAGGTGATATAGTTATTTGAAAATGGAATTAAACATAAGGTATGTAGTAAAATATAATTAATTAATTAATTATATAATTTTGTATTGTTTTTTATTACTTTTTGAATAATTTTTTAAAATAAATATAAATAATTTAAATAAAATTACAACAAAAAAACAATTTGAGATTTTAGTTCATTTTATCAAAATGTGGTTATGGCTAAAGGTATGAAATATGCAGAAAGAAAACACTTTCTTTTGTTGTAATTTTTTTGCTGCAACACATGATGAAAAAAATTATTTAAAAAGTGATAAAAACAATACAAAATTATATAATTAATTATATTTGCTACATAACTTTTGTTTAATTCCATTTTCAAATAACTATCACCTATAATTTTGACGTGATGAAAGTATCACAAAAACATGAGAAGTAACAGCTTCACACGAATGATCCAGGTTTAAGTAAAACAACTGAATAATTTTTTTTTTGCATTTGAAAATTAGCACTTCCAGCTCCTATTTTCAATTTACACTGCAATAAAAACACGTGTTCTATAATCCAATGAATTTCAGACTTATTTCTTCAGTTTTTTGAAAAGGTCTTCCTTGATATCTCAAAAATTATCCATTTTTCGAAAAAAATTGGCATAGCAAATCGATGCAAAATCAATTGAGCTTTCAGGAGATATTAAAATTTTAAATCTTTTTTAAAAATTGTTTTTTTCCAATTCATAAGAAATCTATATAACTACATTCATTTGAACGGTTTTTTTTTTGAATTTTTTGAAGTAAGTATAGGCAAATTTAATTTAACAAATATTTTAACGGATAATATAAGAACTGTTGTAGTAACACTTTATTCATGTTGTAACAATACCTACATATGAGTGGTGGGCTTGTTATCTCAAGGGTTTCCGGGGTACGGGAGGGTTCAAGATTTTAGCAACTTTTCTTGTAAAACACCCTGTATTTTCGTTTTTGCTTTTTGTATAGGAATGATATGCATATCTAACAAAAGGGAACCCTTTGCTCTTTCAAATACCGTAAACATCATCTCTTCAGTCCCCTTACTACAGAAGTAATTAGTGATCAAAGTCAAAAATTTGCAACTTTGTACCTAGTTTTTTGGAAAAAATAAGTTATTTCTCGGAAAAAACCATTATTAACATGCACTTTTGCTTAGAACAAGTAAGCAAAACTCCTTTTCTACAAATTAGCCCACTATGATAAGACTCTATCTGCTTTGATTCAGAAGCTACAGCCTGTAAAAGAATTCACCTTGCCAATTTTTGAAAATTTTTGACTTTGATCACTAATTACTTCTGTAGTAAGGGGACTGAAGAGATGATGTTTACGGTATTTGAAAGAGCAAGGGGTTCCCTTTTGTTAGATATGCATATCATTCCTATACAAAAAGCAAAAACGAAAATACAGGGTGTTTTACAAGAAAAGTTGCTAAAATCTTGAACCCTCCCGTACCCCGGAAACCCTTGAGATAACAAGCCCACCACTCATATGTAGGTATTGTTACAACATGAATAAAGTGTTACTACAACAGTTCTTATATTATCCGTTAAAATATTTGTTAAATTAAATTTACCTATACTTACTTCAAAAAATTCAAAAAAAAAACCGTTCAAATGAATGTAGTTATATAGATTTCTTATGATTATGAAAAAAAAAAAATGTTTTTTTCATCTCATTTTTAAATAAAAATAAAAAGAAAACTATGTAGCTACATATATATCAAAAAAATAATTTCAGTGTTTAATTTTATTATTTTCATCTTTTTTTTATAAAATTTGTATGAAATTTTTCAATGGTCCCGTCCGTCATATGACCTGGCAAACATAATTTGTTATATCTTGACTTGGGTGGGTTTGAGAGTTAACAAATTTCTGTCGTAGTTTGCTAAGACTACCACCTAAAAATTTACTATGAATCAGGAAGAAACATAGTGTTGAATTTATGACTGTAAAAACTAGTGTCATTTCATGTCCTGTCCGTCATAGTCACTTATGGGCCTATAAAATTAAAACCAGAATTCTTGGAAAACATCTTCTTCTTCGGTTTGATAGGTCTTTGGGTGGATCATTATTTTTCACATTTAACTGAAATACATTTAAACTATATAAAGGTAAAAAAGAAGATAGATTTAAAAAAATCTTCTTCAATGTCCCGTCCGTCATGCATGGAATGGGCGATTTCCAAATTTTCGAAAAAAATTACAATACTCACATTAGTTTACAAAATAAACGAAAAACAATCTTTGACGTTTGCGTAGAAAAAACCTATGAGATTTTTCCTAAATGGTTTGATGACCAATCCTTGCAACATAGAGAAAAAGTGCTGGATTTTGTACTTCAAGTTCTGCTTCGAAAAAATTGTTCTTGGAAAAGTAAAGAAATTCAAAATTCAGGGTCATATAAAGTAACACACCAGAAATTAAAAATAATGAAACAATAAATTCGGATATTATAAAAAGTGAGTACATTTTATAAAAATATCATTAATTTTAGTTACGTACCTACATATGTATACATATTATGTAGATATGTATTTGTATATACATACACAGGGCCGGCCCAACCTAATTTGTCGCCCTGTTCGAACAACAAAATTTCGCCCTTATTTTGTTCAAATTTTTAATGAATATCAAAATGTTTAAGCCGTTTCCGCACGACTCTTGAGGTAGACTTTAAACCCTAGTATTGCCTGGCCTGGTATACAAATATATACACTCGGACTTTGACCCTTAATTTGAATATGATCTTTTTGAGCTAGGACCTTGAAACTACACCAATTCCTCCATTGAAGGGTCCTCCCTATACACCCAAATTCGATTCAAGGTCCTAGTTCAAAATCGGTAGAACAAAATATCCTTTTTTGTGCAAAAACACAAAATTGGCCGTGAGTATACAAATATATTCTACCATACAATTTATATGGAAATTTTAAAATTTTTTGACCTAATTATTTGATGAAGTGTCCTCTTTGATTAACTTGTTTGATTTTTTTCTACTGTTTTTACTTTTTGAGATAAATAGGAAAACAAGGTAAAGAGAAGAAAAATGCCTATACATTTTCAAGACCAAACACAAATTTGACGCAAATTTCAACTTCAAAGATCTGTATCTCAGCATCCCGCAAACTGAAAACTAATATTTTTATACAAAAACATTTATCAAAATGTTCTCTTTAGTACTGTCCTTTATAGTATTGTTCTAATTTTTTTAGTTTTCAAGATAAAATATAAAACAACATGAAAAATGTGAATTTTTCGTACATTTTTCTACATTCATAAAGGCAAATATACTATAGGAGCAAGATTTTATTTTGAACAGTTTGCTATACATTGTTGTTTTTGTAGCGCCCATACGAAACACATAGAATGATAAAGCAGAGACTGTGCAAGATTTGAAATTGAACCTAATACTGTGTGTATAGTATTTTTGTTTTTGTTTGTTTTTATGAAGATCGAATACTATAGGAGCAAGATTTTATTTTGAACAGTTTGCTATAATATATTGTTGTTTTTGTGGCATTCACACGAGACTTATGTGCATATGTAACTGCTGTACATAATTCTGTGGTCACAAGCACTAACCGCTTAAGTCTGAAGATGCTTATGTCGACTTAAATAGTTTGAACATGTGACCACAGAATTGGTTTGCACAAAAATAAAAATGTATATAAAATTTTAATATTATGTACATTGTTCTAATGGCGCCCCTCTAATTTTGTCGCCCTGTTCAGCTGCTCTGTCTGCTCATATGTAAAGACCGGCACTGTACATACACATTTACCTACCCTGTTGACAAAAATGTTCTACAAAACTACTTTAAAAGTAGTGAAGTTCATCACTGAATGCTCCAGTGAAATCAAATAGGACGGTGGGACAATTTTCACCAGTTTCACTGTTTGTGAAAGTATATAAACAATACATACGCAGGATTTTGTTTCACATCACAAAGAATATTTGGCATGAGAAAGAAAGAGACAATTATAACAACTCAATGCCATTCAGTGATGAATTTCACTACTTTTAGAGTAGTTTTGCAGTACTTTTTTGTCAGCAGTGGTATACTAGTGCTGCCAGATCAATTTATTATTTTAGTATTACCATGTTCATTCGTGTGTTGAATAAATAATTATAATAAACAACTTTTTTGTTTTTTTTTTATTTACATGTACAAATTATTAATACAAATTTCAATATACATTCTTCATAAAAAAAATAAAAATATTAATAAAAACTTAAAATAAAAAAATCAAATAAACAAAATAAAACTTCAACAAAACATATATACACATATAAACCTCATCTTTTGCTAAAAATCGAAACCCGAGTTCCAATGATTCAGACAAAAACCCTGGATTTTCCTGAGATATGCCACCTTGAAAACAAAGTTGAAATAGTAGTGCAAACTAACATAAATGAGTTAATCGTTCTGACCATATTTTCATTAAATTTTTTATCCAGCGTTCTAGCAGATCGAGGAATATTTTCTAATCCATTGTCATTTAAAATTTTCAACAATTCACAGGTCGCTTTTAAAGAAATGCGATTATTTAAAGACCAGTTCGCTAAATTTATGCAAAGGTTTACTGGCTGGAGTATGCTTCTATCAGAATCTAGTGTTTCACTTCGAATTTCATCTAAATTTACGTTTGATGGATGTTCTGATAAATTAATTGAATTTTCTTTATCATGTTCATCACTTTTTTCACACACGTTTTCTTCCACACGACCAAAATTTTTTAAACTTTTATATCGTTTATTATTTTTGATTTTTACTAAAATTTTTATATCACTTAAAATTAAATAACACGTGAAAGAACAACTTAACCTCACAATTTCATTTACCTGTTATTGAGAAGAAAAATCGACCATAGAATTTTTTTATCTTTTTCTATCTACTTACTTTTATGACTTTTCCACCACTTTTCATGCATTTATGTTTCACTATATAAAACAAACAAACACTTGGGTACTTTTTACAATGAATGTAGTTGTAGGAAAATATAAGTGGTGAACTTTTGTCAACAGGGTACCCCTGTCGGACTTATAGTAAGTAGTGAAAATTTCATCGATGAATTCCTCAATGAAAAGCATAGAAAAATTCATGCATTACAAACGAAGTAGTTAAGAATTCGAAGAAAGAAGTAGTTCCATTTCTCCCTTACCATGTAATGTGAAGGTAATCAATCACACACAAAATTCTTCTGAAAATTTAAAAATTTTCCATTGATATGTTTCATGTTTGTACATGTTATTTTTTTATTTATATACGTAGTTGCAAACTGTTTGTTAATATCAACAGCAAAAAATTCATTGTGAAATTATCGTGCAAGTATAAAGTTTGATTTTAAGTGGTAGAATAACATTCTTTAAAAAAGTTTAATTTTATTACATATCTGAAGATTTCCAAGACGTATGAAAAAGGTAAGTACATTAAACATATTATAATTTATAAATATTATAATTTTTATATAAAAATAAATCTAAAAAGTGCTATTGCCATTGTTTCAAGACAAAACAAAATCTGAAGATTGTTTCCTTTGTTTAAAAATTCGCTTCTAGAAATGGAGGGTTTTAGTAAGCGGCATTTAAAAAGACTTGCCAAACTTTGTGTGATACAACTCAATAAAAAAAATAGCAGAAGATGATGAAAAATACGTAAGTAAAAATAGAAATACATAATAGAAAAAGCATATATTTATTAATGTACATATTATGATTTTTTTAAGATTTCAATTATGAAACATTTGGTTTCACCAGACGGACTTAACAAAAATTTTAACCGTCTCTTCGACGATACTATAATAACTCAATTTAACTACGATGGTGTAAGCAGCAAAGAAAGCTTCAAAGAATATAAAAATTTTAACAACGCCTTATACAGTAAGTTTTTTTAATTTGGTTACCCTTAAATTTTTGTATTATATATATTTCTGTAATTACTTACAGGAGCATTACAAAAAGACGGTTACACCGAAAAAAATTATATAAAAGATGTTAGAACATCATTCAAAATACATAAAAATAGATTTTTCAAAAATCAATGTATTAAAAAAAAACAACAAATTAATTTATAAAATAATTTTACATTACGTTTTAAGTTATGAATTTTATATTGTTTTAATTTTTTTTTTTTTTGTTGTTGTTGATAAATATTGAATATTATTGTTTTTATAATTTTTTGTTTATAAATGAATTTTTTTGGAATAAAAAAGTTTTTTGTGTTTAAATATTTGCATTTTTATATAATTTGATTTTCAATATTACATATTCATTGAGGTGGTAGTCAGGACTTATTCTGTCATTAATAATGCATTACATATTCTTTGGTTCAGTAGTTTATACAAATTCTGTCATTAGAAATGTCTTACAAAGTCACTAATGTTAGACCAATGAACAATTCTCTATAAGAGAAGTACTTCCTTTTCCATTACATTGTAAGGGGAGACTGGAGGTACTTACCGCCAATGACATGACTGTGGAAAAGTAATCAGGGTTTGTAAACGAGGAAAGAGTCACCCGCGGGTGCAAAGTAATGAGGAAAGAATCGATGAAGTAATACTTCCAAGTCCGACTGGGACATTTCAACGTACCTGTATAATAATGTATGTACATTGTACATATATACATATATCATAGTAAAATCTAATAAAAAAAAATATTCAGCTATTTTGAACTAATATATTTCTCCCAAATTAAAAAAATAACATAATATATGATATATGTATGTATATACATAGTATTTATAAAAAATATTTTTTTTCCAAAACAATTACATACATATTTTTATTCAAAAATCAAAACGAAAAAAAAAACGTACGTTGAAATGTAGGTAAATGTTTTATGTATTATATGTATGGAAGTAAATACAACTACATATCTACATAATATATGCCTATACATATGTACGTAACTAAAATTAATAAAAACTAATATCCGAATTCCGGAGATATTAAAATTTTAAATCTTTTTTAAAAATTGTTTTTTTCCAATTCATAAGAAATCTATATAACTACATTCATTTGAACGGTTTTTTTTTTGAATTTTTTGAAGTAAGTATAGGTAAATTTAATTTAACAAATATTTTAACGGATAATATAAGAACTGTTTTAGTAACACTTTATTCATGTTGTAACAATACCTACATATATTGTCTTTTGTTAAAAAGAGTTGTTAAATAATGTATATACCTATCCAAATTTCATTAAATATAATTAAAAGGGTTTTCCCTTTGCTTCACATATTGTAAAAATTTGCCTGACTGTAGGTAGTATTAATGATTTGTAGAGTTTTATTACACTATTTTTAAAAAATTTATTTAAGTTGAAGGAAGTGTTAGTACAACAGTTCTTATATTATCTTTTAAAATATTTGTTAAATTAAATTTACCTATACTTAAAAAAAAAAAAACTATACGCATTTGTATTCAATTTCTTCCTTCAAGAAAAATAAAAAAAAATTTAGTGTGATATTTTTTGTAAAATTTTTGTCAAACACATATACACATTTTTTTTGTACGGTGATTAACTATATATTATTATTATTGGGCTTTTGCAAAACCCTCTACAATAAAAGCCTCCTACTGGTGTTGTGTATTTTTTAGTAAGAAGTGCCATGTTTTGTTTTGACATTTTAGTTTCTTATGGTTTCTTAATAAGAGTGGTGGAATATTAGTGTAAAGAAATAGTGTTTTAGCTGAATATTTTTGGTTTTTTAAATAAGATATTGTTTATAAAAGTCTTAAAATATAATAAATTAACAGTGTTATAATTTTTAAAGTGCACAATAGTCAAAAAAATTAAATAAAAAGGTGGAAAATGTTGTGCGTTCTTACCTACTTGTAAGAGAAAAAATTAAAGTATGACTACATAGTACATACCTATCTATGGTGAGGTTATATTATTTATATGTTATAAAGTGAATAAATTGATTTGATTTAATAGAATTTAATTTATTAGTTATCACAAATTAAGTGTCTATTTGCCTTCATTACACAATAAAGATTATGTACCAAATTAATTACTTTTTCATAGACTTTTTTTATATAAATTTTTGTGATTATGTTATGATGTGAGAAATTGATTTGATTCAATAATTTAACAATTAATATAAACTTATAAATAAAATTTTATTAAATTAAATCAATTTGTTCTGTATTTCCCTCACTTTATTTATTTTTTTCATATATTTGTGTTTACATTTCATTTCAATTTATTCACTTTTATAATATAACCTCACCATAGGTAATGTAGTCATTAGTCACATGTCAATATATAGGTATAGAAGAAAAAAGCTTATATTATTTATTATTCTTTAAACTTTAATTATTCATATAAATACATATATGTATCAGAATTATTATAAATTAAATTTTATTAAATCAAATCAATTTATTCACTTTATTACATATAAATAATACATATAACCTCACCATACTTCAATTTATTCTCCTTAAAGTAGGTAAGAAGGCACAATATTTTTCACCTTTTTATTTAACTTTTTGACTATTGTGCACTTTAAAAATTATAACACTGTTAATTTATTATATTTCAAAACTTTTATAAACCATATTTTATTTAAAAAGCCAAAAATATTTAACTAAAACACATTTGCTTTACATCACTATTTGTACTACCAGCATTGAATGTTTTGACGTTTCAACACTTTTATCGTGTTTGATTGTGTTAGTGCAGAAAGCCACAACTCGGCTTGTGATATAGAGGGTTTTGGTTTTTTGCATTGAAAAATGTACATATAGAAGGGAAATAAGGAAAAAAAATGTTTTTTTTATTATTTTTATTATTATTATTTATAATACTTCCAATTGTTTTTTATATGTATAATGTCGTCATTATATAATTTCAAGCAATCCTATTGGCTATACGTAAATCACACAAATTGATACTATTGCCTATTAGAGATGATTTTGATGAAATTTTTGTTTGCTAAGAATTATGATTTCCTATTACAAAAACGATTTTTAGTACTGTAAAATTTAGGATTTTTGATCGAATTTATGAATAAAATTATTTTCTAAAAGTATCATTTTGATATTCCACCTGATAAACTATATGCAAATCAATAAATTTTATATAAAAATCATTATCAGGAATTTTAAATGTGGTAATATGCAAATTAGCAGCTTATGTATGTACATGATCATTAATGTTTTTTAAAATATCCTCAGATCCTATATTAAATAAATTTTAAAAAGAAGAAAAAGAATCGTTCACTTTAACTTCTCATATACATTATGTATGTATGTTTCTACATACAATGTACTTATGTACATTCCCAATCCCCATTCCTATACTGAATTTTGTATATTATTTTGTATATCAATTTAACAGTTTATACGATGAAAAAATAATCCGAATTTTGGATTAAATTGGGAGTAGCGTAGAAACGGTAAAATTGGGATTAAAAAAGTACATGCAAACGTTGATATTTTTATACACTTATAGTATACATATTATTCTTCTTCCACATAAAAAATAGAAGAAGAACGTGACAGCTTCACTTTCACCATAAAAATTAGAATCCGCCATATTGCATTTTACCGCACACTTACATATAAAAAAATTGGGATTAAACCGAAATAAATTGGGCTTAAGCCAAAATCCGAATTATCGAGTTTATACGACAAAAAATTGGGAGTAAACCAAAATCCGTATTAAATTCGGAGCAGGCATAAACACGTAGAATGAATATTATTATAACAAAATATGAAAAAACCTGCTTTCACAAATACTATAAAATTCCCATTTAAAATATACATTAAATATACATGTGTATGTACATATAGTATACTGAATTTGAAGTTCTATAGAATCACTAATGAAAATACAACAATTTCTTATCCTTTTATATTGTAGAGCAATTTGTATATAACTTGTTTCTTTGAATTCTGATTGCCTGGTGCAAAAATAATTTTTAATGTTAGAAAATTAAGAATTTTTGATCGAGTTTATCAATAAAATTATTTTTTTTCAATAAAATTATTATCATTTTGATATCAAAATTATATTTGACCTGATAAACAATTAAATTTGATATGTAAATTATAAGCAGAATTATAAATGTGATCATATGCAAATTAGCTACTTGTGTACTTCTTCTTCTTGAAATACTTGAAATATACCCTCAAATCCTATATTTTCAATTTCTCATACAAATTTTTATACTGAACCAAATGGTATGTATACTGAATATATGGAGAAAAGGAAAAGCGGTTTCCATATGATTCTGTATATTGTATTGTAATGCTTGAAACATGAGAGTTTATCGTTTCTGGTGGTATCTAGTTTTTTAAGAAATGAATTTAATTCAGTTTTAGTGAATGATTTTATTTATGTTATATAAGTTTAATTATTAACTAAAATAATCGGGATGAGCTGGTTAATATTACAATAAGATATTTATTTGTTGGTATAATGTAGGCTTAGAACTAGCTATCATTTATAATTATGTTATAATTTATTATTTTATTTAAAATATTTATTTTATCTTCTGTTTATATATTAAAATTTCTTTTTGAATTTTGGAAAGTGAGTAATAATGATTAAATTAGTATATAAATTTGTGTGAAATAATTATATATTTCAGATTTCTTTAGTGAATTCGGCAAATATTGTGTTCGCCTGTTTATCAAAAACATGTCTTTTTGAGTTTAATATAAAGTCTAACCTGCCCACTGAAAATATATTTAAATGGCCGCAGTATTTTAACTGTGCAAAGGTAGCATAATCATTAGTCTTTTAATTGAAGGCTTGTATGAATGGTTGGACGAGATACATTCTGTCCCATAGAAATTAATAGAATTTTATTTTTCAGTCAAAAAGCTGAAATTTAATTGAAAGACGAGAAGACCCTATAGATCTTTATATTTTATTTTTTATAACTATTTAGATTATTTCAGATATATTTTAAGAGAATATTCTGTTGGGGTGACATTAAAATTTATTTAACTTTTAATAATTTATGACATATTTGTTGATCCAGTATTACTGATTATAAAATTAAGTTACCTTAGGGATAACAGCGTAATTTTTCTAGAGAGTTCATATCGATAGAAGAGATTGCGACCTCGATGTTGGATTAAGATTTAGTTTGGGTGTAGAAGCTTAATATTTGAGTCTGTTCGACTTTTAAAATCTTACATGATCTGAGTTCAGACCGGCGTGAGCCAGGTTGGTTTCTATCTTTATTAAATTAAAATATTTTAGTACGAAAGGACCAAATATTTGAATTATTAAATTTTTTAATATGAATATTATTAATTTATTAAACTATTTTGGCAGACTAGTGCAATAAATTTAGAATTTATATATGTAATTTATATTACAAATAGTATTGTATAATATTGAGTTGATTTTATCTACTGTTGGTGTTGTTTTATTAATTATTTGTGTGTTAGTGGGTATTGCTTTTTTAACTTTACTTGAGCGGAAGGTTTTAGGATATATTCAAATTCGTAAGGGACCTAATAAGGTAGGATTTGCAGGTATTCCTCAATCATTTTGTGATGCTATTAAGCTTTTTACAAGGGAGCAAACTTATCCTATATTATCAAATTACATTTCTTATTATTATTCACCAGTTTTTTCATTATTTCTTTCTTTATTAGTTTGACTTTGTATACCTTTTTTAGTGAAGCTTTATTCTTTTAATTTAGGGCTCTTATTTTTTTTGTGTTGTACTAGAATAGGTGTTTACACCTATTATTAATTATGCTTTGTTAGGAGGATTGCGAGCTGTTGCTCAGACAATTTCTTATGAAGTTAGTTTGGCTTTAATACTATTATCATTTGTTTTTTTAATTGGTGGTTATAATTTATTGGATTTTTATATTTACCAAAATTATATATGATTTATTATTATTTTATTTCCTTTATCTTTAGTCTGGTTTGCTTCTTGTTTAGCAGAAACAAATCGAACCCCTTTTGATTTTGCTGAGGGGGAATCGGAATTGGTTTCTGGATTTAATGTTGAATATAGAAGAGGGGGCTTTGCATTAATTTTTTTGGCAGAATATGCTAGTATTTTATTTATAAGAATGATATTTAGAGTAATTTTTTTAGGTTGTGATATGTTTAATTTTGCATTTTATTTAAAATTATTATTTGTTGCATTTTTATTTATTTGAGCACGTGGGACACTTTCTCGATTCCGTTATGATAAATTAATATATTTAGCTTAAAAGAGATTTTTACCTTTGTCATTAAATTATTTAATATTTTTTATTGGGTTGAAAATTGTAATTGTTTCTTTGTTGTTAATTTAAATTAGTAAAGTTAATAGAAATTTTTATTTTCTATCTTATGTTTTCAAAACATATGCTTGTTCAAGCTCATTAACCATTAATCAATTAAGTTATCTCATCATTTGTGAACTAGAGGATTAATTAAATAATATATGAAGTATAGTACAGTTAAAATTTGTCCTACAATAACATAAGGATCTTCTACAGGGCGAGCTCCAATTCATGTTAATAAAATAACAATTACAACTATAAATCAGAATATTACTTGATTGATAGGATAAAATTGGATTCCACGGAATTTACTTATATAGTAGAAAGGTAGGATAGCTAAAATTGCAATGGAAAGTACTAAGGCAATTAAACCTCCTAATTTATTAGGAATAGATCGTAAAATTGCATATGCAAATAGGAAATATCATTCAGGTTGAATGTGAACAGGCGTTACTAGAGGATTTGCGGGGATGAAATTATCTGGATCACCAAGTAGATAAGGATTAGTTAGTGTTAAAAGAGTTAAACATGCTAATATAATAATAAAGCCTACAATATCCTTAAAAGAAAAATAGGGGTGGAATGGAATTTTATCAGAATTGGAATTGATTCCTAATGGGTTATTTGATCCTGTTTGGTGAAGAAATAACAAGTGGATTATAGTTATTGCTGCTACAATGAAAGGTAAAATGAAATGGAAAGTAAAGAATCGAGTTAATGTAGCATTATCAACTGCAAAACCCCCTCAAACTCATTGAACAAGTTCAATTCCTAAGTATGGGATTGCTTATAATAGATTTGTAATTACTGTGGCTCCTCAAAATGATATTCGACCTCATGGTAATACATACCCTATGAATGCGGTAGCTATTACTAAGAATAGAATTAATACTCCCACAAGTCATGTAGGAGTATATAAGTAAGATCCATAGTAAATTCCTCGTCCAACATGTAAGTAAATACAAATGAAGAAGAATGATGCCCCATTTGCATGTAAAGTTCGTAGTAATCAACCATAATTTACATCTCGACAAATATGTGTTACACTATTAAATGCTAAACTAATATCTGCTGTGTAATGTATGGCTAAGAATAATCCTGTTAAGATTTGAACAATTAAACAATTGTGTTAAAAATGTTAAAATTTCTCAAATTTTTTTAAAAATTTTGTATGTATTGTATGGAAAATAGATAGAAAAGGGAATATATTTTAAAATGAGAGTAATTAAGAAAAAATCCTGAGAATAAAAAAGAGCTTAAAACAGCTTTAAGATTGGAGGCCGTTTGGTTGTGACTATTTCGATGTACTGCGATAATAAGTCTGATAGTATATTCTATTGTCATTGCCAGTACTCACATTTGTATCGAATCCAAAGTACTCGAGTACTGATTAGTACTCATATGAGAGTAATCGATACCGTATAGTATCGAATACTAAGTATCGGATGAAAAAATGAATATTAAGGAGTATTTAAACAACATATTTATTGTCGGTACTTTCATTAATGCGTCGTCAACCTACGTCAATGACTCGAATGCACTGGAATAGTAATCAGAGTCGTCAACTGTGCATGCAAGCAGTTATTAGAATAAATGAACATGATTCGCCATCTTCAAATATGACGTCAAAATGTTTATAAAATTTAATAATTTTTAATTTATTTAAATTTTATTTGAAATTAAAAATCAAACTAAAGAAATGTCAGGAAAAAAATGTACTACACTATTTGTTTTAATTGAAAATAAACATCGCAGTCGCTTGAAAACGATTGAGTAATTTCATTTATGAACATGATTTTTACGCCGTCAGCGTCGTCGACGCATTCATGAAAGTACTGTGTTTTATAGAAACTTTATTTAATTCAAATTTGAAATTACATTTGATTTTCTTAATCCTTAAACGTTTTTTTACAACAGGATTTTACAATAAAAGATTTTTATAAATTCCATTCGTCCTCTTTACAGTCACTAAGAAACATCATTTTTTCTATTCGTTTGCTTAATAAGCTATTTCTGTTTTTACTCAAAGTGGTTCCCGCTTTTGAAAATAATCTTTCGGCTGGAACCGACGTTGCTGGTATTGTCAGATATTTAATTGCCTGTTTATATAGACCTGGAAAAAATTTTTAATTTCATACCACACAGTAAGAGGATCTGGGCTAAGTAGTGCCACAGGATTCATTAAATATGTATTTAGTTCATCTCTCTGAATGTCAGATTCTTTCAGATGGTTTTTCTTTTGTTCGGCATGTGCAAGAGTTTTGTGATATTGCCATAAATCAAAATCTTCGTGGCTTTCAGTTACACCTTCGCTATTCGTATCACTACTACTTATAGTTTCAGTTTGTTTTTGGATTTCTTTACGTATTATTGAAATAGCTTTTGCACATGACTATGGATCTGTAAAATGTATCCTTTTAAAACGAGGATCCAAAATACATGCCATTGCTAATAAATGACACTCTTCTATGCGCCCAAATCGATGGCTAAGTTCATTAAGAGCAGCTTGTTTCAAAAGAGAAATCGTCGAATTTTCGTCAACTTCCAAGTCCTGAAGTTTTGCTTTTAGGCAATTTATTAGTGGTATTATTTTTGATATTGTGATATATTTTTCGCCAGAAACTTCCTTTGTCGCACATTCCAAAGGCCTTAAGATTTTTAACACAAATTTCAAGTCGAGAATTTCTGATGCTGACAAAGGTGACGGAGCATTTATATTTTCTAAAACTATTTGATTTATTATGGATGCCAATTCTAAGTATCTTTCTAACATATAGAAAACTGAATTCCAGCGAGTTTTAACATCTAATATGAGTTTAGCAGGTGTCTTTCCAATTTCTTTTTGTTTATTTTCCAAAAGTTTGCTCTGCAAAATGCTAATTTTGAAAAATTTTACTATATTCCTCACTTTTTCTATAAGCGATATTATTGACTGTGTTTTTAAAATGTTTTCTGCGACTAGGTTGAGTGTATGGGCAAAACATGGAAGATGAAGTCCTTTGCCAATAAAAATGTTTGTTGCAGCAATCATATTAGCTCCATTATCTGTAACGACTGCAGAAATTTTTTCACGTCTAATACCAATATCTGAACTGATTTCTTCTAATTTTTACGCTATATTTGTTGCAGTGTGTCTTTCTTCAAGTTCTTTAAATGCTATAGTTTTTTAAATAAACGTATTGTTTTCAAAAAATTAGCTGTTACACCTAAAAAACTCCTAGCTGACATCATTTCGGACCAAATATCACATGTTAAGGCTACATGGTTTATATCTGAATCTGTACTGCTAAATTTTTTTTTATATTTTTGGAAAATTAATTCATAGAAGTTGTCGAGATTTTCTTTTAAAGTATCTGTACTAGGAATTTGGAATGTTGGTGATAATAATTTTACAAAACGCCGGAATCCTTTTCCATTGACGATGTAAAATAGTCTTTGATCTTTGCAGATGAAATACAGAAGTCCTTTAGTTATTTTATTATATTTTTGTCCACCTAAAAGTAGGAAAAAATAATAGTTAAGAAAAAAATAAACAAAATAATAAACATATCATACACATACATACATATATGTATGTATATGTACTCTTACACACCTGATGAGTAAGATGTAATTCGTTGAAAGGATTCTTCAATATGCATATGCACCTTCTTTTCCTCAATTTCTTGTTTTTTTGGACTGCTTGCTCCTTCGCTTGCTTTTTGCTGTTGATTTTCATCTTCTTCATCTTTCCGTTTTCTTTTATCACCCGGAAAGACAGTCATGCTTGTCAGTACAAGCAAACAGTTTTGCAAGATTGCAACGTACATAGAGTATAACATGGTGTAATGATATATAAGGTGTGTGCTTTAAACGTAAACAAATTTCGAATCGAACTAGCCAATCAGAACCCAGCTTGCTAACAAAGGAATTTGACATTTTAACTTGAAAAAAAGTGCTGTCACTAGCATTTTATTTTCCATTATGGTGGAATGATATTTATATTAAAATCATTTCGTGTTGTGAATTGTGTGAAAATAATTTTTATAAACTTTTTTATAAAAGAAAGAAATAAAAAAAAAATTGAAAATTTAAAATTCAAAAATAAAAAAATACAAAAATTTATAACTTAAATTTTTTTGTTTTATTTAATAATACACTGCGTGCCAATGAAATCGCCGAAGTATAGTAAAGTATGTAAATTGTGGAAATTCCCAATTCTTAGGTAAATATTTTATGATCCTTTGAACATATGCTGAATTTTTGAATTTCAATAACTAGTTTATAACAAATTTGTGTTGTAAGGTAATTTATTTTGTAAAGTGAAAGTGAAAATTGAAGTTATTCTTTAATCTGGTGTCTAGTGAGTCAGTTATAGAAAAAGTGTGAGAAAAATGAAAAAGTTATCAAGTGAAGAAAAAGTGAAAATCGTTGCTTTAAAAGGACAAAATCTAACAAATAGTGAAATCGCAAGAACTCTAGGAAGAAATGAGTCCACAGTAAGACGATTTTTTAAAACTTTTAAATTAACAAAAAATATTCAAAGAAAAAGTGGTTCCGGACGGAAAAAAATTACAAGTGAAAGAGAAAATCGACTGATAAAAAATATTTCTCTCGAAAATAGGTTTATGCCAGCATCTAAAATTAGTCAGGAGTTGAAAAAAATAACAGGAACCCAAATCAGCGTTAGAACAGTTCAGAGAAGGCTCAATGAAATGGGTCTGAAGGCCTGCAAGCCAGCAAAAAAGCCTCTTTTGACCGAAAATATGACGAAAGCCAGATTAGAATGGGCAAAATTAAGAAAAAACTGGACTGTTTCTGATTGGGAAAAAGTAATTTTCAGCGACGAATCAAAATTCAATTTGATAGGGCCTGATGGTAACCCCACAGTACGACGGCGTGATGGTGAAAGATATATTCCTCAGTACACCGTTTCTACAGTTAAGCATTCGCCATATTTAATGGTTTGGGGATGCATAACTTCTAAAGGTACTGGTAGGATTATATTCTTGGACACGCATGTAAATGCAAAAGAATATAAAAAAATTATTCGCAAAGGTCTTATACCCTCACTGGAAGCAGTAACCGGGTTCATTGCAGATCCAGTTTTTCAAGATGATTCGGCTCCATGTCACAGAGCAAAAACAGTAAGTATTAATGAGTTTTATGTTTTGTGAACTGTTTATTTGAGTAAATTGTAGCATCTTCAATATTTTTTCTAATTTTTTTTATCAGGTTACAAAATATAAGAAGTCTCTAGGAATAAATTCTCTGCCTTGGCCTGCAAACAGCCCCGATTTAAACATAATTGAGAATGTTTGGGCCATAATGGGGAGGAAAATTAGGGAAAATAAACCAAACAGCATAATTGAATTGAGAGAAATAATCGAAAAAGTGTGGAATGAAGATATAAATTTGGAGCTATTACAGCGTCTTTACCAGTCCATGGTAAATAGAGTAGCGGCTGTGATAAAAGCTAGGGGCGGTCCTACAAAATATTAAATTTAAAAAAAAACAATAGGGAATTAAAAGAAGATTAAATTTATTTTTTATTATTATGTATAAGTACTATTAAAATTTGCATTTACTTTTGTATTATTTCAAACGTTTTTAAAATTAAAAAAAAAGTAATAAAATTATATTATTTTTGTCTTTATTGTTAATTTTCCTTTTTTTATGAACTCAAATTCATAACTGACATCCGATTAGTGGCAACAGGTAGTAAAATAATTAAAAAGCATGCACAGGTACTGAGATACATATTTCAAAAATAAAAACACCCAACAAATGTTTCAGAAAAAATTTTTATACCTAATAACAACGAAATTCTATGAAAAAACTAGTTCGGCGATTTCATTGGCACGCAGTGTATATGGCAGCACTAAATTACCAAATGCCAACTCGAAGTTTCTAAAGCACACACCTTATATATCATTACACCATGGAGTATAAGATTTTACAAGAAATCGGATGTTACTTACGGCCCTTTTTTCAACTTCAGATCTTGATTTTAAACATTTTTTAAGATGTTCCAGCAAGTTTGAGGTGTTTCCAGATGTTTTGAAATTTTTAAAACAAGATTCGCATTTGGCGGTTTTGTTGTCTATTATTTTAAAAGATTCCCAAACCGTACTGGTTGATGGTGGTGACATTTTTTTTAAACCACTTACAAAATAAATACTTTCTCACTATTAAACCTGAACACTTAATTAAATTACCACTTAATATCTCAATATTAAATTTGAATTCACTCATCAGTATCACTTTCAATTTACAACTGACTCTACTACTATCACCGTTCAATATACCCTACCAAAATTTCTAGAAACACTCTACTACATTCGAGAAAAATAACTTTCTACAACAGACTTCTTCGAGTATGACTTTTCCTGAATGTTCATAGTGTGTGTAAGATCAAATTTTGATTCGATACTTTTGATCCGATACCACAACAAAAGTACTCATATGAGATATGAGTAAGGTATCGAATCAAAAAGTATCGATTACAAAAAAAGTGGTATCGAAACAAATGTACTCACATGAGTAAAGTATCGAATACCGATACCGATAACCGAATCCCTATGCGCACCTCGAAATAAGGGTCTTTGTTTTTGTACCGTTAACTTAGAATGATATTTTTTTTTTGAATTGAAAATTTGAAGCCGATATATTTATTTTTATGGAAGATATACCAAATCAAATACGACGTTATATAAAAAAATTGCTCTGCACAAATAAATATGAACAGCACTGTATATTATTTTCAAGAAATTATACATATGTACCTATATGAATTGAAAATTCAATTAGAATTTTTAAAAAAAACGCTAATTATTTTATCTTAGAGGAATTTTATATTTCCAAATAAATTCATATTTTTTTCTGTTTTTTCAATTAATGTTTTATGTAAAATACAAAAAAATATATAAATTTTTGTAAATTTTAGTTATCTTTTATTCGTTTGATATGCAGATTTGTTGTTTTTGTTCTAACATCTTACAAATTACAATAGTTTAATCATACAACTTTAAATTATCGTTTATGTTATATTCATGGTCAGCATAAAAAATTATTTTTCTAGTGTTACTCCTATTATATACATATATAATAATGGCACTCAATAAAAAATGTACAATACAAAATCAAAAACTATTTGTTTTTACTTTTTCTTCATATGTATGTGTATACATTATACCATAACTATAACAATTACAAATAATAAAAAACAAAACTTCAACATCGTAACAAAAACTTCTTTAGTAATTCATTATCAACTTTTTTCTTTTTTACTTAATACAAAAATCTAAAAAATTACAAAATTTAAAATTTTTTAAAACTTTTTGTTATGTTTATAAATTGGTATTTTATGAGTTTGGAGGGAGGATGAATTATCATAAATTAATCGTAAATATTTTCAGTGAAAATTTAATATGAAAAGGATTTCAGACTTTTTCAAATAATATTTACGTACATACATACATACTTTCTTTTTATTAAGTAATTAATTCATTTATTTAAAAAAATGTCTTTTTTTATTGTATTTTGAGCTTCCAAAATTATTCTTGTTTTTGAAATTTACCAATTATTTTTGTTATATAAATATATAATATAATACATTTAATTACTTCGCATTGAATATAAAATTACTTTTTTTTGAATATTCTACTACTTATTATCAATTTTATTTATTAACTTAAATAAAAAGAATAAAAGATTGATCCACACACATCCGATCCGATTCCCGATAGAAGTTCTATCGAATCGATTAAAATATTCACAATATTTTTTGTCATTATCAAGCAAATGCTAACATATTATGCTAATTGAATTTTATTTAAAATATCTAATGACCTATGATTTTAAATTTTTATTTAACAGTTTCATTCGATCGGAAAAAAAAATTTCGAAATAATTTTCGGTAGCAATCAAATAATACATTAAATGTATGTGAATCAACCTTGAAAATTATTTATTCTATTTTTTAAATTGAGGTTTCATTTATTTTTATTTAATCTGCAACGATGTATGCAAAACATAATTGATTTGAAGAGTTAAAGTTATTCATGGATTATTTCTCAAATTTTTCAGATTTTAACTAATTTTAACTCTTTCCTTAATTTATAAAAATAAATTTTCACTTCATTATTCAGTGATTAAGATTTTTTTTTTGTATTTATATTCTCTTGAAGATGGCTTTCTAATCCGTGACTCTTCACTTTTCCACTAAATTTAAAAAAAAAAAAATGGCATCAATTTTTGGTTTTTATTTACTCGTATATATATTTTTTTATTCTACATCGGTCCAATATTATTCTGATATAGACAGAAAACATTAAATTTTTTTATTGGATTATCAAAGATTGCATTTTAAAATATTACTTAAATCACTTTTATCCTTGTTCTAGTGCAAAAATAGAAATTCGTAGTGATCCTCCCAGTGGGGAGGAATCAACTTTTTTTCTTTTTTAAAAGCAAAATGATAATATAAAATTAAGAATTTAGTAGATTAGATATCACTAAGATCACTTAATTCGACTATTTTTTTTTTTTTAATAGAACGGGTATCATTCCTTTGCTGTCACGTTATACATACATACATGTGTGTACGTACATACATATATTCTCAAAGTAATTTGAAAAAACAAAAATTGAACAATTATTTCAGCGCTTAAAAACTACTTAAAGGCACTTGGAGGCATATTTTGTCTAGTTAAATTTAGAAAATTTAAAATTGTATTAAAAATAAATCATATTTACAATAAATTTATTATTTATTTTATATTTATAAATTTTATGTTGAAAAAATTAGAAAATTTTCTTTTTTTTTTCAAATTAACAATCACTTATCGTGTTTTATACTTACACTTCATATCGTTATGATTGAAGACGATATGAATTATCAATTTATCTGAGAACGATTTAGCATGTGTTCATACTAAACAGAATTAATTATTTTTAAATATTAAGTAAAAGAAAAGTTTAAACATTACTTATCATATAATCATATCGATTTAAGTTATGTTTATACTACATTTACAAACCGACATACATAATTCGAACCGATATAACTCATAACAGTATAAAGTGTAATCATTAAAATGGTAAATGTTATTTTCAAAAATCAAACTTATGTAAATAATAATGGCAATTAAATCTTTTTAAACGATTTGTTTTATTTTATTATATTTTTCTCTTTGTTTTTTTTTATTTTAAGGGAAATTATACAAACTTTGTTTTAAAATTTTTAACATATCTCATTTGACTATTTTTTGTTAGTCAAAAATAATTTTTAAATGTTAGGGGCCATTTACATTTGCGATTTATTCCTGAAATTTTTTGTCGTGAAGATTATTCATGACAGTTTCAAAATATTCAAGTAAGAAATTACTTCTAAATTTTGTCATATAATGTAAACACTGCTGGATAAAAATTCCATGAAATATTGTATTCGGTACAATGTAAACTGTAAACCCATCCGACATTTTTTTCACGACAGTTGTTTCTAGACATTTATTCAAGAAGAAAATATCGACTTTCGACTGTCTCAATGTAAACAAAGTTGCGAGAGATATTTTGTGTTCACGACAGGAATAAATCGCAAATGTAAACGGCCCCTTAGAAATTTTGTTTGTTAGTTATTGACATTGAATTTCGAAACGCTTATAAAATTTATAAACTTACTGCATTAACTAATACTATTTTTACAGATTTATTAAAAAAATATACATATATTTTTTTAAATTCACAATTATATTTTACACATATTGTAAAATATGTATAATTTAACTTTCTTTTGAAATTCTGTTAATATCACTTTTTGAAATTTTCCTCTTTTATACTAAAAAAAAAGCGTTATACATATGTATTGAATTTGAAAATATGGAGCATATCCTCGATTGTTTAGCAAGCAAACAACTGTTTTTTCTTATAATAAATGGAATTGGTTGTTAAGGCTCCAGAGGATTCAAATCAAAAGAAAAATATTTCGTGATAGACAAAATAATTTTGATAATGAAGACAAAATATTTTTTAAAAATATCGTTTCGCAAAAAAAGGCCTTTTGGTTTTATTAAGGAAGAACAAATGCTTATAAAATGAAAAAGTGGCTTACTTGTGATTGCAATCGAGGGTGTGACTTTTTTTTGTCATATTTGCTAGTAGCAAGCAATTTGCTTACTTTCTAGACGATCGAGGATGTGCTCCTTTTATATTTAAATGTAAATCTAAATATATAATAAAGTATTGTATGTATACATACATATATAATTAATATTTACAATAATTAAATTTCATCTTCAAAAACTTCAAATAATCGTCAATTAATTCAACAACTCAGTTTCTACATGAATTTTAGCAATTGACGATCGTTTGACTTTTTTCGAAGATGCAAAAACTTAATGTCGAATTCTTGATCATAAATTTTATGATTAATGACTATTTTTGTTTCATAATTTTTTTTACTGTTCATTATTATTTAACATTATTCATGGCTTTCAATATCTCATTATTGAAGATCACATTTTTTTTCACGTTTTTTTTACAAAGCTACGATTATGTATTACAAATATAATACAATTTTCAATAAATTGTTATAAAATTATTTTTTAATATATATTAAATCAACTACATAGAAAAAATATATATGTATGTCTTTTTTACCAATCTAAACCTATAAAAAATCGTTGTCTTTTTGGAATAAATTATTTGTAAGTCTTAGTATTCACATGTATATATCATATACATATATATTATAATTTTTGTGGTTTTTCTATTGGCGATGAAAATGAGGGTAATATTATTTCTTTTGTATCGTTACTATTTGTATTATTTGTGCCAATAAATTGAACTTTTGAAAATTTATTATTTGTCTTTAATAATAATGGTGATCCTTCTGGTTTCAATTTATCATCAGTTTCATTATTATCATGTCCACTACCATCATTATATTTTTGGTTTTCATTTTTCTTTCTCTTATTGACATTATTCTTACCCGCACGATTTTTACGTATGCACTGATCAGTGGGAAACCAGAAAATCATAATTAAACCAATTGTAAATATAACACCAGCACATATTTGTCCAGTTATTATAATATTCAATACCATACGTAATTCCGAGGCCATTTCTTCACTAATTGATACTTTTTGCTCAAACCATAATATTGGCATGTAAACTGTATTTACATTTTTATAAAGGCTGTAAAAGAAAGAAAAAAAATTATGCATTTTGTTTATATATTGTTTAGTAGTAGTGGTGAGGTTTTAAAATTTAAAATTATATATTTTCGATTTTTATATACATACATATTTTATTCGTATTTTGAGATAATAATAATTAACTATTAGTTTCAAGTTTCTGGTTCAGAAATCAAGCATATCATTAGTTTATAGCGTAAAAAATGAAATTTTTGAGATATACATATTATGATATATGAAATCAAAATTTTGTTTATGAAGCACAAGTTTGCTTTTTTTAAGAATTTTAAGTAAATGTAATTTTTGTTGCAGAAGCTGCTTAAACTGTCTTTTTATTATTAAATCCGTTTAGTGTTTTTGATATTCAAATAAGTTAAGCGTTCATTTCAGAATTTGTACAAAGTAAAAAAGCTACCACCTTCATATAAAAGGCCTTCTCATTAATCGACTCACAACCACAACTGTAGGTATCGTGTACTAAATCAACCTTTTTTTTAAATTAAGAATAGTTAATTACAGTGAAACCTGTCTAAGTTGGACACTCGCGGTGTAAGACTTTTTGTCCAACTTATGCAGGTGTCCATGTTATCAAGGGAGTACAGATTTTTTTTTAAACTAATGTTTCATGGTTTTGCATGTATTTAGCCACATTTTTTCAACTGTTTAATAAATATTTTTAAAAATATGCAAGCTATAATTTATAATCACCCATGTTCTAGATTCCGCTAAAAGTGGAAGTGGAATACGAATTCAAATCCATGCAAAATGGAAAATGGTGTTCTGGATTCCACGCGGAATTATATATTTCGAACATTAATTTCGAATCAGCTGTTGTTAAATTCTCACATAAAAGTTTTATTTCTTCTTTGCTTTTTTTTTTTTTTGATAATTATTTATTAGTTAAGAATTTTTGTCTATAAAATTCACAAATATTTCTAACTGCTCTTTATTTTTGGGTGTTTTTAAAAAATACATTAAATGATTAAATATATTTATGGAAAAACATAATTATACTAGGATAATAATATGCATTAACTTTAAAATAAATTTAAATTTATTCACTATTTATATAATTTATTTTATAAATTTAAAAAAAAACTTCACTAATATAATTTTCGACTACACAAATACAAGCCACGATTGAATTTGACAACTATTATTTCAATTTCACGTACAAAAACATTGCGGAATTGAATTCACGAAAATTTAGTGAAAGTGGAATGTAGAACACCTAATTCCACTTCCGCAACTTCAATTCCGAAAAAGTGGAATTCAGAACATGGGTGAATGTATTCTATTTATTTCATGTGTGTATGTACATACATATATACATACATATATAGAAATTTATTGTTTTGAATTCCACTTTCAATATTTTCTTCACGAAGCACAAATGACATTTGACAAAACAAAAGAAAAAATGTGTCTACATGACAGTTGGCAGTTATGCAACTGTAAGTGTTGCTTTTGCTGCTAGGTTAAATTATGTAACTGTTAGTGTTACTTTTGCTGCTGGGTTAAGTTACAGAAAAATAAGTCACATAATTTATGTATGTACATATTTGCGTTCAACTTAGAAAGGCAATTTTATGTTACAAAGTCAATTTTTCTCATATTTTGGTGTTCAACTTCCAAAATAGAGAGGTGGCCAACTTATCAGAGGAATAATTAATGAAAAACCGAGAAAAAAACTTATGTCACAAATTTTCGTTCAAGTTCCAGAGGTGTCCGACTTATCAAGGTGTCCAACATAACAGGTTTCACTGTACATATATTGTACAAAATATTTATATTTTTTGAAAAACTAAAAAATTGTAGACCTGAGAAATGAGCTACACAGAAGTCTATCAGAAGTGGGCGGTAAATCAAAGGAAGACAGAAAATCTATATATCACTAACACTAACAGACATTTTGTGTGAAAAGTGTGAGAAAACGTATATATACAAGCTGCATAGTTTCACCCCGGTTTATTTCTAAAATTTTCCTATACAATTTTTGGTTGGGAAATTCTAGATATTTTAAGTGAAATTCATATAGCATATATTAGCATTTGTATGAGACTGACACAAAATGTGGTCATTATTCATTCGATTGGATTTAATTTCGACCGATGATCGCAATAGACTTACTCCAAATTTTATATTTCCAAATTTCGCGTATAGCATTAACTTATAAGATGAACTAAAAAAATTAATTTAATACTTACTTAACGTTTGCAATTGGCCGAATTAAAAGATTTATTTGCATTCTAGCCGCAACTTCTAAAGCGATACCAGTTGTTGGTTCAAATATCATATAAAATTGATGTTTATCTTTTGATGGTTTCATACCATCAACTTGATTTACATAGAATGGATCTGCTGCAAAGAAATGCGGATATGACATGAAAACTGGAGCACCAAAACGACATGCAGTTATATTCATAACTCCAGCGGGTGCACATTCACCAGCACAGAAACATTCATTCTCAGCATATAATGTACCTTGAAAAATTAAATCTTTAAATCTTAAACAAACAAAAAAATTCTTTTTTAATTCATTTGCATCGTTTAGACGCACTGAAAAACATATCTATCGAGACTCTGACATGTTACATTTAATGTAAATAAATTAATACGAAATATTTTTTTTCTCCAATTTTTACCATTATCAACAGATTTTGGACCTCCACTAAATTTATATCCTTGTAGACCTTTAATTTCAAAGGTGTTTTCGTAATCAAATGTTACCGATCTACACAAATCTGGATTGAAAAATGATATTGTACTGTTCTTTTGTAGTTTTGGTGGATAAAATTCCCCTGCTGATCCATTTACCATACCACAATGTGAATTGAAAAAACCTGTGTGTGTTTTATAATTCCATGTATGCATTTTCCCAATTTTTTTTATATCATCTTGACCAGTATACATGTTATAAAAGCCAGTTAGTTCTTCTGATCCATTTCGCTAAAAAAAATAAATAAAATTGAAAATTACGAAAACTTGACAATTTGTCTTTGAAAAGCAAATGTTTATTTTAAAAACGAGTCAATTTGTGTATAATAATCAATCAAGTATGTAGCTTTTTTGGTACACGGTTCATTTTGCCGCTGAGTTCTGACATGAATCAATCAACATTTACTTCCAAAGAAATTATAAGAAGCTATGTAACTGTCACACAACGACATAGGAATGAAATATTCAACAGGATAACTTAATACAAAAAACATGTCAAAAATTGGTTCCATGTGAGTTTTGTTGATTATTTGGTTTTTATAGCGTATAGTTTACAAAAATTGATCAGTTTGAATTTTATTTTCTGTTAAATTTCAAAAATTGTTGCGGAATATGTTTTATCCTAAATTTTCAAACATTTAGATAGCTGAGTTTTTTCGGTATAGCATATAGACCTAAAATGTAACATGTGGAGTATCAAACAAAATGTTTTCACGGTTCTGTGGAAAAATAATTTTTAATCCCATAAGTGAGAGCGAAGGAAAAAACATAAGAAGAGCCTGTTTTAATCTTGAAAAGAGGTAAAACCAAAGAAACTAGAAGTATAAGATAAGAAGAAACAAAATTTCTGACCTGGAGTGTGATATCACACAACACAACATGTTGCTTATACGTTTGTTTCTAATAGTCATGTACTCATGTTTATATAGTAGATAATGATACTCAGTAGAAATTATCAACAGTTCAATTCCAATTATCACATCACTGGCGTCTCGTGACCTAATCATTAGTGTGTGCAACAAATTAAAGAGAAAATTTAAGAAAATAAATATAATATATGAGGCGTTCCATATCAAAACTCGTCTTATCCACCCTGTATCAAAATTTAAGCTGAAAGCCTTAACAGTTTCTTGTGAAGAGAACTCAAATAAACACCAAAATATCATCACATTAAAATTTGTCTAATCCTTCAAATTCATTCAATTAAAAATTACTTTTCTTGTAAAACTTGCCTTATCCATGAAATATGTCGTTTCAAAACTCGGCTTATCTATTTTCACTAAGAGATACATTAAATGGCGCGGTATTTCTTGTTATTTCTTCAAAATTTATAACGGTGCTTTTTATGGGAAACTGTTTGATAACGAAATGTGTTGTAAAAAAAATTGAAACTCAAAGTTGAGCACTCAGTCGCTTGTGATTTCATGAAAAAAGTGGTTGAAAATTTAGTTATCTCAAGTGACTTAAGTGTTAAGTGACTTTGTGATGGAACAAAATATAAAAGAAGCAGAAAGGGGAAAAGCCAGGAAAAAAAGTGATCCCAGTAAATGACCCCTAAAGAAAAAAGAGGAGGTGACAGGCGAAGTGTAAAATATTCTTCAAAACGATCTGCTGTAAAATCATTCATTGAAAAATTGAAATGCTGCGAAAGTCATTATGCACGAGGAAAATCTGTTTATCAATCATTTTTGTATTACTTATCATATTATTAAAACTGGAATAAATTCTTATTTTTGACTAATTTTTTTTTTTTTCTGTCTTTTTTGCTTTTTATTCGTACTTTGACTTTGCAAAATTCGCCTTATCCAAGCTGTCGCAGCAAAACTCGCCTTGTGACACTTTCTTCTGTTTATTTTTCTTTAAATTTAATTTCTTTTTCTACTTTTTCGATAACAATAGTTTGGAGAGATAAAATAAAATCTTTATTTCTTACTAAGAAGAAGATTTAAAAAGTTTTTTGTATTTATTGGAGAATCACATATCAAGGAGAAGATAAGTTTTGAAATGAAACGCCTCATATGTACGTACATACATACCTATTACATCTTTATACATATATATATATCTTTATCTTTATATATATATGTATATATTTCTTCTGTCCTCTCAAACGGCTGGACCGATTTTAATGAAATTTGTTTGAGGGTCTTCAGGTGGATTCGAGAATGGTTTAGATTCACATTTCGGTCTAATTACTCAGATGCAGGGGCAGTATTTCTTGAAGTTTTAGTTTCTAAAGATTTGAATACTAAAGAAATGACTACTAGATTTTGATAAAATTCTTATAATTTGAAATGACTACTAGATTTTTTTTTTTTAATCATTTAATTAAATGAAGCGTATAATTCTAATAGTAAAGAGTAGAAGGGATATTGTGTCTATCAGTTGCAAAAGGGGTCTTTGTCATGTTAAGTCATTTTGAGTTATTAAGCAAAATTGTTTCTGAAATTTGACAAAATGTACTGTTTTGCAACTGCGCTCATATTTTGACGATCAAAATACAGAGGAAAAGGTTTTTTTTTTTCTTTTAAAAGTAAAGTAAATAAGTAGATTTTTAAAAGACCTTTCAAATGATGTATATAACTCATTTTTTTCAAAATATGGAAAAGATCCGTTTTGCCACTGATAGACACGCCTGTTCTGGATCACGGCTCCGGCTCAGTGATGTCATCACGTTATCAGTGCGGAATCACGTGGTTCAAGGTTACGTGTTGTTAGTGAGGGTTTACAGGGGTCAAGGTTACGTGTTATCAGTGAGGGGTGAAAGGGGCCAAGGTAATAATGTAATAATAATAATAATGTAATAATTATTATTATAATAATTATAATAATTACAAGGTCACACGAGTGAAAATTTTTTTAATTATCAGTATGGGCTGGGTCACGTGGTTCAAGGTTACGTGTTATCAGTGAGGGGTTACAGGGGTCAAAGTTACGTGTTATCAGTGGGGGATCACATGAGTCAAAATTTTTTTTTCTTATGAGTGTGGGATCATGCGGTGGTTAATATTTTTTTCTTATCATAGAGGAATCATACAGGAGTTAAAATTTTGTTTTTATCAGTAAGAGATCATGCAGGTTGAAATTATGGGGGTTATTATTAAAAAAGCAATTGAAAATTGTTGATACATATTAATTAAATATTAAAAATGAAAGTGAAAAATGTTTCTAATTTATGTCAAGACACTATAAGGCAAGGACAAGGACGCCACATAAACGAAAGGACAGAACAACGTCTGCCGGGCCATCTAGTATTTATCTAATATCTGTTGACACATGAAGGTTTCATCTCCATCCAGAAAGCACCGTATTCAGAGTGTTAACAGAGATTATATAATCGGTTTCCCAAAAAAAAACTGTTTAGTTTTATAAATAAAAAATAATTAAAATAAATTTAACGAACCGAATAAACAAAATAAAAGTCTTATTAGGCCTATTATTACGAGAAAAAAAAAGGTTTTAAATACAAATTAATCATTAATCATCATTATTGGTGATGCTAATGCTTTTCTGTTCGTGATGCGTAAACACTACTTTGTTGTTATGACAATGCAATGTTTTAAGTTGGCGATGCAATGCTATTACATGACAGCTGTATATTACAAGGAATTTTGAATACTTGATTTTTTGAATATGTGACAACGCATCATAAAAGTTGTGTTGCATTTTTGAATTTGTGACAAGCATCAGCATTGCATCAATTGTGCAGCGATGCATTTTTGAAGATACACTATGATATATCAGCAATTTAACATGTGCAATTAATTCAGTGACCCGAAAAATAAAACAAAAAATATTGTTGTTTGTGTATGTCAGTCTGTCTCATTTTAACTAATTGAAATTTTCGTTCAGAAAAATGTGAAATATTCACATTTCATTTCCACTGACTGAAATAAAAAAAAAGTATAGTTTATATTTGATATTCATTGGTGAGCGAATACTTTTTGTGGGCACTTATACTTATCACATTTATTTTATCACAAATTTATGTTTTTCTATCCAATATTATGTATTTTGAATAAGTTTTTTCAATTGCACTAATTTTTGTACATCATGAAATCACCGGCTGATTTGAAAAATTGAAAATTGAACATTGCAAGTAATTTTTTTAAAATTAAAAAATCCTTCTATTCAGAATAAAAACAAGTTAAAAAAATTTAAAAAAAAATGAAATTTAACAACAACCAAAAATCATGAAAAGAAGCAAAATTAATATCCGATTTAATAAATTATCGTTATTTCAAAAGAATTAACCCTTAAACGACCGGAAGGGTCCATCGGACCCATTTGAATAATCGAACTCATATAAAAGTAAAGTAGGTTATACAATTTGATTTTTATTGCTTTATTATTAATTTATGCATAATAAAAATAATAATTAATAATCAAAATCCAAAAAAAAAATTTCCAATTTTGAAATATCTACAGTTTTATTTTTTTTAAACGTAAAAGACCACAGTGGGTCTATCGGACCCATGTGTAATAATATATGAAATATAAAAATAATTGATTATAAATTTCTTACTTTTTGAATTTAGAAGATTTCATATTTAGAAATTTATATTTTTGAAGATGAATTTTCAAAAATTAGGTAAAAATATTTTAATTTACTATTTACTTTGTGTGTTGGGTATAATCAAAAAATATGTAATAAGAAGAACTCTTACAGTTTTGTAATTTCAAAATTCAAAATTTTTGAACGAATTATGAGCAGAGGGAAAAAACAAAAGGGATATGTATTATTTTACTCTCAGAGCTTTCTTTTATCTTAGTAACATCTTCATGGTTTTTCGCGTATTTTGTTCTTGTGGTTGAAAACTGTGGCACTTACAGAATTAATGTACAAGATAGCTTTTAAGAAACACTTCAACAAATATTTACATTCTAATATATTAGTTTTTGGTTCAGAGGATGCTGAGATACAGATCTTTGAAATTGAAATTTAAAAAAAAAAGCCAAAACTTTGACAATGTCGATTAGGCGGTCCTAAGGTTAAAAACTAGCATAAGTTATTTTATAATGTAAAAGAAAAGAAAATAACAGAAAAAAATATTTCATATTTAAAAAAAATTGTTTTATTCGAAACGAAAAGAAATTCAAAAGTATAAATCGTAATTAATTGTTATGTTGCCGTAGCAACAAATCATTATTAATATTTATTACACATTTGTAAAAAATGAAAATCATAATGTATGACCACAGACGGTAATTGCCCCTATTCCGAGAGTCGTTTCAATCGACAATCGACTCTTTGTCGACTCAGTATAAATTTTTGGTATCACGAGAGTCGATTTGAGTCGATATATCGACTTATATGAGTCGAGTAGGTTTTGACAATCGCCTCATCAGTTTAGATGACATTTTTGTTTTGTTGTGTTGTGTTGTTTCGCAGGTATTAAAATGTAAGAATATATAAACAAATTTTTTATATTCTAGTTATATATTTGTATTAATTTACAGGGTGAAAGTTTCAAATAAATGAAGAATTTCGTTTCTAATTCTTTCAACTCTTTCTTCTTCATATTCAATAAAAAATTCCATTTTTAAAATTTTAAAAAACTCATTTTTTTAAAAAAATTAAATTAAAACAATGAACAACTACCTTAATTTTTTCAAAAATATTTCATTTTGACAACTTTTGACAGTTTAAATCGACACTAAATCGTGTTTGATATGGTAACATTTTAAAGTCGAGGCGATCTGTTTACAGAATACGAATTTTTTTTCGCCTCGACTGAGAAGCCGATTGTCGATCGAAACGACTCTCGGAATAGGGCCAAATATCTATACAGCAACGGCGGAGGGTGGTATGGTTCAGGGTGTTCAGTGAACACCCTAAAATTGTTATGAACCTGATCATTAAAATTTTCTAATTACATTCGAAAACAATTTTTTTTTTGTAACAAGAAAAGTAATTTTTTAATATATGTATTAGTAAAATCATCATAATATATCAAAATTATCAAAAATATTTTTTTACTTTTCGTTTCTCTTTTTTTCTTCATAGAGTTTTGTATGCAAGGTGTTCACATTTCAAAGTGAACATTAGAAAAATCGTACTACACCATTATATTCGTTTATATTTTTCTCTTTTCAAATTCGTTTTTTCATACATCAGTCAGGCAGGTTCATATTTTAAAATGAACCCAGTACAAAATGTACAATACAGTATCCACAGAAAATTACAAGAGAATAATATTTGGTTACTTCATTTCGTTTCTCTTTTTTCTTCATAGAATTTTATACGCAAGGTGTTCACATTTTAAGCATAGTACTCAGATCGACCTGAATTCAGTTTCCTATTCAAAATACATGTAAAAAAAGGTGACTGAATTCCGTCAAGAAAATATTCCGTTCCCTTTTTGTTTTGCAGTACTGAGTTCGAGACGGAAAATAAGTTTAAATTGTCTTTGCTAAAATTTCTAAAACTTTTCAAGAGGTGGCGCTGACGATCACTCTCCACTACTTTTCCGCAACCATTGAAACAAAATAAATGTACAGACATTTATTCCGTTCAAGCAATGTGGTAAATTTGACAGTTGTTGTCAACAACAATTTAAAAAACAACACCTGCTTCATTTTTTATGGATGCTTTTTTAATTTTTAAATTTAAATTTAAACAAAAATGTCGTTTAATTTACGTTTCTCCAAATATTTCTACGTCACTATACACAAAATTTTTCCGTGTAGAAATAAATAGTAAAAATAAGAAACTGAATTCAGGTCGATCTAAGTACTATGCTTTAAAGTGAACATTAGGAAAATCATAGTACACACTACACCATATAAAGCAATAATATTTTTCTCTTTTCAAACTCGTTTTTTCATACATCATCAGTCAGGTACAGGAATTCATATTTTAAAGTGAACACCAATACCATAGTAGAATATTATGAGAAAATATTTTTTTTCATTTTCGTTTCGTTTCTCTTTTTTTCTTCATATAATTTTATATGGAAGGTGTTCATATTTTAAAGTGAACACCATAGTAGAATATTATGAGAAAATATTTTTTTTTACTTTTCGTTTCCTTTCTATTTTATCCTTCAAATAGTAATACTATTTATTTTTTGAAAATGAACGTTGTTATTTTCCTTACTAGATGTTACCTTTTTTATTTGAAGAAAATTAAAATTAATAAATTCAATTTCATTTAAATTTAAATTAATACAACTTTTTTATTAGATAATAATTCAAATTGTGTGTGTCGTGGTGAAAAATTTCTTTTAGTTGAAGCTGGAAGGTAAAAAATAAATAGATTGTTTTTCTCGGGGTAAAAATTTAAAAAAATAGTTCGAATTTGAAACGGAATTTTTTGTCGTTGGTAGTTTAAAATTTTGAATATTAAATATTTCACATGAAAAATTAAACAGTTTTTTTTTTAAATTTTGTAAAGATGGATAAGAACGCGGAAAATGCTTCTCTTTGTAATTGCGTCATTGAAAATCTTTTATGTATGTCTTTTTCAAGACAAAACATAGAAGAAAAATCGTTGATAATTAAAAACAGTAGACCCACGCATATTATGGAAAATTTAAAGGCAGCTTTTCAATGAAATTTTAGACACTATTATAATGCAACTGGAAGTACGCTTTGAAAATATGAAAGATTTAAATTTTATTGAGTTGTTAGACGTTCAAAAATTTCATAAGTATTCTGAAATCTTCCCAATAACTGAATTAAATGCGTTAATAGCTGCATACCCAGAACAATTTGATTTTTTAAAATTGCAAAATGAACTTACTGTCATTTATAATAAAAATTCCTTTTTTTATAACCTGCCAGTACCTGAAATTTAAAAAAATATTTTACGCAACAATCTCAAAGCTACTTTATCCGAAGTTTTCAAATTAAGTTGTTTAATTACAACTATTCCGGTAACTACAGCTAGCGCTGAGAGATCTTTTTCTTGTTCAAAGAGAATTAAAACATATTTGCGAAATTCGATGGCACAAAATAGGTTGACGGAGTTAGCTTTGATATCCATTGAAAAAAAATTATTAAAAGAATTGAGAACTAGGCCAGATTTTCACGAAAAAGTTATTGAGAAATTTTGCGAAAGGACAAGAAAAATTGAATTTGAGATGAACATTGAAGTGCAAAAAAAGTGATATTTTCGTTTATTGTATTTTTTATACAATAATGTATATTATTATTTTATATTTTTTTATGCTTTGTTTTTGTTATTTTTTTTTTTTTGTTATATTTTTATTGAGTTGTTTAAGTGGGATAGGCCTAATGAAAAATTTGAAATTTTAAACGGATTTTTGAGTTTTTCTTTCTATTTTTTACACATTTTTCTCTTTAGGGAAACCGACCACTTTATATCGGTTAACGCTCTGACAGCGATACCTCTTGGGTGGAGTGGAAACTCGTGTTTTAAATTATTTTGAATAGAAACAAAATATAACTTTCATTTCTTTTAGAAATCTGAACACCCGGAAAAATACTACTGGCTCCGCCACTGCTATACAGATAGCACAAATGCAAGCATATTTCAATTAAAAAATTAAGTTTTCTTATTTCTTTCTTAAGAACTTTCAAAAGCTTTCCTCTCCTTGTTTGAGTACAGCATAGTAAATTATATAACAAATATTATTGCTATGGGAACATTACAAATTACTATTTATACTTTTGAATTTCTTTTCGTTTTGAATAAAAATATGTACATATTTGCTTTGAAAAAAAATTATTTTTGAATATTATTCTTTTCTTTATTAGTTTATGAGTTTGGGAGAAAAATATTAGTTCAAAATTGACGAATATTTTTATTATTAAATTTTATTATGCCGAGATATTCAACTTTAAAAACGAATTTTTGATGAAAACGGTTTAAAATATAATGAAGTGTTGAATATTTAATTTTAGTTTGAATTTTATTTTTAATTAATTTTGTCATACAGAAATACAATATGCATATGTATGTTTTACCAATGAGAATATAATATACTATAAGACTTATTATCGCAGTACATCGAAATAGTCACAACCAAACAGCCTTCAATCTTCAAAGCTGGCCTCCAATCTTAAAGCTGTTTTAAGCTCTTTCTTATTCTCAGGATTTTTTCTTAATTACTCTCATTTTAAAATAAATTCCAAATTAAAATAAAGAATAAAAATTTTTATATGAAGAAATTTTGTATGAATAAGAGTTCTTCTGAACTCTTCCATTAGCGCTGTGGTGCAAAAACTTATTGGATAAACTATAGACTATTTTATTTCATGTGTTTCTATGTACATCTTGCTTTGCTTTAGATGGATATTAATACTTTTGCTACTATATTATTCAGGCGGGCAGTGGACGAAGCGTTAGAGTGTTGGCTTCTGATGCTGAAGGTCTCGGGTTCGAGTCCGCTTGAGTTCACTCAGCTCCTAATGAGTACCAATTCACTTTGAGTTGGGTATAAATGCTCGGTACTAATATTATAGCTTGTCCCAAAAGAGTTGAAGTTTCGTATTGTACTACGTTGGCATGCGCAGAAGAAAAGATACTTACACACATGCGTTTTTGTTGTTGTAAATTCGAATAAACAGGTTTCTTCTTTCGTATATGTATACACAAGAAGATCACTACGACATGTAAAACATGCGCAATGAACCTTCAACTGAAATAATTTCAGCTATAGTACCAAGTCCTGTCATATGAATAAAATTCGTTCTCTACCAACGAATTTTGGTGGTTCGCATTCTACTTTAAACTCTAGGTGCATGTATGACAGAAAGACGGGGTGCTGAGTACAATGGACTCGTGGATGCCTAACCCGCATCCCCCACACCCACAAAACAATAACAAACAACTATATTATTCTATATGAGGAGTTCCACGCAAATCGACACTTAAAATTCATATGAATGAAGCTGATTTGGATAGGTATGTATATGTGAATTTTTGGTGTATCTATCTAGTGTTGAATTACAATATCACTATGGAGAACAGTACTAGAAAAAATTGTTTGCTACTTATCAGTGGAAACTCGTTTCGCTGTCACGCCCGTTACAAAAAATGTCACACCCGTTACATTTCTTTTTTATATACTTTTTATCCACTTACTAACCCTTGACTAAATTCCTTTGTGGGTAAGAGTGATGTTCGTGACGTAATTGTGTATTTGGGGAGAGTTTTAGGATAGTAAACGTGAACGGCCTATGTTATGATAGTTGAATTAACGTTTTTAATTATTTTTTTTAATTTACTTTAAAATATGTGGGTGTTCTTTGAACACCTTGAACATTCTTGAAGCTTAATTTTAATTATTTTACTTTTATTTTTATTTAAATTATTTTAAAAATACAAGTGACGAGTTTTTGGTACATATGAACATATGGATAATTACAGTTACATTTTCTATTGCTATACACACACTGCGGCAACATATGACTGACCTAAGTTCTAGATTTTTCATATTTCACTATTTATTAAATAATTTATAGAATCTGAATACTAGTGAATTTTGGTAAATTCATAGGTGAGGTCAATCATGTGCGCGAGTTAGATAAATACATCAATCTAATGACATAAAAAAACTGGATTTCCAGGAAATTGTAATAAAATACAAACAAGGAAACTAGAATATTCTATTTTCCCACATTTTTCGATATATTTGCAAAAATTCTTTCTCACACCTTTGTTGTTAAGAACTGTTTGTGAAAAACAAAAATCTCATATTAAAACTTTATTGCATGAGAATATTATTTTTTTGTTAAAAATTATAAAAATAATAATATTGTATAATAAATAATTTTTAGAAAATTATTTTTAAGTCAATCAAAAAAACAACTTTCAGACTCTACAGACATAACATAAGCTATTCTTAAATAAAGTGTAAAATAAATTTCAGAAAACTTCTGTGATTTATCAAAGTATTTCGATATTTACAAACTCAACAGGGTTGGATGTAAAATGGTGAATGTCGGCGAGAAATGAAAAAAAATGTCTGTCAGGAAGGATGCATTCTCAATGGTTTCCGAAATATTCATAAAAATTTTTTTTCGAAATGAACAATTCATATTCAACGTAGGCCTTTACAAAATTTTTTTCATATTATCACAATTTTCTTTCTGTTTGCATATGTACATGCATATCTTATTTATTTGAAAATTTGGAATAAATTGTATAGTATAATATGTATATAAAAAAATTCTCTTTAATATTTTCCCTTCTACCATACCAAGTAGAAATCAGTATAAAAGAGAATGAGAAGAATTTTATGAAAAAGATGAGAAATTCGAATTTTTCTTACTAAAAAGTTACTAAACAAATTTTTCTTACCGGATAAAACCATCCAGCTCTATCAAATGGAACTTGAACATCACTACCAAATATTGGAAACTCTTTTGCTGCATCAATCATGTCCTCTTGAAACCCATCGAATAGTAATTCACTAGCAAATTTTGTAATTGATATTTGTTGGCTGTACATATCTAATCCAACTGAAACAGTTTTTTGTCTAAAAAAGCCCCACGTACGTGCTTTTGCACCTGCTGACTAGAAATAAAAAAATTACAATGTATTTTAAAATGGTCAAAGATTGAATACAAACACATTATTATTCTTTTTATTGTCTATCCCATAATTAAAGAAAGAACTGAAACTTGAAGCATGAATATTATGTAATGTATGTACTTACTAATGCAACCATATTGACAGATGTTATCAAATCGTCTAATTTTCCTTTGCTGTTCTCTTCATCATAATAATAAACATTTTTACGTTTAAATGAAACTGTATAATTTTCTGGATTCCACATAATATTCACTTTATATGGCTTGTCAACAAATCGATATGGACCAATTTGTTCAACAATAGGTTTTATTGTTGGATCTTTAATACTTTCTGGATTTGTCCAATTAAACAAATAAATATCTAGATTTATTGTCAATGGTGGGTTTTTCCATGCATCATATACACGTGAATTTGGACGGAGTGCCATTTCCTGTTTAATTTAAAATGAGAAAGGAAAATTAAAATAAAATATGTACGTACATACATACAAATATAATTAACATATTATGTATATTTGATATAGGTATACATGTAGCTACATACCTACATATAGTAATCAGTAAGTATGTACATACATATACAGGGTGATTCCGTTACGGTGTCCGACCCGGATACTACGGACAGGTCACTGTAACTACGATGATATTCGAGTAAGGATTTGTTCGAGGACGTTTCGGAAGTTTCTCAGTAACTTTCTCCGTTCTTTAAATTCATATTTTTCGAATATTCCATCATATTTATACTATTTTTCTTTTTGGAAGTCAGTATTGTGCTTATGGAGGCAGTACCCGATGAGTTTTTTGCCTTGGTAATATTTAATTTAAAAGATTCTCCTCGATTGAAATTGAGATCTGATCACCCCACACACGAGACAGATTTATACAAACGAAATGTAAAAGAGTATAGAAAAGTATGCCTACTGACATCCAAAAAGAAAAATAGTATAATTATTTTCAAGAAAGGGATCAATTCTAGACAGGAAGCCTTCTATTCACTCATCCCAAATCCGAAAACCCCATGTAAATCCTTTCACGTTTACTACCTTAAAACTCTTCCCAAAGTTTCACACTTTCGTCACGAACATCACTCTTACCCACAAAGTTATTTAGTCAAGGGTTAGTAAGTGATGTTCTTGATGTAATTGTGATTTTTGAAAATAGGTGATAGGAATGCTAATTTTGAAATGAAAATATGTATCTCGAAAACTATACATTTTTCGAAAAAACTAAAATACGATGCAGAACTAATTAAACATTCTTTTTTTCTAATAAAAAATGAGTGTTAATATCGAGCACTTTTGAGAAAATTAGGGTTAAAGTCAAAAAACGGGTGAAAAAATGACAAAATTTCGGTTTTGAGGCCTTATGTCTTCTGAACGGTAAGAAGTACAGCAGCATGTAAGATGTTGATGGAAAGATCCTCTACAATTTTGCAAAAGTGTAAATAAGTCTAGCGTACCTGTTTAAAAAGTTATAGGGTAAAACAATAAAAAAGTACCAAAAATCTTTCTCCCCCTCTAACTCCGTAACCCCCACCACCCAAACAATTTTTTGTTCGTACCGAGACCTTTCCGTAGTATCCGGGTCGGACACCGTAACGGAATCACCCTGTATATACAGTAGTATATACCAATTTTATAAATCGAAGTTGGTTACTACTTGGTTGGTACTTGGTACACGCAAGCAAAGAGAATAAAATAGAGGTTTTTATCTCAAGGTCTTTTAAAAATTCAGAACATGAAAACATACATAAATATTTGGCTTCGAATAAGCAATGAATATAGCTTTTAAAACTTTCGAACTAAATTTAAATTTTTTCCGTTTCTATTTAAATTTTCTAATATAAATCAGCTGTTTTATATATTTTCGAAGTAGACAGCAGAAGTATACATGAATTAAGAAAATGTTCAAAAAGAAAAATACAAAAAAAATTATAAATGCATATCGCTTTTTTGAACATAAATAAACGCAGAAGATCAATATTGATCAATATGAAATCTAACTGTATAATTGTTTTATTTAGTAATGAACTATGTATTTATATTGTTTATTTATTATTTATTTTTATTTTTTTTTCACTTTAATTTTTTTTTAAATATTTTATCAGTTTTATATATGTATATGGTCAATTACATATATCTAATAACGCAGAAGACATTTTTTGAGGAATTTTATTAAAAAATTGTTGGATAATAAAAGTGTAGAGACTTGATACTTCTACATTTATAACAATTTACCTTCGCCTTTAAAACTAAGTATATAGCGCATTCCTATTTTTTTAACATTATGTTTTAAATTTATCTAAAATAAAGGCGGTAACACAGAAGACTCGTACACAACTTTATTAATACATTCTAATATTTCCTTTGAGAATTCTTTGAATATAAAAATCCATACAATTGATCTATCACAATAAGCAATAAAGATTCATGAGGACATTCCAGGTAACGCAAAAGACAAAAGAAGTTAACGCAGAGGGCATTATGGAGTACTTTTAAAAAAAATTAAAATGTAGGTATGTATATTGTATTTGTAGTAATAAACTAAAATTCAATGCCGATATCAGGTCAGCTGCCTATAAAAACAAAGAATTTTTTTATATTTAGTTATTATCAGAGTATAAAGAAGAACTTACATAGTAGGATTACTGAGAGCCGAAGTTTTTTTTTTTTATTTATTTCTCTCACATTTTATGAGAAAATGCTAAAAGGTGATAGGAATATTTTGTTATTGACTAAAAAGAAATGCAACGTAAATATTTACAAATAAAAAATAAAACACGAACACATTCACAATTTTAAGTAAGAAAGGAAAATTCCCATTATAAATAAATGTAAACAAACTTGTTTCTATATGCTATGCTTGTATCGTTTCATATATCTTGTATGGTTTTAGCTTATATAAAAAAAAAAACACGAACACTAATGCATATTTAGGTGACTATTTTGAAAAATGCGTTTATAAAAAACTATGTTGGGGAGGGATTAGTATGAATAATCATATTGTGCTTTCGCTCATATATATGGAAATTTTCCATTAAAGAAATACGCATTATTTTTACCTCCTTCAGTCATATGGGATTTTGTTTTTGTTTTTAGAGAAAAATTTATAAATAAAAAAAAAATAAAAAATCGGCTCTCAGTAGGAACACTATGTAATACACTATGGTTATTATTTTCAACACTTTTACTGAAGAAAGTGAAAATTTTTCATTTTACAGAGAATTGACCATATAGATATACATAATATGTAAATAAATTTATCGCCTAGAAACAAAACCATCTATAATACAAGCCATGCACTGGTGTTTTGAATGTATTAGTTAGAAGTGTGTCATGTTTTGTTTTGACATTTTAGTTTCTAATAGTTTCTTAATAAGAGTGCTGAAATAGTAGTGTAAAGAACTAGTGTTTTAGTTAAATATTTTTGGTTTTTCTAATAAAATATGGTTTATAAAAGTTTTAAAATATAATAAATTAACAGTGTTATAATTTTTAAAGTGCACAATAGTCAAAAAATAAAATAAAAAGGTGGAAAATATTGTGCCTTCTTACCTACTTGTAAGAGAAAAAATTGAAGTATGACTACATACCTATGGTGAGGTTATATTATAAAAATGAATAAATTGATTTGATTTAGTCAAATTTAATTTATAATAATTCTGATACATAATTATAGAAATACTTACAGTTTGAAGAATAATAATATAAACTTTTTCCTTCAATATATTGATGGTTTTAAATGAAATCAATTTATCCACTTTTATAACATAACCTCACCATAGGTATGTAGTCATACTTCAATTTTTTCTCTTACAAGTAGGTAAGAAGGCACAATATTTTCCAAATTTTTATTTTATTTTTTGAATATTGTGCACTTTAAAAATTATAACACTGTTAATTTATTATATTTTAAAACTTTTATAAACCATATTTTATTAGAAAAACCAAAAATATTTAAGAGCCAAATTTAGTGAAAAATTTTTTCGAAAACAACAATAACATCGTCTGAAATGTATTTGTGTCTTCATCAACACAAGCAAATAAATTTCTTCTAAGTGTTGGTGTACATGATTTGAAAAAATGTCAAACCCAGTTCACCATTTAATCTTAATGTCAACAGAATATGTTCTCGTGCTGTAAGAATACAAACTTGATATATTAAAAATACGTTCTAGGTTAACTGGGTAGCGATCATATTGCATGGTAAAATGTGTACATCTTTTCTTTTGTTCTACAGGCTACAGCTGGCATACAGTTGTTATGCTATGCTATGCTGAAGTTGTTATTGTTTCTTCTCAATGGCCAGTACCAGACCTGTCTTCTTTCAGCTTCCCCACTTTTGGATAAAATGTACTACAACTCGCCTTCTGTCTTCAGAAAAAACCGATTATTGAAGCTGAAAGAAGACAGGTCTGGTACTGGCCAATCATTATTTTCCACACAGTACGTACAATTTTACCTACGTTGAATAGTTTTCATTCTTTTATGAAATCTTTGCTGTTGCCTAATTTTTGACTAATTCGCTAAATAATTTTTAAATAAACGCTATGCACTTTGTAAAACTGACAACACAATTATTTTGAACAAACTGTATGAATATATCATATCATATAAAAAATTATACTCATGCAATATAAAAGGAAATTCAATTAGATGAAGAGGTAAATTAAGAAACAGATTGTATTTTGGGGATCTATAATTTCCCGTAGCAAACATTCGAAATAAAAACACCTACAACACCTCTACAAAACACCCTTCGACAAACAACTTTTCTTTCACCTCAATGGGGCCCTCCTTGGTTCATACCTTGATCCTTGAAAAAAGTAAACATTTTAATTCTTGAACTATTTTCTGACTTAGTGCATTTTATTTGACTCAAATTGATGCAATACAGCCTGAGATATAATAGAGTTCAAAGTTAGAAAGTCACATATCGTTCCATGTAAAAATTTAAAAAAATAAAATAACTCAAAATTTTTGAATTTTACATAAAAATTTTTTGGTATATTTATATACAATACAATGTGCAGCCTAAGTAAACAACAAAAGTTTTACATGCTGCTTACGTTACTTTTTATCATCACATATACTACCCTACAATCGCAATTTTTATTGCATCGCGTTTATAGAGTTTATACTATCTGTGTCATTCTTATTCCAGCCTAAAGGTATGCAAAAAAATTCCTGTGATTAGAAAAATTGATAACATTTTATGAAAAATTAACAATTTGTTTTATTTATAATAATTAAACTACGTAACCAATTTCCTTGAAATTTATTTTAAACTTTTTGGAAAAGGTTAAATTTAAATCTTATAAAAAGAAATCACAATATCTAAACGTTTTAATACATGAAAAATGTGTGAAAAGTTGAGTGAATTTTTGTTTTGTCTGTACCTTGGTAAATCGAATATAAAAAAATTTAAGGATCAAAATTAAAAAATGTGTTTCGCTTAAGGACCACAATTCCCTTCCACCTATCTATATTCAAAATTTCATGAAAATCGGTTGAGAAATGTAGGCTGTATAGGTGGTCACTTTGAAGGCCCAAAATCGCAAAACTGACTCACTTTGAACCCTTGTATTTTCGAAATAAAGGACTTTTTCAAAAATGTGTTTCGCTTAAGGACCACAATTCCCTTCCACCTATCTATATTCAAAGTTTCATGAAAATCGGTTAAGAAATGTAGGCTGTAGGTGGTCACTTTGCAGGCCATTTCACTAAATTTGGCTCTTAACTAAAACACTTTTTTTTGACACCACTGTTTGTACTACCAGCAGTGTTGTTTTGAAAAATTGACACTTCTGCCGTGTTTGATTGTGTTAGTGCAGAAAGCATGGCTTTGTATATAGATGGTTTTGCCTAGAAAACTTTTTTTTCAAAAAATACTTAAATATTTAATAAAATACTTTACAAGCGTTTTTGTTTTCATATAACAATTATTTTTTCCAATAGTTTTTGTGTAATAATATTACAGAATTTTATTTTTAAATTGTAGGTATTTTTTAAAAAAAAATTTAATTTCTATTGTTTTTTTAAAATATCAATACCTACACCTCAGCTGACTTTTGTTTATTTTCGAAGTAGATAACAAAAGTAGGAAGGATTAAGAAAATATGCAAAAGAATAATAAAAATTACAAATGTTTTTTAAAGATAGACAAAGACAAAAGAAGTATTTGTTCAATGATAAATATGGATTGAATTGATATATGTATGTATGAATGGTATTTAAGATACAGTATTAGATGGGTAATTTGAACCTCTTTATTTTCATAATTTTTACTTTATAAAAAAGAATAAAATAAAGTCCCATTCCGTACAAAATTCACATAATTATTACAGGACATTAATATTATCATGATCAAATATCGTTATATGTACTCAATTGTATTATTTTTGTTTTCCGAAACAAAATATAAATATGTATATCCAAAAATGTACAGAATTAGATTTCAAAAGAAAAATAAAAAATATAATATATGGTATACAACAACAAATACCGCATTATAAAATGAATATTCGAATTATGGACGTGTTATTCATTATTCATTATTTCTTTAATTTCCTTCACATGTTTCTTCTTTTCACATTCTCTCCTCTTGCACTCTTCTATAGCGTAACAACTAACATCTCATGAGCTTATTCGGAGCCAAATAATCTTTTCATATTATTTTTGCAAACATACAAACATTCAAAAATTTGAATTTACCTCTATCGTAATTCGTAATAACTTTCTTCTCTTTGACGAAAGATAGAGAGTGAGAACCAGCGCCTGGCAGACCTGCGTTATAGTATAAAGGCTAAACATTTTTGAGGGTATGTAGTGTCTGAAGGTGAAAGCTTTTGGGCAATACAAATCTTGATTGAGGGTGACTAGGTAAGCATCAGGTAATAACGGTTCACAAAAACAGGGCTTACTTACGTTAAAGTATAAAAGCTGAAATTTATATTTTGTTATTTGAACAACAATTAAAAATATTTAATTTACTTTAAAAAATTACTGAATTCGATTTTTTTGAACAAATTGTCATCTAGTCGCCACTAATTCGATACAAAAAATGTTGTCGAACTATTATTATCGAGTATCGAGTACACGAGTGATCGAGTTTCATAATTCCAATATGAAAGTAGAAGTTCAATTTTGCTCGATATTGAAGTAGGTACATAATTCAGCACCAGCATAGGGATGACGTGACAAGTATGCATTTAAAAGTTTGAAAATCCAAGATGTAATTCTCTTGTGAGTGATTCAACAAATTTGTTTTTTTTTCTTTTTTTTCGAAAACTATCATTAAAACATGAATATAATTTTTAATGATAGCCATCATTAAACAAATTATTTTTTGTTTTATTATTATCTGATAGGTAAAATGTTATTTTTATATTTAATTAATATTGTGCATAATATGTACTTATATATATGTATATATATTATGACAATGCTTTGTTTTATTGTAATATGAAACCAATTTTTTAATCTAATCAAGTAATTATTGTGTAATTAAATTACATACTTAGTAAATATGTATAATATGTATTTTTATTATGAGAAATTGAAGTCATTAATTCCGATAAACTATTGGATCAATTCTCGAAATCACTCGTAACTTTACGTGTACGTATCTTTACGAGTACTTTGTTTCGAATGGTTTATGTCAGACGTATTCTTGAAATCACTCGACTATTTTTTCACCATTCGAATAGTTTAAAAGTTCAAAACTGATTTAAAGGGTACTACTCAGCTGAAAATAAGATATTTTGCCTATACAAAACCTATGTAAAAAAAACCAAAATAAATGGAACCGAAAAAATTTTCTGTTTCGATTTCGTAAGTGGTACTCAGCTGAAAATAAATAAGAATTGAAAATCTAGATGTTCACAGATGGCGTTGGCTGTCCTTTGGAGACCTTTTATTTTGTGTAGATTTCTTCTTATTTTTGTAGATTTCTTCTTATTTTTGTAGATTTTTTAGTTTGTTCCGAAATGAATAGACTTTTTCCAACATAAAATTTATTTTCAGCTGAGGAGTACGCTTAAGGAGAAAAAATCTTCTCAACTAATTGGGTTCCTGAAAACAAATTCACTACCGAAATTTTTTTAAATTTATTTTGAAAGTTAATAATGTGTTAAAAATGTTAGGTATTTCAACAAAGTTATACAATAATACATTGTTTGGAATTTAATGAAGACAAAGGACAAAACTTTTGAAAAAAAAAAATGAATTTGAGTTATGTAAATTTTAACTTCAAAGATCTGTTATATACGTAAGTATCGTGTCAACTAAAAACTAATATTGATATACTAAACCATCAAAGTGTTTTTTCAGTATTAATGTATTCCTCTTAACTTTCAAAAAATAAAAAATATCGCTTGAAAACGTGAATGTTTCATATACTTTTCTACGTTCACAAAGACAAACATCTAGTTTTGATTTTGAATATCTAAATATCAGCATCCTCTGAACCAAAAACTAATTATATCATATTATCGTGAAAATTATTATGAAAATCATGATCATGAAGACGTTCAAAATTTTTAATCTTGTTTTCTATTTTATCTCGGAAACAAAAACAAAAAACAAAAAAACCAGGTTTCCATTAACAGCAATATTAAAGAAAACATTTCAATAAAGATTAAAATGTATGGCAATTTTAGGTCTATTTAACTTTTCCATTTTATCTTAAAAACTGTGGTAGTTACAGGATAACCGTGGAAGAAAAAAATTTTAATATTTTCATACATACGCGAATATTTCCCTTAGTCGAACTTTTAAGGCTTTTTTGCCGGCCCCTCAATTTTTAATGCAAATGTCATTCTCTAAGTCGAAGTTCCTCCAAGTTAAGAAATATTTTAATTCAATATACACCTATTTCTCCAACCTCCTACCAATTTGTAATTTATCTCGCTTGGCCCTTAATGCATTTTGTACTAAAAAGTGAAAAGATGACTTAACTCCAAAGATTGTAGCTTCTGAACCAAGACAGATAGAGTCATACTGTAGGAAACTAACAATCTCCTTCACCCATACGACTTTTTGTTTTTTCGATGAGACCTATCACTGGTATCAATCCAAAGCAAACCAAACGGGACACCCTAGATTTAAAAGTAGAGATTTGTATTTTTTAAAACTTTAACAAAATGTTATCTGCGGAGTTATCTTTTAGCAGTTCTGATAGTAAAGAAAATTGTTCGAAATTGTATGTTTTTTAAAAATATGTTTGATTCTGACTTTCTTGTTTCAATTATAGATTTGTCAAACTTTAAAAATAAATAAAGAAGCTTTTATATATCTAAATTTATAATTGAAACATAGAATTAGGACGAAATATGAACATGGAAAAAGTGAATTTTATTTGGATTTATTTGATAGTTCTTCGAAGATTATTAAAATCATGCCGAAAAAAGCTTTTCGGTGAATACCGATTTCAAGTGATAAGTTATGACTGTCATACTTAAACTTTTATTACCAACCATGATACAATAACTATAGGTAATCTACATCAAAGAGAATTTATATACTACAATAGAGGTTTAATTTATCCGTTAAATTCAAATTTTTGAATTTTCGTGTCTGTATGTTTGCCAATTTAGCTTCGAATAAGCTCATGAAATGTTTGACTATACAAGGGTGCAAGAGGAGAGATGTGAAAAGAAGAAACATGTAAAAAAAATTGAAGAAATAAATAAAAATATTCTATTCTAATATTCATCTTATAATGCGGTATTTTGTTGTTGTATACCATATGATATTTTTTAGTTTTGTTTTGATTCTGATCGTATACATAAAAAATTTTATTATATATTTTGTTTCGGAAAACAAATATAATGCAATCGAATATGTATGTGAATTTTGTATGAAAGAAAAATTAATATTTTTAATGTCCTTGTTTTTTAAAATATTCTGCTTTTATTTTTATATTGCATTCTATAATTCTTATAAATTAATGATAATTTATTGAATCGAATTTTATGTTTTTTAATTTTTCAAGGAAGACCTTTTAAAAAAACTGAAAAAACAAGTCTGAAAATCATTGGATTATAGAACACGTGTTTTTATTGCAGTGTAAATTGAAAATAGGAGCTAAAAGTGCTAATTTTCAAATGCAAATATCTCAAAAATTATGCATTTTTCGAAAAAAATAGGCATAGCAAATCGGTGCAGAATCAATTGAGCTTTCATTTTCTGCAATAAAAACTTGGGGTTAATTTAAGCCTTTTTTTGAGAAAGACAGGGTTAAACACAAAAATTTGGAAAAAATTCACAAAATTTTGATTTTGAATGCGTGTAACTTTTTAACAGTTAGAAGAAGAGGAACAAGTAAGGTATCGTTGAAAAGGGCAAAGAGTTCTTTACATTTTGTCTCAACACAAAGTGACCTTTGAGTGCCCCTGTAAAAAGTTATAGGGTACATCGTAAAATAAGAGCAAAAAAACTTCAACGCCCTCTAGCGGCGAAACCGTTGGGATTTCCCCCCCCCCTCCGATTCGATTTTTTGTTTGTCTCGATGAGACCTATCACTGGTATCAAGGTTAAGCAAGCCAAACGGAACACCCTGTATATATGTATAATTTTCAAAACATTTAAATAACAAATTGAAACAGAAGAAGAAAAAACTTAACTAAAAATATTGTTATAAAACAAATTTTATTTTGCAATGAACTTTTCCCTCAATTGTATTGTTTTTTAAAAAGAATGTAGGTATAAATTTTCAACTTGAAAAAATATTAGTTTTTATACAAGCATTTTTTAAATTATTAATAAATTTAAATTTAACTCATTTCCACATTCACATGAATTAGAGTAATATAATATATGTAAAATATTTTTAAAGTTAAATATAATAAAAAGAGATATTATTTGTTGCTAAATAAAATTGTTATCCCATGTATTTTGAAGCCCAACCAAAATAACTCTTCATAAAACTGGCAACAATGGTTTTCAGTATATTCATTCAATGAAAAAGAAGTAGAAAATACATATACATAACAGTGTATCCTCGATAATTTGAACTAATTTTAAACCGACCTTGTTAAAATTTGAAAATTTAGACAGAAACCAATTTAGACTTTTAACTCTATTTTAAACAAAAATACGAAATAATTTTCTGATAAAGTTCATTTGCATTATTAAAAAAATAATTACAAAATTGATTATGACGATTTTAAAATTAATTTTTTATTGCTAAAATCAGTGATTGAAATTAGGTACAACATATTTAACTTGTTTTTATTTCATTCTATTTCATAAAGTAAAATCACAAAAAACCTAACAAAATTACAGAAACTGAAATTACAGAAATTTATGTGTTGAAAATAAAAAGGTTCAAATTACCGATCTAATACTGTATCTAAAATATAATTCACATTTTATTCCATATTGATATTGATCATTCATGCCTTTTACACATTCTTCTTCACGACGGTATTCTCGGAAGTTCGTCGGCCAGGAGAGTAGTGCGGTTTCCTTATCTATATTCACTTTTTTAACTAAAATGATTTCTATATTTAAAGAGGTGAAGATACTAACACATATACACCAAAACAAAGTTTTTAAAGGCTTTAAAATTCAAATATGTACATTGAAAAATGTGTGTATGAACAATGAATTAAGAAGAAAGAAGAAATAGTGTAAAAGTGAAAATGTCAAGAATACTAATCTAAAACCCATCAATCGTCATTTAGACAGTTTATAAGGGAAAAAATAATCCGAAATAAAACCGAATTTTGGATTAAATTGGGAGTAGCGTATATAAACGGTAAAATTGGGATTTAAAAAGTACATACAAAGTTGATACTTGATACACTTATAGCATACATATTTTTCTTCTTTCACACAGAAAAAAAGAGAAGAACGTGATAGCTTCACTTTTACCATAAAAATTAGAATACGCCATATCTAAGCGGTTCTAAGTTCAACATAGGCCGTATGCACACCGTACACTATTAACACGAACTGTTTCGAGCCATTTTTGACCTCTCACAGCTCAGTGTCTATTAAAGCTAAACAGACAAAATTTAAACCACGTAACAGTGTGCTTCGTCCCGCCCGCTGTATCAAATTCCATGTATATAGGTTCAATGCGTCTTGAGATAATGACCCCAGAAAAAGCAAATTTTGGCACTCACTCACTGACCGGTAATCAAAACCTCTAGGATACTTCTGATGAGCCTAGAACCATGAAATTTTACACGTAGGTAGTGTTTAACGCGTAGGTCAAGGAAAAATTACGAAATCTGTCGAATGTGTGCTGGACAAATAAATATTTCTATAATTGTTACAGTTTTTGTGCATTTTATATAATTTTTCTATCATTTACAACTCTAGATTTAGTTTCCATAGCTTGCTTTAATAAAAATAAAAAATGTCATAATTTTAAAATTAATTTTATAATAGCCACATAAAATATATACTGTTCGATACTAATGTTCTAAAAAAAACAGCGCTTGCTGAAAAATATTTACCACCTTAAAATAATACCTATAGATTCAACAAAAATAGTTGAAATCCAACCAAAAACATAAATGTGAAAAGCGGCCAAGTTCTTATTCGTTAACTGTTGGGCCAGCTAAAGTAATGAAATCTGCATTAATGCCAAGTTCGAAGAACTTTTTCACATAAAAAATTTCAATACAGAACGTTTAATAATTATGAACTTGACAGGTTTTTATTCAATGAGCGTGAATATCAATACATTCATATTACTTCTATTTGAAAGAAAACAAATACGGTCAATACGAAATTAAAAATTAAAACCTGTCAAGTTCATAATTATTAAACGTTCTGTATTGAAATTTTTTATGTGAAAAAGTTCTTCGAACTTGGCATTAATGCAGATTTCATTACTTTAGCTGGCCCAACAGTTAACGAATAAGAACTTGGCCGCTTTTCACATTTATGTTTTTGGTTGGATTGCATTTTACCTCACACATACATACACCAAAATTGGGATTAAACCCAAATAAATTGGGCTTAAGCCAAAATCCGAATTAGCGAGTTTATACCAAATAAAATTGGGAGTAAACCAAAATCCGTATTTAAAGTGGATTACGTATAAACTCGTACATTGAACAATTATTTCTTCTGTCTTTGTCTATTTTCAAAAAAGTGATATACATATATGCATTTATAATTTGTATTTTTCTTTTTACACATTTTCTTAATCCTTCCTACTTTTCTTATCTACTTTGAAAATAAACAAAAGTAAGCTGATATTGGCTGATATGCATTAGTATATTTAAAGAAGAAGTGAAATTTTTGAAGGAAAAATCTGTAATCGTATTATTGAACAAAAACTATCTAAACTATTTAAATTAAATTGATGAAATATTTCAAGAAAAATTAAACTGAGAAAAAAAATATGGTAAATAAAAAATAATTCAATTCATTATCACATGAAAAACCTTTTTATCTACAATAAATAAAATTAATATTGATCAATTCTTCTTCTTTATCTTCTGTCTTTGTCTATCTTCATATAAGCGATATGCATTGGAAATTTGTGTTGTATCAAAAATCATATAACTACAAAGATAAACAATTGCCATATATCCTCATGTCACCATTAATTTTTACTTCTACACCTGATATCAGGTGGCTACATGTTTACTGAATGTTATCAACATTTTATGCTTATGCAACAATTTTAAAATCCAGAGCAAACCAAAAATACGTTGATGTTGCTAAACATTATATGTACCCAATAATGTGTCTGTTTACCAAATATAAAAAATGGTTGTTGCTACGGCAACATAAATTACGATTTATACTTTTGAATTTATTTTCATTTTGAATAAAAATACATATTTGCTTTAAAAAAAAATTTTTTTTTAATATGAAATATTATTTTTCTTATACCTCTAAATACTATATATGTATGATACATACTCGTATATACATATGTATACTATATACAAAATACATTTTATTTTTCAAATTTTAAAAATATATTTTAATATTTTTCATCTTCATTGAAAAATATGAAAATTTTATTCGTAATGAATCAGGAGATCAGAATCAATAGGCACGTTATTTCATATTCTTTTACATTATAGAATATCTAATGCTAGTTTTAGAAATACTATAATGTTTATTCATTAAAATTTAATCTAAGCAAACTCTGATTTTCAAGTCAAAACTATTTTAGTATTAAAAATTCTTTTTTATTTAAATTATTTATTCAAAATGAAAATAAATTCAAAAGTATAAATCGTAATTTATGTTGCCGTAGCAACAACCATTTTTTATATTTGGTAAACAGACACATTATTGGGTACATATAATGTTTAGCAACATCAACGTATTTTTGGTTTGCTCTGGATTTTAAAATTGTTGCATAAGCATAAAATGTTGATAACATTCAGTAAACATGTAGCCACCTGATATCAGGTGTAGAAGTAAAAATTAATGGTGACATGAGGATATATGGCAATTGTTTATCTTTGTAGTTATATGGTTTTTGGTTGTATGTATATGTTTTTGAACATTTTCTTAATTTTTACATACTTCTGCTGTCTACTTCGAAAACAGCTGATTTATATTAAAAAATTCAAATAGAAACGGAAAAAATTTAAATTTAGTTCGAAAGACTTAAAAGCTTTATTGAGTGCTTATTCGAAGCCAAATATTTATGTATGTTTTTATGTTCTTGATTTTTGAGAGAGCTTGAGATTAAACCTCTATTGTAGATTTTAGTATATAAGTTCTCTTTGTCTACATCGAGAGAAGCTTTCAATAAAAGCTTTTTCGTGATGTCACACTGTGCCAGAGACACTCAATTATAACATTTTAAAAAATTGGTAATTTTAAATAAAACAAAATTTTGTATCTATTATATTATGATTTTTTTCATTTTTTGTTTTTTTTTTGTGTTTATGATTTTCCTTTAAATTTAAATTTTTCTTACTGTTATTGTTTTTGCAATTTTTTACTTTACACCCAACCATGTTATACATATAAATTAAAAATTACACGATATAAAAACCGCAATAAATTTATTTTTATTTTATGTATAATTATAATTATAATATATAATTATTTAATACATATATTACACAAAAAAGAAAATTAATAAACATCCAAACAATATTAATATCTGGCACAGTTTTCACATCTGGCACAGGTCGACGAAAAAATAAAGCTTCAGCATGGAAGAAGTAGAGAAACTTTTTTTCATATAGGGAGTAATAAGGACAAAAATAATCCGAATTACAATCGAATTTTGGATTAAATTGGAAGTACGCTATAAACGGTAAATTGGGATTAAAATAATACATGCAAACGTTGATACTTTTATACACGTATAGTAAATATAGTATACATATTCTTCTTCTTTCACACAAAAAAATGAAGAAGAACGTAACAGCTTCACTTTCACCATAAAAATTAGAATCCGCCGTATTGCATTTTACCTCACACATACATATACAAAAATTGGGATTAAACAACGACTCCTATAGTACCAAGGACAATGCTCAATTTGTGTATGTGTTGGAAGTACCAAATTAACATTACAACTTATTGTTTTTAATTAATTATGTTAAAGTTGTGATTAAAGTTACATGAAAATTATGTTCAAATGAAATGTAGAGAAGATCCTTAGCTTTATTTTCACCGGATATATTAAATATCTATGAGCAACGTAAATCAAAGAAAAAACGTGATAAATATTGAGTAACATAAAACTGAGAATCAACTTTCCCTGAAATCTCCCAAATTACTAAAAATATTAAATTATACTGTTAAAAATGAGAAATGAGAGAGATAATTGTGATTTTAATTAAAAATTATCTTTTTCTTTAATAACTCAATTTCTATTAATTTTATGATATAACAATGTTTGGGAAAAATGTTTATTTAATAAAAATCCACAAATTTGTAGAACATTATAATTTAATATTTTTAGTAATTTGGGAGATTTCAGGGAAAATTGATTCTCAGTTTTATGTTACTCAATATTTATCACGTTTTTTCTTTGATTTACGTTGCTCATAGATATTTAAAATATTCGGTGAAAATAAAGCTAAGGATCTTCTCTACATTTCATTTGAACAATAAGTTGTCATTTTAATTTGGTACTTCCATCACATACACAAAATGAGCATTCTGTCTTGGTACTATAGGAGTCGTTGATTAAACCCAAATAAATTGGGCTTAAGCCAAAATCCGAATTAGCGAGTTTATAGCAGATAAAATTGGGAGTAAAGCAAAATCCGTATTAAAAACGAAAAACGTATAAACCTGTACATATAGACTACCTATAGTTATTGTATCATTTTACCAACTTATTACCTGTTGGTGAATATGGGTGATAATAATTAATCCATCAATTACATGAAGTGATATTTTTCAAGCATAATTTACAAAAAAAATATCAATTTTTTTCTATAGTATAGCCTAATAAAGTAAAGATTTATTTATAAAAAAATAAATAGAATAAAAACTTTCACTTGTTTAGCTCTGTGAACAAAGTGTGTGCAAATAAATATTTAATATATTCGGTGAAAATAAAGCTAAGGATCTTCTCTACATTTCATTTGAACATAATTTTCATGTAACTTTAATCACAACTTATAATTGATTAAAAACAATAAGTTGTAATGTTAATTTGGTACGCTCAACACATACGTAGGTCATTCAGTTCTTATTTTAACTTGTTACAAGTAAAGTTATAAATAATTATTCAAAGTGAACAAGAATTGAATTGTCACGTGAGCATTACCGACTACCGTACTATGATTTATTATGATTTTAAAGTCGGTTTAAGTGAGCATGAGTGCATCGGACGACTGCAACAAGCATTTCGAAAAGAAGCTCCATCCAGGGCGAGTGTGTTTAGATGGTATGCCGAACTCAAAAGAGGCCGTAGTTCATTGAGTGATGAAGCACGTCTGGGAAGACCGTGTTCAATCATCACCCATGAGAACATTGCAAAAGTTCAGAGACGGGCCCTATTATGTATTTCGATCGAAATTCAATCGAATCGAACAAATATTCACAATATTTTGTGTCATTCTCAAACAAATGCTAACATATGCTATAAAAATTTTATTTAAAATATCTAGTAATCTTTGCTTTTCAATGTTTTATTCGATTGCAATCAAAAATTATTTCAATGGCCCTTATCGGCGAAGTCACGTCACTGAAAGTGAGATCTCACATTAGTGAATTTGTATTTTTGAACTCGAATGTAGCGACATACGTCACACGTGTGACAGAAATCGGTATTAAATAACGAAGAAGATGTGACAGCCGTCACTTATACAAGCAACAGACAGTCACATCAATACTGAAGGTGACACGAACAAATTAAAAAGTAAAGCGTTCTGAAAAGTAAGAATGGAAAGGCCATAAAAGTCTTCAAATTGTTCAAATTAACACACTTATTGCCTTATCGGTTAATTTTCATTGAATTTATCAATTTTTAATTTTTTTTAAAATTCATTCATAAACATAATTTTTTTTTGTTTTTTTTTTTTTTTGGATTGATCATTAAAAATTGTATATTGAATTAACATAAAAACTCTTCACTAATTATGTTTTTGTATTTGGACAATTTTCATTAAAAACAAAAAAGAAAAATTAAACATTCACATAAACATAAATTTTTCAAATAAAATAGAAAATTTATTGCAGATTTTGATATATACTTCTTGGATCATTCTGTTTAATTTGTTTAATTATAATTTTTTTAATAATTTCATTTTCATTAAATATTGTCCTATTATTATTAATTTTTGGTACGGTAATTTTTTTGATTCTCTCTT